>JAJGST010000059.1:0-215325 GCA_020746105.1 Trogon surrucura
TCTCTCCTCGCCCCATGTGTGTGTCTCCCCCCGCCCCCCCCTCTCCTGCCCCTCCCCCAGCGCCTGCGGAGCCCCAAGGTGGAGAAGGCCGAGATCCTGCAGAGGACGGTGACGTTCCTGCGCCAGCAGCCCCGCCCAGGTCCGTGACGTCGCCGCCGCGTCCCAGTCGGGGCCCAGTTCGACCCAGTCGGGGTCCCGGCGGCCCCAGTTCAACCCAGTTCGGCTCCTGTTGGCTCCGTTCAGCCCGGTTTGGTTCTTGTCGGCCCAGTTTGGCCCAGTTTGGTCCCAGTCTGGGCCCTAACCCAATCCAGTTTGGCCCAGTTTGTCCCAGTTGGTCCAAGTCTGGGCCCTAACCCGACCCAGTTTGGCTCAGTTTGGCCCAGTTGGTCCCAGTTTGGTTCCAGTCTGGGACCTAACCCAACCCAATTTGGCCCAGTTTGGTCCAGTTGGTTCAAGTCTGGGCCCTAACCCAACTCAGTTTGGCCCAGTTTCGACCAGTTTGGTCCCAGTTTGGTCCCAGTCTGGGCCCTAACCCAACCCAATTTGGCCCAGTTTGGCCCAGTTGGTTCAAGTCTGGGCCCTAACCCAACTCAGTTTGGCCCAGTTTCGACCAGTTTGGTCCCAGTCTGGGCCCTAATGCAACCCAGTTTGGCCCAATTTGTCCCAGTTTGGCCCAGTTTTGTCCCAGTCTGGGACCTAACCTAACCCAGTTTGGCCCAGTTTGGCCCAGTTGGTCTAAGTCTGGGCCCTAACTCAACCCAGTTTGGCCCAGTTTGGGCCCTAACCCAACCCACTTTGGCCCAGTTCATCCCAGTCTGGGACCTAACCTAACTCAGTTTATCCGAGTTTGGCCCAGTTGGTCTCAGTTTGATCCCAATTGGTTCCAGTTTAGGCCCTAATCCAACCCAGCTGGTCCCAATCCGGGCCCTAACCCAACCCAGTTGGTCCCAGTTGGTCCCAGTTTGGCCCAGTTTGTCCCAATCTGGGCCCTAACCCAACCCAGTTTGGCCTAATTGGTCCCAGTTTGGGCCCTAGCCCAAGCCAGTTGATCCCAGTTGGTCCCAATCTGGGCCCTAACTCAACCCAATCTGGCCCATTTGGTCCCAGTTGGTCCCAGTCTGTGCCCTAACCAAACCCAGTTTGGCCCAGTTGGTCCCAGTCCGGGCCTTAACTCAACCCAGTCTGGCCCATTTGGTCCCATTTGGTCCCAGTTGGCCCCAGTTTGACCCAGTTGGTCCCGGTCCAGGCCCTAATCCAACCCAGTTGATCCCAGTTGGTCCCAGTCCGGGCCCTAACTCAACCCAGCCTGGCCCATTTGGTCCCAGATGGTCCCAGTTTGTCCCAGTCCGTGCCCTAACTCAACCCAGCCTGGCCCATTTGGTCCCAGTTGGTCCCAGTTTGTTCCAGTCGGGGTCCTAACTCAACCCAGTCTGGCCCGTTTGGTCCCAGTTTGGCCCAGTTGGTCCCAGTCCGGGCCCTAACTCAACCCAGCCTGGCCCATTTGGTCCCAGTTGGTCCCAGTCTGTGCCCTAACCAAACCCAGTTTGGCCCAGTTGGTCCCAGTCTGGGCCTTAAATCAACCCAGCCTGACCCATTTGGTCCCAGTTGGTCCCAGCTGGTCCCAGTTGGTCCCAGTTTGTCCCAGTCCGGGCCCTAACTCAACCCAATCTGGCCCATTTTGTCGCAGTTGGTCCCAATTGGTCCCAGTTTGGCCCAGTTGGTCCCAGTCCGGGCCCGAACTCAACCGAGTCTGGCCCCATTGGTCCCAGTTGGTCCCATTTGATCCCAGTTGGTCCCAGTTTGTCCCAGTCCGGGCCCTAACTCAACCCAGTCTGGCCCATTTGATCCCAGTTGGTCCCAGTTGGTCCCAGTCGGTCCCAGCGCTGACGCTCTCCCTCTCTCTCTCCCCCGCAGAGCCCTCGGGGACGGAGCAGCTCTTCCTGCGGCGTTACCGCAGCGGCTACCGGGAGTGCCTGGCCCGCGCCGCCCTCTTCCTGCAGGCCGCCTCACTGGAGCCGCCATCTTGCCCTGGCCCCCTCCCGCCGCCGCCGCCACCACCCGCCGCCGCCCCCGGTTACCACGGTTACGGGCCCGGTTACCACCACCTCGGGCCTAGTCCGGGGCCTACTCCCAGGCTGGACTGCGGCCCCGGTTGCCGCGACAACAACCCCGGTTGCCGTGACAACAACCCCGGTTGCCTCGACGACGGCCCCCGTTGCCACGGCGATGGGTCCCAGCGCGGTTGCCGCGGCGATGGGCCTGGAGGTGACGCTAGGCCTGGCCTCGGGCCTACTTTCGGGCCTAGTCCGGGGCGAAGCCTGGGCCCCCAGTACGGCGCTGGCCCCGGCCACGAGGACTCACGGTGGAGCCACGCCAAGGCCGAGGAGCCCCCCGGGGAGGGGCCGCCGGAGAGGCCCCACCGTGTCTGGAGACCCTGGCCCTGAGGCCCCGGGGTGCCCTGTGGGGTGGGGGGTGGGACTGGGAGGGCATGGAGGGGGGAACTGGGAAGACTGGGAGGCTGCGGGGCGTGGGACTGGGAGGAAAAGAAGCTTTTTAGCTGCTGTACTGGGAGGACTGGGAAGACGGAGCTTCTTCACTGGTGTACTGGGAGGAAGACTGGTTTTTCCCTGGTGTACTGGGAGGAAGACTGGTTTTTCACTGGTGTACTGGGAGGAAGACTGGTTTTTAACTGGTGTACTGGGAGAGTCTTTTTTTTTTTTTTAACTGGGAGGAAAGGCCCATTTCCAGTGATATAACTGGGAGAAGGAGAGTTTTTTTCACTGGTGTACTGGGAGGACTGGGCTTTATCGCCGGTATACTGGGGGATGTGAGGGTTTTAACTGGTGTACTGGGAGGACAGGTGGGTTTGAGCTGGTATACTGGGAGGACAGGTGGGTTTGAACTGGTATACTTGGAGGAAGGTGGGTTTTTTACTGGTATACTGGGAGGATTGGCAGCTTTTAACTGGTATAATGGGAGGAAGGTGGTTTTTCACTGGTATACTGGGAGGACGGTGGGTTTTTACTGGTATACTGGGAGGAAGTGGCATTTTTCACTGGTATACTGGGAGTATTGGCAGCTTTTACCTGGTATACTGGGATGATGAGGAGGTTTACTGGTATACTGGGAGGACGGTGGGTTTTTACTGGTATACTGGAAGGAAGTTGCATTTTTTACTGGTATACTGGGAGGAAGGTGGGTTTTTACTAGTATACTGGGAGGACTGGCAGCTTTTAACTGGTGTACTGGGATGATTAGGAGGTTTACTGGTATACCGGGAGGAAGGTGCATTTTTTACTGGTATACTGGAAGGATTGGCAGCTTTTAACTGGTGTACTGGGAAGAAGGTGGGTTTTAACTGGTATACTGGGAGGAAGGTGGATTTTTAACTGGTATATTGGGAGGAAGGTGGGTTTTTTACTGGTATACTGGGAGGATTGGCAGCTTTTAACTGGTATACTGGGAAGAAGGTGGGTTTTTAACTGGTATACTGGGAGGATTGGCACCTTTTGACTGGTATACTGGGAGGAAGGTGGTTTTTCACTGGTATACTGGGAGGAAGGTGGGTTTGTACTGGTATTCTGGGAGAATTGGCAGCTTTTAACTGGTATACTGGGATGATGAGGAGGTTTACCGGTATACTGGGAGGTATACTGGGAGGAAGTCACATTTTTTACTTGTATACTGGGAGGATTTGCAGCTTTTAACTGGTATACTGGGAGGAAGGTGGGTTTTAACTGGCATACTGGGAAGATGCGAGACTTCCCCAGTTTACCCCAGTTTAACCCCTCAAATCCAAACCCCAAAACCCAACCCCACCCCCCGCGGCTGGGAAGAAACTGGGAGAACCGGCCGGAAACTGGGAGAACTGGGAACGACGTCGCGGGGGTGGGAGAAACTCCAGGTTTTTGGGGTGAAAAACGATGGTTTTGGTTCAATTCCCAGTAAGAGTCGGCCTCCAAACTGGGAGAAGGGGGTGGGGAGGAAATATCGTGATTTTTTTGGTCGTTATTTGTGTCCCCGTCGCCCCCCGACCTTTTTTTTTTTTCCCCTGTATTTCGGGGGGACAAAAAACCCAAAAAGAATTAAAAAAAATTATATCGATAGAATTTAAATCCGGAGCTCGGCGCCGCCTCGTGGTTTTGGGGTCCTGAGGAGGATTTTTGGGGTCCTGAGGAGGATTTTGGGGTCTTGAAGAGGGGTTTTGGGGGTTCTGAAGAGGGTTTTTGGGGTCCCAAAGAGGGTTTTTGGGGTCCCGAAGAGGATTTTGGGGTCTTGAAGAGGGTTTTTGGGGTTCTAAAGAGGATTTTGGGGTCCCAAAGAGGATTTTTGGGGTTCTGAGGAAGATTTTTGGGGTTCTGCAGAGGGTTTTGGGGGTTCTGCAGGGAAATTTTGGGGTTCTGAGGAGGATTTTGGGGTCCTGAGTAGGATTTTGGGGGTTTTGCAGAGGATTTTTTGGGGTTCTGAAGAGGATTTTGGGGTCCTGCAGAGGGTTTTTGGGGTCCTGAAGAGGATTTTTGGGGTCCTGAAGAGGATTTTGGGGTTCTGCAGAGGGTTTTGGGGGTTCTGTAGAGGGTTTTTGGGGTCCTGCAGAGGATTTTGGGGTTCTGAAGAGGATTTTAGGTTCCTGATGAGGATTTTGGGGTTCTGCAAAGGGTTTTGGGGTTTCTGAAGAGGGTTTTTGGAGTCTTGAGGAGGATTTTGGGGTCCTGAAGAGGATTTTGGGGTTCTGAAGAGGATTTTGGGGCCCTGTAGAGGATTTCCGGGGTTCTGCAGAGGATTTTAGGTTCCTGAGGAGTGTTTTGGAGTTTTGAATAGGATTTTTGGGTTTGGCAGAAGATTTTGGGGTCCTGAAGAGGATTTCTGGGGTTCTGCAGAGGATTTTGGGGGTCCTGCAGAGGATTTTTGGGGTTCTGAAGAGGGTTTTTGGGGTCCTGAGGAGGATTTTGGGGTCCTGCAGAGGATTTTGGGGTTCTGCAGAGGATTTTTGGGGTCCCAAAGAGGATTTTGGGTTCCTTCAGAGGATTTTGGGGTTCTGCAGAGGGATTTTGGGGTCCTGAGGAGGATTTTTGGGGTTCTGCAGAGGGTTTTTGGGGTCCTGAGGAGGATTTTGGGTTCCTGACGAGGATTTTGGGGTTCTGTAGAGGGTTTTTGGCGTTCTGAGGAGGATTTTGGGGTTCTGTAAAGGGTTTTTGAGGTTCTGCAGAGGGTTTAGAGGGTTCTGAAGAGGGTTTTTGAGGTCCTTCAGAGGATTTTGGGGTCCTGAGGAGGATTTTTGGGGTCCCAAAGAGGAGTTTTGGGGTTCTGCAGAGGATTTTGGGGTTCTGAACAGGGTTTTTGGGGTCCTGCAGAGGATTTTGGATTCCTTTAGAGGATTTTTGAGGTTCTGCAGAGGATTCTGAGTTCCTTCAAAGGATTTGGGGTTCCTTCAAAGGATTTTTGGTCCTGCAGAGGATTTTGGGTTCCTTCAGAGGATTTTGGGGTCCTGAAGAGTATTTTTGAGTTCTGAGGAGCATTTTTGGGGTCCTGCAGAGGTCACTTCATCCGATGTCACTTCCACCGCTGCTTCTTCCTCCGGGGGAGGACCCCTCACGCTTCCCCAGGGCCCTCGTGGGGTCCCTCTCGTGGGACACGACCTTCACACACATGTTCTCCACCGTGAGTCCTCTCACGAGTGACAATTCCTCACCAACTGCCCCGGCGCGAGCTCCCCGCGGGGTCGCGAAGTCCCACCAGCCCACCCGCTCCCGGGTGGCTTCCCACGGGGTCACGGCCCCCCTTCAGGCATCCACCCGCTCCGGCATGGGGTCCTCCCCAGACTACAGGTGACATCTATGCCCCGTCACACCCCCGGGCTGCAGGGGGACAACCTGCCTCCCCACGGGCTTTACCACCGCCCGGGGGGGGACTTTCTGCTCCCCCTCCCCTTCTACCACCTGATGAGATGGGACCAGTATTATCCAATAGATTCATCAATGACTTGGATGAGGGACTAGAGAGCACGATCATCCAGTTTGCCGATGACACCAAGCTGGGAGGAGTGGCTGACACACCAGAAGGCTGTGCTGCCATCCAGCGAGACCTGGACAGGCTGGAGGGTTGGGCGGGTAAAAATTTAATGAAATATAACAAGGGTAAATGTAGGGTCTTGCATCTGGGTAGGAACAACCCCAGGTTCCAGTATAAGTTGGGGAATGACTTATTAGAGAGCAGTGTAGGGGAAAGGGACCTGGGAGTCTTGGTGGGCAGCAGGATGACCATGAGCCAGCACTGTGCCCTTGTGGCCAGGAAGGCCAATGGCATCCTGGGGTGTATTAGAAGGGGGGTGGTTAGTAGGTCGAGAGAGGTTCTCCTTCCCCTCTACTCTGCCCTGGTGAGACCCCATCTGGAATACTGTGTCCAGTTCTGGGCCCCTCAGTTCAAGAAAGACAGGGAACTGCTGGAGAGAGTCCAGCACAGGGCAACTAGGATGATTAAGGGAGTGGAGCCTCTCCCTTATGAGGAAAGACTGAGGGAGCTGGGGCTCTTTAGTTTGGAGAAGAGGAGGCTGAGGGGTGTCCTCATTAATGTTTACAAATATATCAAGAGTGAGTGTCACGAGGATGGAGCCAGGCTCTTCTCGGTGACAACCACTGATAGGACAAGGGGTAATGGGCTGAAACTGGAACATAAGAGGTTCCGCTTAAACTCGAGAAGAAACTTCTTCTCAGTGAGGGTGACGGAACACTGGAACAGGCTGCCCAGAGAGGTTGTGGAGTCTCCTTCTCTGGAGACATTCAAGACCTGCCTGGACAGGTTCCTATGTAACATTATCGAGGCGTTCCTGCTCTGGCAGGGGGATTGGGCTTGATGATCTTTCGAGGTCCCTTCCAATCCCTGACATTCTGTGATTCTGTGATCTGGCCAGGCTGGAGAGCCGGGCAAAGGGGAACCTCATGAATTTCAAGAAGGACAAGTGCAGAGTCCTGCATCTGGGGAGGAGTAACACCAGCACCAGGACAAATCAGGGGACGTCCTGCTGGAAAGCAGCCCCGTGGAGAAAGACCTCGGAGCCCCAGTGGGCAGTGAGTTGTCCCTGGGACAGCGACGTGCCCTTGTGGCCACGAGGGCCAGTGGGGTCCTGGGGGGCATCAAGTGTGTCCAGCAGGGCTGGGGAGGTTCTCCTGCCCCTCTGCTCTGCCCTGGTGGGACCAAACCTGGAATCCTGTGTCCAGTTTGGGGCTCCCCACTTCCAGAGAGACGGGGACACACTGGAGAGAGTCCAAGGGAGAGCGACGAGGGGGATCAAGGGACTGAACATGCCTGCTGTGAAGAGAGACTGAGGAACTGGGGCTGTTCAGTCTTGAGAGGGGACGGCTGAGAGGGGATCTTATATATTTCTATACATTAATACGTATAGAAATCTGAGGGGTGGGGGTCAAGAGGAAGGGGACAATCTCTTCTCAGTGGTGCCAGGTAATAGAACAAGAAATAATGAGTTTAAGTTAGAACATGGGAAGTTCCACCTCAACATGAGGAGAAACTTCTTCCCCGTGAGGGTGCCGGAGCCCTGGCCCAGGCTGCCCAGAGAGGGTGTGGAGTCTCCTGCTCTGGAGACTTTCAAACTCACCTGGACATGTTCCTGTGTGGCTGCCCTGGGTGACCCTGCTCTGGCAGGGGGTGGCACTGGGTGATCTCTGGAGCTCGCTTCCAAACCCAACATTCTGTGATTCCGTGATTCCCTGTTCTTCTCCTCATTCTCTCCATCTTCTGGGGTGTGAAGGATCCTGGTGTCTGGTTGGCCCCGGGCCTCACGAGGTGATGGACCTGGGTGAAGGACCTCAATGTCCCTCATTTTCCTCTGAAAGCTCGCGACCACTGGGAGGTGTTCCTGCAGACTGGGAGAGGACAAATGTCACTCCTGGCCTCCAGAAGGAGGATCCAGGGAGCTCCAGGTTGGTCGGGTTGACCTTCACCCCGAGAAAGTGTTGGAGAAAATCCTCCTGGGAAACGTTTCCGAGGACATCGGCGCTGAGAAGGTGACGGGGGGTGGTCGGCTGGGGACAAATCATGTCGAACCAAACTGATGACCTTCTACGAGTTTGGGGGGAGAGGTGGGAGAGAAGAGGGGGAGGCGGTTACCGTGACCTCAACGGCTGAATGGCTGCGCCCAGAAGGTTGGGATCAACGCCCAGATGGAAACCCCTCCTGGTGGTCTAGGTCAAAACTGGAGCCAGGGGTCAAACCAGGATTTAACTCCAGTTAAATCCTATTTTAACTCCAGTTAAATCCTGTTTTAACTCCAGTTAAATCCTGTTTTGATCCTGTTTTAAGGTCCTCATTACCGATCTGGGTGATGGGGCTGTGCAAACCTTTGGTGGGTTTGGAGATGACTCCAAACTGGGAGGAGCGGCCACCCCAGAGGGACCTCAACTGGTGACCTTGTGGAATTCGACGCGGGGAAGAGAAAAGTCCTGCCCTTGGGGGAGGAGGAGCGACGCCAGGCCCCAGTAAGGGACTTCCCAGCGGGGAAGAAGCTTCACCTTGGGGTTGTGGTGGACACCGAGTTGAACACGAGGGTTGGGACACCAGGAGGTTGAGGGAGGTTGTCCTCAGCACTGGTGAGGCCACACCTGGGGAGCTGCTCCCCAGTACGAGCGAGACATGGGCATACTGGGGAGAGTCCAACAAAGGGCCACCAAGGTGATGGTGGGACCTTCCCCATGAGGACTCGATGGTCTTTCTGGCCTCAAAGGTCTTTTCCAACCCGAACGCTTCTGTGAAAAGCCAAAATTGGTGGAGAAGGCTCAGGAATGGGAGGTCCTCAACGTCCAGAAACACCTGGTGGGAAGGGATGAAGAAGACGACGCCAGGTTCTTCTCCGCCGTGCCCAGGGCGGGAGCCAACGAGCGCGAACTAAAGCTCGTTAGATCCCCCAGTTCCCAAGTTGTGCAGAGCCCCCCTGGTGCCCCCCCCGGACATCCCGAGTCCTTTCGGTTCCTCCCCCTCCATGGGTGCAAAGTCCACCTCGGGCTTCTCCACCGCCCCGCCTGGAGATTTCCCTCTGACCCACCCGTTAATTGCTGGAGACCTTTGGTCCTTGTCGTCGAAGCCGTTATCGCCGGTCCATCAGGTCCCCGAGCGGGCTCGTTTATGGCTCCTCTTTTTTAACTCGTTAGTCGGCCGGGCGGTACGGTCCTGCACGAGGTAAAGCAGGTTGCCACCGTCTTCCTCTTCCAACCCCAAAGTCCAAAGAAAAGACAAATATTATTTCACAGAACCAAAGGCTGGTGGAGGTTGGATGGGACATCTGGAGGCCACCACAAGCCCTGCACAGGTGTGGCCACCCAGAGGCCACTGGGCTTTTGAGTATCTCTGGGGTGGGCGACTCCATGAGATCTCTGGGCTTGACGAGGTGGTTCCTGATGGTCGGAAGGAACCTCCTGGGTTTCAATTCGTGCCCGTTGCCTCCGATCCTGAGAAGAGCTGAGCTCCTTCTCCACGTTCATCATGGTCTAGAAGATACTTAGAGGTCTTCTAGAAAGGATTCGGTGATTCGATGACATTCCAGCTCTCCTCGGCTCCTTGGTCACTTGGAGGAGGAGGTTGTCAACGAGGTTCATCAGGAACCTCCTGGCTTAGAATCAGAGAATCGTTTGGGCTGGAAAAGACCTTTAAGACCTACGAGTCCAACCGCCAACCCAACGCCACCAAGGCCACTGCTGAACCATCTCCTTGCGGGCCACATCTACAAGTTCTTTAGATACCTCCAGGCCTGGTGGCTCCACCACCAACCCGGACATCCCATTCGTGCTGGTTTCAGCTGGGACACAGTTAATTATTTTCAGCGGAGGGAGGACACGAGGTGCCGGCCGGGGTTAAACCGCACCGACAACGTTTCTTGGCACGAAGAGCCGGGAGACAACGACCGATCTGATCGGAATGTCCTCGATGGGGTTTTATCGCCGTTATCGCTGCTGCCCTATTAATTACCTCACTGTTAATTAGGGTCCGGAGCTCGTTAGTGGCTGCTTTTTGCTCTCTCGCTGCCGATCACGTGAGCCCCGCCGCACCCTGGGGACATTCTGATAATGGACGGGCTGGAGCTCCAGCGTGAACGTGAGTCGAAGGGACCTGGAACGTGGGGACGAGTCCACGTGGGAGCAGGACACCCCGAAGCGTTCGTGGTCACGGAGGCGTCCGTCTTGAAACGTTTGGCCACGGGTGTGTCTGTGGCACAGCAGGTGTGTCCCTGAGGGGATTGTGGCCCAAGGAGAAGTCCTCGTTGGAGGAGAAACGACCTCGAAGCATCTGTGACCTGTGGAGAAGTCTTGGGTGGGGAAGGACCACCCCAAAACATCTGTGACCTGAGAAGAAATCCATGTTGGAGAAAGAGCATCTCAAAACATCTATGACCTGTGGAGAAGTTCCTGGTGGACAAGGACCACCCCAAAGCAGCTGTGACCTATGGAGAAGTCCACACTGGAGAAGGAGCACCTCAAAACATCTGTGACCTGTGGAGGAGGAGCACCTCAAAGCTCCATGACCTGTGGAGAAGTCCATGTTGGAGAAGGAGCATCTCAAAACATCTGTGACCTGTGGAGAAGTTCACGCCGGAGAAGGAGCATCTCAAAACATCTGTGACTTTTGGAGAAGTTGATGCTGGAGAACATCTCAAAGCGTCTGTGACCTGTGGAGAAGACCCTGTTGGACAAGGACCACCCCAAAGCATCTGTGACCTGTGGAGAAGCCCACGTTGGAGAAGGAGCACCTTGAAGCCTCTGTGACCTGTGGAGAAGCCCATGGTGGAGAAGGAGCACCTCAAAACATCTGTTACCTGAGGAGAAGACCACACTGGAGAACATCTCAAAGCATCTGTGACCTGTGGAGAAGTCCCTGGTGGAGAAGGACCACCTCAAAGCATCTATGACCTGTGGAGAAGTCCACGTTGGAGAAGGAGCACCTCAAAGCTCTATGACCTGTGGAGAAGCCCACACTGGAGAAGGAGCATGTCAAAACATCTGTGACCTGTGGAGAAGTCAATGCTGGAGAACACCTCAAAACATCTGTGACCTGTGGAGAAGTCCCTGGTGGACAAGGACCACCCCAAAGCATTTGGAACCTGTGGAGAAGTCCATGTTGGAGAAGAAGCACCTTGAAGCATCTGTGACCTGTGGAGAAGACCATGAAGGAGAAGGAGCACCTCAAAGCTCTGTGACATATGGAGAAGTCCATGTTGGAAAAGAAGCATGTGAAAACATCTGTGACCTGTGGAGAAGTCCTTGGTGGGGAAGGAGCACCTCAAAGCTCCATGACCTGTGGAGAAGTCCACAGTGGAGAAGGAGCACCTCAAAACTCTGTGACATGGAGAAGTCCACGGTGGAGAAGAAACACCTCAAAGCATCTGTGACCTGTGGAGAAGTCCCTGGTGGAGAAGGAGCACCCTGAAGTTCTGTGACCTGTGGAGAAGCCCATGCAGGAGAAGGAGCATCTCAAAACATCTGTGACCTGTGGAGTAGCCCATGGTGGAGCAGGAGCACCTCAAAACGTTTGTGACTTTTGGAGAAGTCGATGCTGGAGAACATCTCAAGGCATCTGTGACTTGTGGAGAAGCCCATGCTGGAGAAGGAGCACCTCAAAACATCTGTTACCTGAGGAGAAGTCCACGCTGGAGAACATCTCAAAGCATCCGTGACCTCTGGAGAAGTTCTTGGTGGACAACGACCACCCCAAGCATCTGTGACCTGTGGAGAAGTCCACGTTGGAGAAGGAGCACCTCAAAGCTCTATGACCTGTGGAGAAGCCCACACTGGAGAAGGAGCATCTCAAAACATCTGTGACATGGAGAAGTCCCTGGTGGAGAAGAAACACCTCAAAACATCTGTGACTTTTGGAGAAGTCAACGCTGGAGAACATCTCAAAACATCTGTGACCTGAGGAGAAGACCACGCTGGAGAACACTTTGAAGCATCTCTGACTTGTGGAGGAGGAGCACCTCAAAGCTCTGTGACCTGTGGAGAAGTCCACAGTGGAGAAGGAGCACCTCAAAACTCTGTGACATGGAGAAGTCCACGGTGGAGAAGAAACACCTCAAAGCGTCTGTGACCTGTGGAGAAGTCCCTGGTGGAGAAGGAGCACCCTGAAGTTCTGTGACCTGTGGAGAAGCCCATGCAGGAGAAGGAGCATCTCAAAACATCTGTGACCTGTGGAGTAGCCCATGGTGGAGCAGGAGCACCTCAAAACGTTTGTGACTTTTGGAGAAGTCGATGCTGGAGAACATCTCAAGGCATCTGTGACTTGTGGAGAAGCCCATGCTGGAGAAGGAGCACCTCAAAACATCTGTTACCTGAGGAGAAGTCCACGCTGGAGAACATCTCAAAGCATCCGTGACCTCTGGAGAAGTTCTTGGTGGACAACGACCACCCCAAGCATCTGTGACCTGTGGAGAAGTCCACGTTGGAGAAGGAGCACCTCAAAGCTCTATGACCTGTGGAGAAGCCCACACTGGAGAAGGAGCATCTCAAAACATCTGTGACATGGAGAAGTCCCTGGTGGAGAAGAAACACCTCAAAACATCTGTGACCCTTGGAGAAGTCAACGCTGGAGAACATCTCAAAGCATCTGTGACCTGTGGAGAAGTCCCTGGTGGACAAGGAGCACCTCAAAACATCCGGGACCTGTGGAGAAGACCATGGTGGAGAAGGAGCACCTCAAAACATCTGTGACCTGAGGAGAAGACCACGCTGGAGAAGGAGCATCTCAAAGCTCTGTGACATGGAGAAGTCCACGTTGGAGAAGCACCTTGAAGCATCTGTGACCTGTGAAGAAGTCCACGGTGGAGAAGGAGCACCTGGAAGCACCACGTGACCTCAGGTGGCTTCGGTGACGGGTGACTCCACCCAAGTGACCCGTTCTCCAGCCCAGCCCCCGGCCGAGTGTCCCCCAGTGGCGTCTCCCGCCCACCGACCCCCGGGGCCCTCGGGTTGGAGAAGACCTTGAAGACCATCGAGTCCGACCAACCGCCAGCGGCACCTTCACCTTGTTCCCCCGTGGGACGCTTCTTTTCCAGACAAATTTTAGTTTTTTCTTGAAATAAATTAACTTTTAAATCATTGTTTCCAGACAAATTTCAATTTTTCCTTGAAATAAATTATTAAATTTTGAATTATTTTGTTTCCAGACACATTTTAATTTTTTCTTGAAATAAATTATCAACTTTTAAATTATTTGCTTCCCAGAAAAATTTTATTTCTTGAAATAAATTAACTTTTAAATTATTTTTTCAAGAAAAATTTTAATTTTTTCCTTGAAATAAATTATTAACTTTTGAATTATTTTCTTCCCAGAGAAATGTTAATTATTTCTTGAAATAAATGAACTTTTAAATTATTGTTTCCAGACAAATTTTATTTTTTTCTTGAAATAAATTATTAACTTTTAAATTATTGTTTCCAGACAAATTTTATTTTTTTCTTGAAATAAATTATTAACTTTTGAATTATTGTTTCCAGACAAATTTTAATTTTTTTCTTGAAATAAATTAGTAACTTTTAAATTATTTTCTTCCCAGAAAATTTTTTTCTTGAAATAAATTAACGTTTAAACTATTGTTTCCAGACAAATTTCAATTTTTTCCTTGAAATAAATTAACTTTTAAATTATTGTTTTCACACAAATTTTAATTTTTTCCTTGAAATAAATTATTAACTTTTGAATCATTTCCAGACAAATTTTGATTTTTTTCTTGAAATAATAATCTATTTCAGGAAAAAAATCAAAATTTGTCTGGAAATGATAATTTTAAAGTTAATAATCTAACTTTAAAATTATCGTTTCCAGACGAATTTTCATTTTTCCTTGTAATAAATTATTAACTTTTCAATGATTTTTTTTTCCCAGGCAAATTTTATTTTTTTTCTCCTCGGTAACAAACTTTCAGCAACCGGTAAGACGAGGCTTTTGGGAGACGTGTTGCCCGCCTCGAAATAATGAAATTAATTTAAATTTAATAAATTAAATTTAATTGAAATATAAATTTAATTGAAATACAAATGAAATGAAAGGAAATGGAGTGAAACGAGGGGCTTCGTTCTGCTCCTCAGCCACGTTTCCCCACCTCAGGGCGTTGGAGGACGACGGGTCTTCCCATGAAAGTCCAAGGTTGGGATGATGTTGGGTTCCTCCACCTCTTCTTCATCCTTGGTTTCTCTCTTCCTGCACCACCCAGTGAAGGACAGAGCTGATCCTCAGCCCTTCCTGTGGTCACGGATGTTCCTCAGATGTTCCTCAGATGGTTCTCTGATGTTCCTCAGCCTTTCCTTTGGTCACGGATGTTCCTCAGATGTTCCTCAGATGTTCCTTTGGTCATGGATGTTCCTCAGATGTTCCTCAGATGTTCCTCAGATGTTCCTATGGTCATGGATGTTCCTCAGATGTTCCTCAGATGTTCCTCAGATGTTCCTCAGCCCTTCCTCTGGTCACGGGTGTTCCTCAGATGTTCCTCAGATTCTCCTTAGATGTTCCTCAGCCCTTCCATCGGTCTCAGGTGTTCCTCAGATGTTCCTTTGGCCATGGATGCTCCACAGATGTTCCTCAGATGTTTCTCAGTCCTTCCTTTGGTCGCAGATGTTCCTCAGATGTTCGTTTGGTCACGGATGTTCCTCAGATGTTCCTCAGCCCTTCCTTTGGTCACGGATGTTCCTCAGATGTTTCTTGGCCCTTCCTTTGGTCACGGATGTTCCTCAGATATTCCTCAGACGTTCCTCAGCCCTTCCTTTGGTCACGGATGCTCCTCAGATGTTCCTCAGATGTTCCTCAGATGTTCCTTTGGTCATGGATGTTCCTCAGATGTTCCTCAGCCCTTCCTTTGATCATGGATATTCCTCAGATGTTCCTCAGATGTTCCTTTGATCACAGATGCTCCTCAGATGTTCCTTTGATGTTCCTCAGCCCTTCCATTGGTCGCAGATGTTCTTCAGATGTTCCTCAGCCCTTCCTTTGGTCATAGATGCTCCTCAGACGTTCCTCAGATGTTCCTCAGATGTTCCTTTGGTCACAGATATTCCTCAGATGTTCCTCTAAAGTTCCTCAGCTCTTCCTTTGGTCACGGATGCTCCTCAGATGTTCCTCAGATGTTCCTCAGATGTTCCTCAGCCCTTCCTTTGGCCATGGGTGCTCCTCAGATGTTCCTCAGATGTTTCTCTGATGTTCCTCAGCCCTTCCTTTGGTCACGGATGTTCCTCAGATGTTCCTCAGACGTTCCTCAGATGTTCCTCAGCCCTTCCTTTGATCACGGATGCTCCTCAGATGTTCCTCAGATGTTCCTCAGATGGTCCTCATATGTTTCTTGGCCCTTCCATTGGTCATAGATGCTCCTCAGACGTTCCTCAGATGTTCCTCTAAAGTTCCTCAGCCTTTCCTTTGGCCATGGGTGCTCCTCAGATGTTCCTCAGATGTTCCTTTGGTCATGGATGCTCCTCAGATGTTCCTCAGCCCTTCCTTTGATCACGGATGCTCCTCAGATGTTCTTCAGATGTTGCTTTGGTCACAGATGTTCCTCAGGTGTTCGTCAGATCTTTCTCAGTCCTTCCTTTGGTCATGGATGTTCCTCAGACGTTCCTCAGATGTTCCTCAGCCCATCCTTTGGTTGAAGAGGTCTCTGGAGAAATATTTTTCTTCGTCTTTGACGGCCAAATTAATCTCTTGAATCTCCTACGGATCCTCCGAAAATCGGGTTTCGAACGCGTTTACGGCTTCTCCACAGGAAGGGGAAATTATTTCGGGACTCAACCCATGTAACAAATCAAAATTTCTGGGCGGAAATGGTAACAGAATGAAAAAAAAATCTTGATTTTATTGAGACAGACCCACCCGTTGGGTTCTGCCGAGCCTGGGGGGGGTTCCGGTCACTCGTAGGGCGAAGAAATAAATAAAAATATTCAAAATAAAGGGGGGAAAAGGGACGACCCCAACTTTTCCTCTGCGTCAGCAGGATAGTTGAGTCAAAATTTATATTTTTTTTTTTAGTAATATTTTAGAAATTCAGCCCTTTAAGTGGCAAAAGTTTCTTGCAAGGATTCGACTTCGGTGTCCCCCGTGTTTTCTGCTTGGAACCTAAAAAAGAGGGAAAAAATATGATTTTTTTTTTTTTCAACCTGAAAAAGGGGAAATTTTTTTTTTTTTTTCCCACGGATTTTTCGCCAGAATTTTGCTGGTTCCGGGGACTCAAGCGGCTTCTGAATTTCTGGCAAATCGTAATTTCACGGAGTTTTGGGCAGGGAGGGTGAGAAAAAAAAATGCGGAATCATCGAAACGAGGTTGTAAATCCTCAGGGAGAGAGAGATAAATAACTAAATGATAATAAAAAAATAATAAAAATCCCCCAGCGAGGGAGGGGCTCGTTAACGTGGGTCGTTAACGAGAGCACTGATAAGGGGAGGGATAAAACGAGAAGCGGCCGAGCGGGGAGCGGCCGCCCGGGGAGGAACAGAGACACAAGGTACGGGGGAATAATTTGAATTTTTTTCACGATTTTTGCTCAAATTCAAGGGATTTTGGGGAAATTCCGGCGGTTCGGCGCCCGGAGGGGGGGAGGGGCCGTTGGGGAAATGAAGATTTTTAATTATTTTTAGCCGGGGGAGGGGTGGAAGGAGGGAAAAGTGGGGTTTGGGGGGTGTCATGGCGAGGTTAATGTTGATTTTATTAATAAGGGTTATTAATAGATTAATCGAGAAGATGAGGAAATGCAATAATGGATTGAAATGTTGGAAATATAAATTTGAAATTTATGTGATTTATGTAAGTTTCGGATTCTAAAAATCTGCGTAGAACTTGCAAGAAGGTCAAAAATAGGTGCGAAATAAGGATAAAAATATAGAGAAAATAGAAAATTATACGGAAAATGGATGAAATTGTGTACAAATCATACACAAATTAAATGCAAAATATACAAAATTCAGAGAAAAGATGGAGAAATATGTGGAGAAGGTAGGGAAAAATATTTAGCAAATGGGAAAAGTATATAGAAAATAGGAAGAAATGGTTAGAAAATAGAAAAAATAGGGAAAATAGAGGAAATAGATAAAAAATATAGGAAATAGATTAAAAAATATATAGAAAATAGGGTAAGTATATAGAAAATAGGAAAAAATGCTTAGGGAATAGATAAAATATATAGAAAATAAAAAAATGTTTAGAAAATAGGAAAAAATGGAGGAAATAGATAAAAATTATAGAAAATAGATTAAAAAATATGTAGAAAATAGGAAAAAGTATATAGAAAATAGGAAGAAGTATATAGCAAATAGGAAAAAATACTTAGGAAATAGAAAAAATATACAGAAAATAGAGAAAATGTTTAGAAAATAGAAAAAACATAGGAAAAAATAGAGGAAATAGCAAAAAAATATAGAAAATAGATTAAAAATATATAGAAAATAGATAAAAATATATAGAAAATAGGAAAAAGTATATAGAAAATAGGAAAAAGTACTTAGGAAATAGAAAAAAATATATAGAAAATAGAGAAAATGTTTAGAAAATAGAAAAAAATAGGAAAAAATAGAGGAAATAGCAAAAAAATATAGAAAATAGATTAAAAATATACAGAAAATAGATAAAAATATATAGAAAATAGGAAAAATATATAGAAAATAGAAAAATGTTTAGAAAATAGAAAAAATAGAGGAAATAGATAAAAATTATAGAAAATAGATTAAAAAATATATAGAAAATAGGGAAAAGTATATAGAAAATGGGAAAATATACTTAGAGAATAGATAAAATATATAGAAAATAGAAAAAAGTTTAGAAAATAGAAAAAATAGGAAAAAATAGAAAAAATAGGGGAAATGGATGAAAAATTATAGAAAATAGATTTAAAATACATAGAAAATAGATAAAAATATATAGAAAATAGGAAAAAGTATATAGAAAATAGGAAAAAATACTTAGAGAATAGAAAAAATATATAGAAAATAGGAAAATATATTTAGAAAATAGAAAAAATACAGAAAATGGGGAAAATATATAGAATATAGATAAAAATATATAGAAAATATGAAGAACGTATAGAAAATAGATCAAAATTTCTATTATTAAATATAAATATATAATAATATAGAATCATTTAGGGTTTTTTTAACAAATAATTGTCTTAATTTTTTTTTTTTAAAGGGCAAATTTCTGGGTCAAAATCCAAATTTCAAGCCCCGAATGCGCAAGATTTATTACAATAGTAGAATTACTACAATATTTGAATTATTACAATATTAGAATTATTAAAATATTCGAATTATCAAAAGATTAGAGTTATTAAACCAGAATTATTACGATATTAGAATTACTACAATGTTGGAATTATTACAACATTAGAACTAATAAAATAATCGATTTAAAAAAAAGTATTAGAATTATCAAAATATTAGAGTTATTAAAACATTAGAATTATTACAACAATAGAATTGTTACAACATTATATTTATTAAAATAATCGATTTCTAAAAAATATTTGAATTATCAAAATATTAGAGCTATTAAAACATTGGATTTATTACAGTATTAGAATCACTACAATATTAGAATTATTACATTATTAGAATTATTAAAAGAACCGAATGTTTAAAACTAGTTGAATTATCAAAATATTAGAGCTATTAAAATATTCGAATTTTAAAAAGTATTTGAATTATTGGAGTTATTAAAACATTTGAATTATCACGATATTAGAATTACTACAGTATTAGAATTATTACATTAGAATTCTTAAAATCTTTGATTTTTAAAGATATTTGAATTATTAAAATATTCGAATGTCAAAAAATATTTGAATTATCAAAACCTTAGTTATTAAAACATTCGAATTTTAAAAAAATGTTTGAATTTTCAAAATCTTAGTTATTAAAACATTAGAATTATTACAATATTAGAATTACTCCAATATTAGAATTACTCCAATATTAGAATTATTACAATGTTAGAATTCTTAAAATATTTGACTTTAAAAAATATTCGAGTTATTAAAATATTCAAATTCTTAAAATATTTGAATTATTAAAATAGTCAAAATATTAAAATATTCGAACTATTGCAATATTAAAAATTCTTAAAACAATCGAATTCTTAAAATATTCGAATTCTGAAAGTATTCAAATTGTTACAATATCAAAAGTCTTAAAATAATCGACTTATTAAAACAAGCGAATTATTAAAATATTCAAATTCTTGAAATATTCGGATTATTGAAATATCAAAATTCTTAAAATAATCGAATTCTTAAAACAACCGAACTATTGAAATATTCGAATTATTGAAATATTCGAATTATTGAAATATCCAGATTTTTGAAACATTCGAATTATTGAAATATCCGGATTACTGAAATATCAAAATTCTTAAAATAATCAAATTAGTAAAATATTCGACTTATTACAATATTCAAATTCTCAAAACAACCGAGTTATCGAAATATTCGAATTATCGAAATATTCGGATTATTGAAATATTCGAATTCTCGCGCTCGGCCGTTCCAGGTTTGAAAATTCTGATTTTTTTTTTAATTTTTTTTGTTGGTTTTTTGTCCCTTTTCTTTTTTTTCCCTGGCCGCAGATGTCTGGGGAGCGGAAGCTGAGCGGGCTGGAGCTGGCCCTGGCCGCGCTCCTCTGCGCCGCCACCGCGGTGGCCTGTGTCCTCGTCGGCGTCCTGGCCACCCGCGGGGCCACCACCACCACCGACACGGGGGCCCCGTCCGGTCGGCGCCCCAAAACTTCCTCTTCCGTCGAATCCACCCGGAATAAAATTGAAGAAAAATTTTAAAAAAAAATTTGAATTACAATAAAAAATACAAGTATTATTAATTATTTGAATTATTGATTAATGGAAAATTAAATTAAAATTGTTGGCGTTTATTGAATTAAAATGGTTGGATTCAAGTAATAAATTAAATGGTTGAATCCAATTATTACATTAAATGGCTAAATTCAATTATTTAATTAAATTTTAAAATCTAATTACTAAATTAAATGGTGAAATTCGATCGTTAAATTAAATGGTTGAATCCAGTTGTGAAATTAAATGGTTAAATCCGATTATTGAATTAAATTGTTAAATCCAATTCCTAAATTAAATGGTTAAATTCAATTAGTAAATTAAATGGTTGAATTCAATTATTAAATTGAATGGTTGAATCCAATTATTAGATTAAATGATTAAATTCAGTTAATAAATTAAATGGTTGAATCCAATTATTGAATTAAATGGTTAAATCCAATTTTTAGATTAAATGATTAAATTCAATCATTAAATTAATGGTTGAATTCAGTTGTGAAATTAAATGGTTAAATCCAATTGTTGAATTAAATTGTTAAATCCAACTCCTAAATTAAATGGTTAAATTCAATTAATAAATTAAATGGTTGAAGTCAATTATTAAATTAAATGGTTAAATGAAATTATTAAATTAAATGGTTAAATACAATTACTAAATTAAATGGTTGAATCCAATTATTGAATTAAATGGTTGAATCCGATTATTAGGTTAAATTATTAAATTCAATTATTAAATTAAATGATTAAATTAAATTATTTAATTAAACGGTTGAAGAAAATTATTAAATGAAATTGTTGAATCCAATTAATAAGTTACATTGTTAAATCCAATTATTGAATTAAATGATTGAATTCAGTTATTAATTAAATGGTTAAATTCAATTATTTAATTAAATGGTTGAATCCAATTATTAGGTTAAATGTTTATATTCAACTATTAAATTAATTGGTTAAAATAAATTATTTAATTAAATTGTTCAATTTAGTTAAATTGTTAAATTTTACTTAATTTAATTTATTAATGTTAATTTATTAATGCTAATTTATTATTGTTAAACTTTAATTAAATGTTAAAATGTTAAATTTTAGTGTTAGATTTTACTTAATTGTTAAATTTTACTTATATTCTTACTTTAATTTTAATTTTTGTTATTTGATATTTGTTTTTAATTTTAACAGTTTAATTTTAATAACGTAATTTTAATTCTAATTTCAATTATTTGATCTTTGTTTTAATTTCTATTTTAATTATTTTATCTTTCTTTTTTAATTTGAAGAACCTAATTTTAATTTTACTTTTAATTATTTGATCTTTGTTTTAAATTATGTAAATTTAATTCTGATTTCAACTGTTAATTTTAATTATTTTACCTTTGTTTTTAATTTTAAGAATTTAATTTTAATTGATCTTTGTTTTTAAGAATTTAATTTTGATTTTAATTTTAATTTTAGTTTTAGTTTTAATTATTTGCCCCTCGTCTTTAATTTTAATAATTACTTTTAACTTAATTTTTATTTTACTTTTACTTTTACTTTCACTTTTAATTTTAATTTTAATTATTTGCTCTTCGGTTTTAATTTTAATAATTAATTTTAATTTTAGTTTTAATTTTAATTTTAATTTTAGTTTTAATTATTTGCTCTTCGTTTTTAATTTAAACTTAATTTTAATTTTAATATTAATTTTAATTTTAATTATTTGCTCTTAGTTCTTAAATCTGATAATTAATTTAATTTTAATTTTAATTTTAATTTTAATTTTAATTTTAATTTTAATTTTAATTTTAATAATTTATTTTAACATTAATTTTAATTTTAGTTCTATTTGATCTCTGTTTTTAATTTTAATAATTAATTTATTTTTATTTTTATTTTTATTTTTATTTTTAGTTTTAGTTTTAGTTTTAGTTTTAGTTTTAGTTTTAATTTTAATTTTAGTTTTAATTACTTGCTCTTCATTTTAAAGTTTAATAATTAATTTCATTTTCATTTTCATTTTCATTTTCATTTTTGTTTTAATCATTTGCTCTTCGTTTTCAATTTTAATAATTCATTTTAATAATTAATTTTAATTTCAATTTGCCTCCCTGCGCGTGTTCCTGCAGGCGCCTGCCCGGCCGTGCCGGTGGCCGAGCGCATCGACTGCATCCCCGACCAGTTCGCCGCCCAGGTTGGAAAACCCCTTGGGTTTGTGGGAGAAATCAGAATAATAAGATTTTAAAAATTCAAAATCCCCGTGAATTTTAGTCCTGGGAAAGTGGGTTTAAGCATTTTTCAGCCGTCAAACACCCGAGCTCTGGGTCGGTGACCTCATCGTAGCCACCAGTTTCACCAGTTTCACCAGTATGGGCTGGAAATGAAATAATATAAATATAAATATAAATATAAATATAAATATAAATATAAATATAAATATAAATATAAATATAAATATAAATATAAATATAAATATAGGTATAAATATATTAAATGTAAAAATATATAATAACTATACAGTACATAATTTATGTATATAAATATATTATATTATATATTATATATTTATATGTACAATATATAATAATATATAATAAATATATGCAAATATTGATATTAATTGAAATAGAAATAGAAATATGAATAGAAATAGAAATAGAAACAAATAGAAATAGGAATAGATATTAAAAAATATAAATGTAAACGTAAATAGAAAGGGAAAATGAAAATAAAAATAGAAATCGAAATCAAAATCGAAATAGAAATAAAAATTAAATGTAAATGTAAATATAAGTATTAATATAAAAACTAAAAAAAATAAACAGAAATAGAAATAGAAACAGAAATAGATAAAATAAAATTAAAAATAAATAGAAATAGAAATAGGAGTAAGCAGAAATAGAAACAGAAATAAAAATACATATTAAAAATATAGATGGAAATAGAAATAGAAATTAAAAGTGTGAATGTAAATATGAATACAAATAAAAAATAGCAATAAAAATAAATAGAAACAAGAAACAGAAGTGAAAATACATGGTAAAAATATCGACGTCAATAGAAATAAAAAATAGAAATAAGAAATGAAAATAAAAATAGAAATCGAAATCAAAATCGAAATAGAAATAAAAATTAAATGTAAATGTAAATATCAATATTGATGTAAATACAAATTGAAAAAATGAACAAATATAAGAACCGGAACTGGAACTGGAACTGGAACTGGAACTGGAACTGGAACTGAAAATAAAACTGGAACTGGCACTGGAACTGGAACTCTAGGAAATAAATCAAATTAAATAGAACTGGAACTACCTATTAAAATCCAAATACGAATATAAATTATAAATATAAAAATTATAAATTATATTATAATTATAAATATATAATTATAATATAATTATAAATTATAAATTATATTATAAATACTATAATAATTATAATTATAATAAATAATATAAATATACTTTATTTAATATATTATATTAAATATTATATTATATTATATTATATTATATTATATCATATCATATCATATTATATTACATTATTATATATAATTATTATTATATATAATTATTATTATTATTATTATTATTATTATTATTATTATTATTATTATTATTATTATTATTATTATTATTATTATTATTAAATTATATTATTTATATTTAATATACTTTATTTAATATATATATATATAATATACTTTATTCATATATAAATTATAAATTATATTATAATTATATTATTATTTATTATTATAAAAAGAAGCAGGGACAGGAACACACACAAAAATAAACGTACCTAGAAATGGAATGAAAATTTAAACGCAAACCTGGAGCACAAATTTCGGCGTGAACTCAACTCAGCGGGGGGCGGGGCGGGGCGGCTCCGCGGTGGCTGCGCGGGGCTGACCCCTCCCCTCCCTGTGTCTCTGTGTCGCGGTGTCGCTGTGGTGTCGCTGTGGTGTCGCTGTGGTGTGGCGGTGGTGTGGCGGTGGTGTGGCGGTGTGGCAGTGGGTGTGCGCGCTGCGCGGCTGCTGCTGGAGCCCCGGCAACGACACGGCGGTGCCCTGGTGCTTCTTCCCCGCGGGGCGCGGATACCGCCTGCGCGCGCAGCCCCGGGACACCGACCACGGTGAGCGGCCCCGAGGGCTCTTCCCCCCCCCGTGTTCCCTGTTTTATCTATGTTCTAGTTTAATTTGGTTTATTTCCTATCTTATTTTATTTTATTTTATTTTATTTTATTTTATTTTATTTTATTTTATTTTATTTTATTTTATTTTATTTTATGTTCTAGTTTAATTTGGTTTATTTCCTATTTTATTTTATTTTATTTTATTTTATTTTATTTTATTTTATTTTATGTTCTAGTTTAATTTGGTTTATTTCCTATTTTATTTTATTTTATTTTATTTTATTTTATTTTATGTTCTAGTTTAATTTGGTTTATTTCCTATTTTATTTTATTTTATTTTATTTTAATTTATTTTATTTTATTTTATTTTATGTTCTAGTTTAATTTGGTTTATTTCCTATTTTATTTTATTTTATTTTATTTTATTTTATTTTATTTTATTTTATGTTCTAGTTTAATTTGGTTTATTTCCTATTTTATTTTATTTTATTTTATTTTATTTTATTTTATTTTATGTTCTAGTTTAATTTGGTTTATTTCCTATTTTATTTTATTTTATTTTATTTTATTTTATTTTCTAGTTTAATTTGGTTTATTTCCTATTTTATTTTATTTTATTTTATTTTATTTTATTTTATTTTATTTTATTTTATTTTATGTTCTAGTTTAATTTGGTTTATTTCCTATTTTATTTTATTTTATTTTATTTTATTTTCTAGTTTAATTTGGTTTATTTCCTATTTTATTTTATTTTATTTTATTTTATGTTCTAGTTTAATTTGGTTTATTTCCTATTTTATTTTATTTTATTTTATTTTATTTTATGTTCTAGTTTAATTTGGTTTATTTCCTATTTTATTTTATTTTATTCTCTAGTTTAGTTTGGTTTATTTCCTATTTTATTTTAAATTTATTTTATTTTATTTTACTTTATTTTATATTCTAGTTTAATTTGGTTTATTTCCTATTTTATTTTATTGCATTTTATTTCATTTTATTTGATTCTCTAGTTTAGTTTGGTTTACTTCCTATTTTGTTTTATTTTATTTTACTTTATTTTATATTCTAGTTTAATTTGATTTATTTCCTTTTTTTTTTCTTATTTTATATTCTAGTTTAGTTTGGTTTATTTCCTATTTTATTTTATTTTGTTTTATTTTATTTTATTTTATTTTATTCTCTAGTTTGGTTTATTTCCTATTTTATTTTATTTTATCTTATATTCTAGTTTAATTTGATTTATTTCTTATTTTATTTTATTTTATTTTATTTTATATTCTAGTTTAATTTGGTTTATCTTGTTTTATTTTATTTTATTTTATTTTATTTTATTTTATTTTATTTTATTTTATTTTATTTTATTCTCTAGTTTAGTTTGGTTTATTTCCTATTTTATTTTATTTTGTTTTGGTTTATTTTATTTTATTCTCTAGTTTAGTTTGGTTTATTTCCTATTTTATTTTATTTTATTTTATCTTATCTTATATTCTGGTTTAATTTGGTTTATTTCTTATTTTATTTTATTTTATTTTATTTTTATTTTTATTTTATTTTATTCTCTAATTTGGTTTATCTTGCTTTATTTTATTTTACTTTATTTTTATTTTATTAGTTCGGTTTCACTTTTATTTTAGTTTAGTTTAGTTTAGTTCGGCTTGTTTTCTGGTTTAGTTCAGTTTAGTTTTTAGTTTGGTTTATTTTCTATTTTATTTTAGTTTAGTTTGATTTATTTTCAATTTTATTTTAGTTTGGTTTAGTTCGGTTTATTTAGTTTTAGCTTACTCTGTTTTAGTTTATTTAGTTTTAGTTTATTTAGTTTTAGTTTAGTTTTAGTTTATTTTAGTTTCAGTTTATTTGAGTTTGATTTAGTTTAGTTTAGTTTGATTTTAAATTAAATTTAATTTGATTTTTCTATTTTACTTTACTACAATATAGTAACTTTACTGTATTACTTGATTACACCATATTTTACTACAGTTTTTATTTAATTTAATTCTTTACTTTCATTTGACTATAATATAGTAACTTTATTATATTTATTATACTAGATTTTGCTACACTTAATTTCATTTCATTTAATTTTGCTATGATATAGTAACTTTATTATATTACTTTATTATACTAGATTTTGCTACACTCATACACTCATTTAATTTAATTTAATTTTGCTATAAAATAGTAAAATTATTATAATACTTCATATACTATATTTTACTACAGTTAATTTAATGTAATTTATAATTATTTTATATTTTAATTTTATTTTATTTTATTTTATTTTATATTTTATTTTATATTTAATTTAATTTAAAATTATTTTATATTGTATTTTAATTTAATATATTGTGTTTTAATTTAATTTAATTTAAAATTATTTTATATTGTGTTTTAATTTAATTTAATTTAAATTTTTTTTTTTTTTTTCTTAATTCTCCTCCCCTCGCCAGGGTTCGAGGCCGAGCTGACGCGTCTGCCGGCCCCTTCGCTCTTCGGCAGCGACGTGGAGACGCTGCTGCTGACGGGGCAGTACCAGACGCGGAACCGCTTCCGCTTCAAGGTGACCCTTTCCCCCTCCCTTTGGGCG
Organism: Trogon surrucura; assembly: GCA_020746105.1. NCBI lineage: Eukaryota > Metazoa > Chordata > Aves > Trogoniformes > Trogonidae > Trogon > Trogon surrucura. Next base: position 26,504 of record JAJGST010000059.1, read on the forward strand.
GGTTGGGGGCCCGGGTGGGACAAGCGGGACGTGCCGGGGGGCCACCGAGGTGGGACCGTTCCCCTTCTCGCCCCACAACCCCACCAGGGCTCGTCCTCCTGCTGCCCAGGAGGAGGTTTGAGCAGGAGAAGGTCTGACCAGGAGAAAGTCTGACCAGGAGAAGTTTTGACCAGGAGAAGATCTGACCAGGCGAAGTTTTGAGGAGCAGAAAGTTGGACCAGAAGGTCTGAGATGGAGAAGGTGTGACCAGGAGAAGGTGTGACCAGGAGAAGGTCTGAAATGAAGAAGGTTTGACCAGGAGAAAGTCTGACGAGGAGAAGGTCTGACCAGGAGAAGTTTTGAGGAGCAGAAAGTTGGACCAGAAGGTCTGAGATGGATAAGGTTTGACCAGGAGAAGGTTTAAGTAGGAAGTTAGACCAGAAGAAGTTTTGACCAGAAGAAAGTTTGAGCAGGAGAAGGTCTGAGATGGAGAAGGTCTGACCAGCAGAAGGTGTGACCAGGAGAAGGTTTGAGCAGGAGAAGTTTTGAGGAGCAGAAAGTTTGACCAGAAGGTCTGAGGTGGAGAAGGTTTGACCAGGAGAAGGTTTGAGCAGGAGGTTAGACCAGGAGAAGTTTTGACCAGAAGAAAGTTTGAGCAGGAGAAGGTCTGAGATGGAGAAGGTCTGACCAGCAGAAGGTGTGACTGGGAGAAGGTTTGAGCAGGAGAAGTTTTGAGGAGCAGAAAGTTGGACCAGAAGGTCTGAGATGGATAAGGTTTGACCAGGAGAGGGTTTGAGTAGGAAGTTAGACCAGAAGAAGTTTTGACCAGAAGAAAGTTTGAGCAGGAGAAGGTCTGACCAGGAGAAGGTCTGACCAGCAGAAGGTTTGAGCAGGCGAAGTTTTGAGGAGCAGAAAGTTGGACCAGAAGGTCTGAGATGGAGAAGGTGTGACCAGGAGAAGGTGTGACCAGGAGAAGGTCTGAAATGAAGAAGGTTTGACCAGGAGAAAGTCTGACGAGGAGAAGGTCTGACCAGGAGAAGTTTTGAGGAGCAGAAAGTTGGACCAGAAGGTCTGAGATGGAGAAGGTTTGACCAGGAGAAGGTTTGAGCAGGAGGTTAGACCAGGAGAAGTTTTGACCAGAAGAAAGTTTGAGCAGGAGAAGGTCTGAGATGGAGAAGGTCTGACCAGCAGGTGTGACTGGGAGAAGGTTTGAGCAGGAGAAGTTTTGAGGAGCAGAAAGTTGGACCAGAAGGTCTGAGATGGATAAGGTTTGACCAGGAGAGGGTTTGAGTAGGAAGTTAGACCAGAAGAAGTTTTGACCAGAAGAAAGTTTGAGCAGGAGAAGGTCTGACCAGGAGAAGGTCTGACCAGCAGAAGGTTTGAGCAGGAGAAGTTTTGAGGAGCAGAAAGTTGGACCAGAAGGTCTGAGATGGAGAAGGTGTGACCAGGAGAAGGTGTGACCAGGAGAAGGTCTGAAATGAAGAAGGTTTGACCAGGAGAAAGTCTGACCAGGAGAAGGTCTGACCAGGAGAAGTTTTGAGGAGCAGAAAGTTGGACCAGAAGGTCTGAGATGGAGAAGGTTTGACCAGGAGAAGGTTTGAGTAGGAAGTTAGACCAGAAGAAGTTTTGACCAGAAGAAAGTTTGAACAGGAGAAGGTCTGAGATGGAGAAGGTCTGACCAGCAGAAGGTGTGACCAGGAGAAGGTTTGAGCAGGAGAAGTTTTGAGGAGCAGAAAGTTGGACCAGAAGGTCTGAGGTGGAGAAGGTTTGACCAGGAGAAGGTTTGAGCAGGAGGTTAGACCAGGAGAAGTTTTGACCAGAAGAAAGTTTGAGCAGGAGAAGGTCTGACCAGGAGAAGGTCTGACCAGGAGAAGTTTTGAGGAGCAGAAAGTTGGACCAGAAGGTCCGAGATGGAGAAGGTTTGACCAGGAGAGTGTTTGAGCAGGAGAAGGTCTGAAATGAAGAAGGTTTGACCAGGAGAAAGTCTGACCAGGAGAAGGTCTGACCAGGAGAAGTTTTGAGGAGCAGAAAGTTGGACCAGAAGGTCTGAGATGGATAAGGTTTGACCAGGAGAAGGTTTAAGTAGGAAGTTAGACCAGAAGAAGTTTTGACCAGAAGAAAGTTTGAGCAGGAGAAGGTCTGAGATGGAGAAGGTCTGACCAGCAGAAGGTGTGACCAGGAGAAGGTTTGAGCAGGAGAAGTTTTGAGGAGCAGAAAGTTGGACCAGAAGGTCTGAGATGGAGAAGGTTTGACCAGGAGAGGGTTTGAGCAGGAGGTTAGACCAGGAGAAGTTTTGACCAGAAGAAAGTTTGAGCAGGAGAAGGTCTGACCAGGAGAAGGTTTGACCAGGAGAAGTTTTGAGGAGCAGAAAGTTGGACCAGAAGGTCCGAGATGGAGAAGGTTTGACCAGGAGAGTGTTTGAGCAGGAGAAGGTCTGAGATGGAGAAAGTCTGACCAGGAGAAGGTCTCAGCAGGAGAAGGTCTGACCAGGAGAAGTTCTGAGGAGCAGAAAGTTTGACCAGAAGGTCTGAGATGGAGAAGGTCTGACCAGGAGGTTAGACCAGGAGAAAGTTTGAGCAAGAGAAGGTGTGACCAGCAGAAGGTGTGACCAGGAGAAAGCTTGAGCACTAGAAGTTTTGAACAAGAGAAGGTCTGACAAGGAGAAGATTTGACTGGCAGAAGGTCTGGCCAGGAGAAGGTTTGACCAGGAGAAGGTTTGACCAGAAAAAAGATCTGACCAAAGGAAGATCTGATGAGGAGAAGGTCTAAGCAGGATTAGATTTGACCAGGAGAAGGTTTGACCAGGAGAAAGTCTGACCAAGGGAAGGTCTGATGAGGAGAAAGTCTCAACAAAATTTGATTTGACCAGGAGAAGGTCTGATGAGGAGGTTTGACCAGGAGAAGGTTTGACCAGGAGAAGGTCTGATGAGGAGGTCTGACCAGGAGAAGGTCTGACCAGGAGAAGGTCTGACCAGGAGAAGGTTTGACCAGGAGAAGGTCCGATGAGGAGGTCTGACCAGGAGAAGGTTTGACCGGGAGAAGATTTGACCAGGAGAAGGTCTGATGAGGAGGTTTGACCAGGAGAAGGTCTGATCAGGAGAAGGTCTGATCAGGAGAAGGTTTGACCAGGAGAAGGTTTGACCAGGAGAAGGTCTGACCAGTTCTGGGTGCGTTATTTTTTTGATGGGCCACCTTGGGAACGTTGAAAAGAGGCAACAGTTCCAAAATTCCTTCTGTTCTTCCGAATCGTTTTGTTCTTTCATCGTGGCCAGATCACCGACCCCAAAAACTCAAGGTTTGAAGTCCCCCACGAGTACGTGGGACCTTTCGACGGGCCGGCGGCCACCTCAAGGAGTTACCGAGTTGAGGTCCAACAAGATCCCTTCGCCATCAAGGTGATCAGAGACGTCAACGGAACCGTGTTGTGAGTCACTTTTTTTTTTCGGGGGAGGCGTTTTAGGGGTCAAACGGTGACACCGTTGGTGTTTTCTGAAGGTCTGCCAGGTGTCCTCTGGGACCTGTGAGATGCTTCTTCTCTTCTTTCGATGGATTGGCAGGATGGAAAGAGTGTCCTCAACAAAGAGTTTGGGAGCTGGGGAGGTCCATCTCAGTGGGGTTTGGGTTTCATCATCTTCTCTTGGTGGATCATCAGGATGGGAAGAGTTTTCAATCCAAAATTTGGGAGGTGAGGTCTATCTCACCGGGGCTTGGGTTTCACCATCTTCTCCTGGTGGATCATCAGGACAGAAAGAGTTTTCCATGTAAAATTTGGGAGATGAGGAGGTTCATCTCACCAGGGTTTGGGTTTCGCCATCTTCTTTTGAGGGATCATCAGGATGGAAAGAGTTTTCAGTACAAAATTTGGGAGATGAGAAGATCTTTCTCATTTGGGTTTGAGTTTCACCATCTTGATGGATCAGGAGGACAGAAAGAGTTTTCAATATCAAATCTGGGAGGTGAGAAGGTCTATCTCATTGGGCTTTGGGTTTCGCCATCTTCTCCTGATGGATCATTGGGATGGAAAGAGCTTTCCACGTAAAATTTGGGAGCTGGGGAGGTCTATCTCCTTGGGGTTTGGGTTTCATCATCTTCTTTTGAGGGATCATCAGGATGGAAAGAGCTTTCGGTATAAAATCTGGGAGATGAGAAGGTCTATCTCATTGGGGTTTGAGTTTCATCATCTTGATGGATCAGGAGGACAGAAAGAGTTTTCAATATCAAATCTGGGACATGAAGAAGTCTATCTCACCAGCATTTGGGTTTCTCCATCTTCTCTTGGTGGATCATCAGGACGGAAAGAGTTTTCCATGTAAAATTTGGGACATGAGGAGGTCTATCTCCTTGGGGTTTGGGTTTCACCATCTCATCAGGATGGAAGGACTCTTTCCCCACAAAATCTAGGAGATGAGGAGGTTCATCTCACCAGGGTTTGGGTTTCACCATCTTCTCTTGATGGATCATCGGGAAGGAAAGAGCTTTCCACGTAAAATTTGGGAGCTGGGGAGGTCCATCTCATTGGGCTTTGGGTTTCACCATCTTCTCCTGATGGATCATCAGGATGGAAGGACACTTTCCACACAAAATCAGGGAGATGAGGAGGTTCCTCTCACCAGGGTTTGGGTTTCTCCATCTTCTCTTGATGGATCAAAAGGACGGAAAGAGTTTTCCATGTGAAATTTGGGAGGTGGGTTGATCTATCTCACTGGGGTTCAGGTTGCTCTTCAGGTGCGTGAGAAGACGTGATTTGGTGCCCACCAGTGCTTACCTGGCCCTCAAAAATTGCCAGGAAAATGGGATTATAATCCTTTCGTTCTCTAAAATGAAACCAACCCTCAGATCTAAAGAGTCTCGGGAATAAATATTTATAAAATTCAACTTAACAAGACCGGTTTGAAACAGCGCGAGAGAGGGTCGCTTCAATTTTCCTCCGATTTTCCTTTTATTTGGGGGGGGAAAAAATTATTTAATCATTTAGATTTTCCCTCAATTTGGGAGAAAATTTATTTAATTACGTAAAAGTACCTAACTATTAAAAATTATTTAATTATTTAAAGGTTATTTAATGGCTAAAAATTTTTTTAATCCGGATCAGCGCTCTAGAAGCTTCTTTAAATTCCCCTCAGATTTTTGTTCAGTTTGGGGAAATCCTTTATTTATTTTTTTTTTGGTGGGGTGGGACGGATCCGACCTTTCGACATCCAAATTTTGGTCGTTCCACCAGGTTCGACACGTCCATCGGCCCCTTGATCTACTCCGACCAGTTCCTGCAGCTCTCCATCAGGCTGCCCAGCGTCAACATCTACGGCGTGGGTGAGCAGGTCCACAAGCAATACCGGCACGACGTCAACTGGAGGACCTGGCCGATCCTCAACAGGGACACGGCCCCTTCCGGCGTAAGGGACTTGTTTTGTCGTGTTTTCCTCTTTTTTTTTTTTTTTTGGGTAAATTCTGGAATGATAGAAGCAGAAAATGAGTTGGAAGGGACCTTTGAAGTTCATTCAGTCCAACCCTCCTTCCATGAGCAGGAACATCTTCCAGTAGACCAGGTTGCTCCAAGCTCCATCCTGGAACACTTCCAGCCATGGAATGGGTTGGGTTTGGAAGAGATCTGTGAAGGTCCACCTAGTCCAACCTCCCTTCCGTGAGCAGGAATATCTTCCAGTAGATCAGGTTGCTCCAAGTTCCATCCTGGAACACTTCCAGCCATGGAATGGGTTGGGTTTGGAAGAGATCTGTGAAGGTCCACCTAGTCCAACCTTCCTTTCATGAGCAGGAACATCTTCCAGTAGACCAGGTTGCTCCAAGCTCCATCCTAGAACACTTCCAGCCATGGAATGGGTTGGGTTTGGAGGAGATCTATGAAGGTCCACCTAGTCCAACCTTCCTTTCATGAGCAGGAACATCTTCCAGTAGACCAGGTTGCTCCAAGTTCCATCCTGGAACACTTCCAGCCATGGAATGGGTTGGGTTTGGAGTAGATCTGTGAAGGTCCACCTAGTCCAACCTCCCTTCCGTGAGCAGGAACATCTTCCAGTAGACCAGGTTGCTCCAGGCTCCATCCTGGAACACTTCCAGCCATGGAATGGGTTGGGTTTGGAGGAGATCTATGAAGGTCCACCTAGTCCAACCTTCCTTTCATGAGCAGGAGCATCTTCCAGTAGACCAGGTTGCTCCAAGCTCCATCCTAGAACACTTCCAGCCATGGAATGGGTTGGGTTTGGAAGAGATCTTTGGAGGTCCATCTAATCCAACCTCCCTTCTATGAGCAGGAACATCTTCCAGTAGACCAGGTTGCTCCAGGCTCTGTCCAACCTGGCCTGGAACACTTCCAGTCATGGAATGGGTTGGGTTTGGAGGAGATCTGTTAAGGCCCATCTACTCCAATTTCCCTTCCATGAGCAGGAACATCTTCCAGTAGATTGGGTTGCTCCAAGCTCCATCCTGGAGCACTTCCAGCCATGGAATATGTTGGCTTTGGAGCAGATCTGTGAAGGTCCACCTAGTCCAACCTCCCTTCCATGAGCAGGAACATCTCCCAGCAGATCAAGTTGCTCCAAACTCAGTCCAACCTGTCCTTGAACACTTCCAGCCATGGAATGGGTTGGGTTTGGAGGAGATCTGTGAAGGTCCACCTAGTCCCACCTCCCTTTCATTGGCAGGAACATCTTCCAGCAGACCAGGTTGCTCCAAGCTCCATCCTGGAGCACTTCCAGCCATGGAATATGTTGGATTTGGAGTAGATCTGTGAAGGTCCACCTAGTCCAACCTCCTTTCCATGAGCAGGAACATCTTCTAAAAGACTGGGTTGCTCCAGGCTCCATCCTGGAACACTTCCAGCCATGGAATGGATTGGGTTTGGAAGAGATCTTTGGAGGTCCACCTAGTCCAACCTCCCTTCCATGAGCAGGGACATTTTCTAAAAGACTGGGTTGCTCCAGGCTCCATCCTGGAACACTTTCAGCCATGGAATGGGTTGGGTTTGGAGGAGATCTGTGAAGGTCCACCTAGCCCAACCTCCCTTCCGTGAGCAAGAACATCTCCCAGAAGACCAGGTTCCTCCAAGCTCCACCCAACCCGACCTGGAGCCCTTCCAGAGAGGGGACTTTCAAATTTTGTCATCCATTCCCCCCCCCCCCCCCCCCCCCAAATTTTGGGGTAGATTCCTCCCAATTTGTGCTTTCCAAATTTTCTCCTGTTCCAAATTTCGGGCTCCGTTTCCCCGAATTTGTGCCTTCAAACAATTTGAGGGAAAAAAAAAAAAAGAAAATAGCTGAGGGTAGCATCGGGCGTTTTTGCAGGTCGATCCTCCCGTGATTTGTTTTTGAAATGTATTTAAAACGTATTTATTTGAAAAATAATTTTGTTTTGTTTTCTTTGAAGAATGTGGAGAACTTGTACGGGGCCCAGACCTTCTTCTTGTGCTTGGAAGATGCCTCCGGGGCCTCTTTTGGAGTTTTCCTGATGAACAGCAACCCCATGGGTAACGGCATCCAAATTCAATTAGTGTTTAAGTTGTGCATAATTTCATTTTTTAATTTGAATTTTCATTTAAATTTTAGGATTAGCCATGTGTTAAAATTTAGTTTTTATACAAAAATTATTTTTATTTCCAATTGTTATACTTACTTTTAAAATTATGATTCTAATTTAAATTCTCTATTAAAATATTTATATATTTAATTTTAATTTTGCATTAAATATTAATTTTAATTCTAAATTTGCTTTTAATCTCATATAAAAATCATATTTTTATTAAATGATTATTTTTATTTTTATTTTTAATTCTTATTTTTATTTTTAATTGTAATTTTAATTGTAATTTAATTGTAATTTCAATTGCAATTGTAATCTAATTGTAACTATATTAAAATTATTTTTTAATTTAATTTTAATTTTATATTAAATGTTAATATTTATCTTATATAATTTCTATTTTTATATACAAATTTATTTTTGTTTCTTATTTTGATTTTTAAATTCTGATTCTAATTTTATCTTTATTAAATTTTTTTATAGTAAATTTTATTTTTATATTAAATTGAAATTTTAATTTAATTTAATTTCTTTCTTTTTTCTCTTTCTCTTTCTCTTTCTCTTTTCCTTTCTCTTTCTCTTTCTTTCTCTTTCTCTGTCGTCTTTTTCTTTGTCTTTTTCATTCTATTTTTAATTTTTTATTGTAATTGTAATTTTACATACCAATTTTTATATTTATTTTATATTTATTTTAATTTTAAGTTTAAGTTTAAATTTAAATTTTGATACTAATTTTAATTTTGAATCGTAATTGTAATTTTATATTAAAATAGAAATTTTATGTAAAATTTTTATTTTTATTTTTATTTTTATTTTTATTTTAGTTTCTAAATTCTGATTCAACTTTATTTTTTTTTCCCATCTCCTTTTATTTTATAATGAAACGGAAGAAATTAAACTCAGCGGCCGCAGCCACTTTTCCAAGTGCAAAGTTGTATCCAAGGGTCCTTGCAAATAAGAAATATAACACAGGAATAGAAAATCTTAATGTAACTGATAAATATTAAAAGTGTAAAAATACAAAATTTGCTGCGTTTGGGCCATTGAGTTTCATTTTTCTGTTTCCGGTCTGGAAATATGGACATTTTTAGGCAAAACCCTGACATTTTAAGGCAAAAAATTAATCTTTTTAGACCTAAAAAAGGATATTTTTAGGAGAAAAAGGGGACATTTTATCACAAACCCACCTACATTTTTAGGTAAAAAATTGACATTTTTAGGCAAACTTATATGGGCATTTTTAGGCAAAAAAAGGACTTTTTAGGGGGAAAAAGAATATTTTTAAAGAAAATAAGAGGACTTTTTAGACAGAAAAAGGGACATTTTGAGGCAAAAAATTGTCTTTTTAGGCAAACATGGACATTTTTAGGCAAAAAAAAGACCTTTTAGGGGGAAAAAGTATTTTTTTAAAGAAAATAAGAGGATGTTTTAGGCAAAAAAGGGACATTTTGAGGCAAAATTGGACATTTTTAGGCAAAAAAGGGACATTTTGAGGCAAAAACCAGACATTTTTATACAAAGTCACCTACATTTTTAGGCAAAAAATGACATTTTTAGGCAAAAGTAGACATTTTTAGTGAAAGAGGGATATTTTTAAGAAAAAAAGAGTAATTGTTAGGCAAAAAAAGGACATTTTGAGGGAAAAGAAGGATATTTTGAGGCAAAAAAGGGACATTTTTACACAAACTCACCTACATTTTTAGGCAAAAAATTTGACATTTTTTGGCAAAATTATCTAGACCTTTTTAGGCAAAACTGAATATTTTTAGATTAAAAAAATTACACTTTTAGCAAAGAAGAGGGTATTTTTAGGCAAAAAAAAAAGACATTTTGAGGTCAAAAAGGAACCATTTGGAGGAAAAAATGGGCATTTTGAGGTCAAAAAAGATTTTTAGGCAAAAATTCGACTTCTTAAGGCAAAACATAAGGACCTTTTGGGGAAAATAATGCTATTTTTAGGCAAAAAGGACAGAGACTTCGAGGCAAGAATGGATGTGTTCTTGAAAAGTTGGATCCACTTTTGCCTCGAGGTCTCCAATTATTTTGGGGGGTGGCGATCTTTTATTTTGGGTCCAAAATAGTCCATTTTGGGTCAAAAAACGGCCATTTTTGGGCAAAAACTGGACATTTTGGGGTCAAAATCGGACATTTTTGGGTCAAAATCGGACATTTTTGGGTGAAAAAATGGCCATTTTTGGGTCAAAACTGGCTATTTTTGGATCAAAACTGGCCATTTTTGGGTCAAAACCGGCCATTTTTGGGTCAAAAAATGGCCGTTTTTGGGGCAACCAAACCACAACCGATCTCGCCGTGATTTTTTTGTCCCCGCGCAGAATTCTCGGTGCAGCCGGCGCCGGCCGTGACCTACCGGACCATCGGGGGGATCCTGGATTTTTACGTGTTCGTGGGCGAGAGCCCCGAGGACGTCGTGCGGGAATACGTGACGGTGCGTGGCCCCGCCCCTTCCCCCCGCGTCACCGGCGGCCGCGGCCAATCACGGGCGGCGTCTCACGGGCGGCGGCGGAAGGGGGACGGGCGAAGGGGAATGAGCTGGGGAGGGCGTTGATGGAAACGATTAAAAGGGATTTAAACGATTAAATGGATTTAGACGGATCGAATGATCGAGGGATTTAAAAGGATTACAAGGATTAAAATGGTAAATTTTAGAGGTGAATACGGAATGAGTGTAAAATAATATAGAAAAATATATAAATAGGAATAAATAAGTAAAGAAACGTGTAAAATATATAAAAATATATGTGTAAAATAATAGAAATAATGTAAATTATTTGTGAAATGTGGATAGAATGTGAGAGGGTGCAAGGTCATGTACGACCCTACGATAAATGAAATGTAATGGATATATAATATTATATCATATGATATAACATTAAATATATAATTATATATATATTTATATATTTTTTATAATTATATAGAATTATATAATTATATTATATATAATTATATATTCATATGTATAATTTTATATATATTATATATTATATAATATATATAATTATATAATTATATAAGTATATAACTATATACAATATATATACTATATATAAAAATTATATATCTATATAACTATATAACTACATAACTACATAATTATATAACTATAAACCGACAAAAATATATAATATAGTATAACATAACATAACATAACATAACATAATATAATATAATATAATAGAATAGAATAGAATAGAATAGAATAGAATAGAACACCAACACAGTATAAGTATTATAAAATACTATAAATTTAGTTTATTATATTTATGAATTTATAAAATTTAAAGTATTTGTAATGCAGAATGATATTATATTAATATCTTACATAGAACACATCCGCAGATCGAGGATTATTACTATACATTAATCGTTAATATTAATATAATTGTTCTATAAACGAAATGAAATGTTGAATCTTACCTAAAAATAGAAAGTGAATATGCAACAACGTGTAACCCTGTGTAAATTATTTGCACAATATATAAAATTACTTAACATAACGTATAACAAATCTATAAATATGTAAGTAGGCACTTCGATATATAAAATCTGCACTATAAAATAATGTATACTATATACTATATACTATATGCTATATAATGTATAATATAGAATATATGAAAATTTCTATATATAAAAATACACATACAGTATAAAAGATATATTATGGTAGCTATATATACCATATTATATTATATTATATTATATTATATTATATTATATTATATTATATTATATTATATTATATTATATTATATTATATTATATTGTATTATATTGTATTATATTATATTATATTATATTATATTATATTATATTATATTATATTATATTATATTATATTATATTATATTATATTATATTATACTATATTATATATTATTATATTATGTTATGTTATGTTATGTTATGTTATGTTATATCATACTATATTATACAAATATTTTTATATGTTCTTTCTAAATATAAAATATTCATTATATGTTATTATTTACATTAAGTATTAATAATTCTATATAATATCTAATATAGAGAATAATCTACAAAATATATAAAACTATGTCCTGTTAGTACTTATATTAATATATATAATGCAATATTATATCTTATATATATCATATATATAGTATATCATATAGTATTATATATATTATAAATATAGTATATATATTCTACATATAGCATATATACTGTATAGTATAGTATAGTATAGTATAGTATAGTATAGTATAGTATAGTATAGTATAGTATAGTATATATATACATATATATACACATATAGTATATATACTATATAGTATATATACTATATATAATATATTTTATATAGCATATACACTACATATTATATATTAATATTTATTATTGTGCATTAATATATAATATTATAGTCAATATAATTATGGATAATATTATATATTACATAATTATTTATAAACACATAAATATAAAAATATGTGTACATATGTAATAATATATAAGTTATACTACATATAAAATATATCTTAAATATATATATAAAATATATAAATACAAATACAAATACAAATACAAATACAAATACAAATACAAATATGAATATATATAATGTGTATCATATGATACACGACGCACAATGTACGACGCACGCCGCGTAACCCACAATGACATAGAGAACCGTAAATGCCGATCGGTGCCCGCGACGGGACGAAGCGCCGACGTGACGGGTGCGTTGTGGGTGTGACGGGCGCGTGTGTTCCCCCCCCCAGTTCATCGGGCTGCCGGCGCTGCCCTCCTATTGGTCCCTGGGCTTCCAGCTCAGCCGCTACGACTACGGCTCGCTGGCCGAGGTGAAGGCGGTGGTGGAGCGGAACCGAGCCATCGGCCTCCCCTACGTGAGTCCACGGCCCCTCCTCCTCCTCTTCGTCCTCCTCCTTGTCCTCGTCTTCTTCCTCGGCCTCCTCCTTTTCCTCCTCCTCCTTTTCCTTGTCCTCGTCCTCCTCGTCCTCCTCCTCGTCATCCTCCTCCTTGTCCTCCTCCTCATCCTCCTCCCCGTCCTCCTCGTCCTCCTCGTCCTCCTCGTCCTCCTCCTTGTCCTCCTCCTCCTCCTTCTCCTCGTCCTCATCCTCCTTGTCCTCCTCCCCGTCCTCCCCGTCCTCCTCGTCCTCCTCGTCCTCCTCGTCCTCCTCCTCCTCCTCCTCCTCGTCCTCCTCGTCCTCCTCGTCCTCCTCGTCCTCGTCATTCTCCTCGTCCTCCTCCTCCTCGTCCTCCTCCTCATCCTCGTCCTCCTCCTCGTCCTCCTCCTCGTCCTCCTCGTCCTCCTCATCCTCCTCCTTGTCCTCCTCCTCCTCCTCCTCCTCCTCCTCGTCCTCCTCCTCCTTCTCCTTCTCCTTCTCCTCCTCCTCCTCATCCTCCTCCTCCTCCTCCTCCTCCTCCTCCTCGTCCTCCTCCTCCTCATCGTCCTCCTTCTTCTAATCCTCATCTTCATCCTCCTCCTCCTCCTCCTCGTCCTCCTCCTCGTCCTCGTCCTCCTCCTCGTCCTCGTCCTCGCCCTCCTCCTCCTCCTTGTCCTCCTCCTCGTCCTCCTCCTCCTCCTCCTCCTCCTCCTCGTCCTCCTCCTCCTTCTCCTTCTCCTTCTCCTCCTCCTCCTCCTCCTCCTCCTCCTCCTCCTCCTCCTCCTCGTCGTCCTCCTCCTCCTCATCGTCCTCCTTCTTCTCATCCTCATCTTCGTCCTCCTCCTCCTCCTCCTCGTCACCCTTGTCGTCCTCATCCTCATCCTCGTCCTCATCCTCGTCCTCGTTTTGCATGCAAAACACCAGACGATTCCATTCGCTCAAATGAACTTTGTTTTATTTTTAAGTGATTCTTTGAATTGGAATTTTTTTTTACTTTCCAGCCCAAGGAGTTCATTCCCACTTAACAACTTTGGAAAAACTGTTACAACAGGGTTTTAAAATGGTTATTGCAAAACTCATGTAATTTAGAAATAATTTAGACTTTAGAGGTGATTTGAGGTTTAGAAATTGGAAGCTACCGCAGATATTTTTGCTTTTTTTTCTGACTGCAAATTTAATAATAATATACTTAATAATTAATTAGAGTGGTAACTCACATGAATTAAGAATGAGAATTCAGATTACTTAATGAAGATAGTATTAAATAATAATGAAAATTGATATTAAGTAATAATGGGTAATATTGAAAATGAAGATAACGATAAAACTATTGATAATTCAGATTATATTAATAGTGAGTATTCAGACAGAAAAGAAAATAAACTTTATTTTTTTGGCAATTTTTTGGGGGCTAGATTCATAAATCACTGATCTGCCCTGGGAGGAAAATTTACTTTATGCTCTCGAAAATCTAAAGAGCACCAAAACCTGATTTTTTTTTTCATTTCCCCCTCTGATTTGGGGAATGCCTTTGGGTGGCCCCTCCTGGAGAAGTGTGGCCTCAGCTGTTTTTCTTATTTTCGGTGAAAATACAATGATAAGTTGATACATTAGTACGATATTACATGACATTAACTGTCGCCCCCCGCAGGACGTGCAGCACACGGACATCGACTACATGGACGGGAGGAAGGACTTCACCTACGACAAGGTCAACTTCACCGACCTCCCCGGCTTCCGCGAGTACCTGCACCAGTACGACCAGAAATACGTCCTCATCCTGGTGAGCGCCGCCGCCGGGTTTGTGTAGGAAGTGACAAAATAAGTTAAAAAATGCGTATATTGCACATAAAAGAGAAAATATATTATATATATATATTATAAAAATACCTCTATGTGTACTGTGGGTGCATTTAAGGTGTATTGTGTAGAACAGTGTTGGTAGAACAGTTATATATTATATGTACAACAACATAATATGTAATTTAATAGATAACAGATAATTCATAGGTAATAGACAATCATTGCAGAGAATCAATAGTCAGTGGAGGAAATGATTATATATAGACTATAAAATACCTATATACACTTTATATGTGTTGTAAACATGGTGTATATTGTATACGTTGGACATTGTATATATAACATATATTATTTTAAATTATATATAATTTTTATATTAATATAATATGATATAATGTGATGTAAAGCATGTAATATATAAAATAAATTATATAATAATATATAATAAATATAACACATAATAATACACTATATATTGGATATTATTAAAATAATAGAGTATATATTAATTTATCATATAATATACAGTAGATAATATACAATGTATATGGTACAATATACATTATATAATACATATTATATAATATATAGTATACAGTATATAATATATTATATGTAATCTAGAGTACATTATACATTAAAATAAATTTAAATATATATTACATATACTATAGTACATATTTTATTTATATATTAATTTTATATATAGATATACATAGATAAACTCTATATAGAGATATAGTTATATAAAAATAATTGCTATTTTAATGTATGTATTGCTACATAAGACATGTCTCTAGGGAGCTGCTGGGCTCTGCTCTACCTCGTGGTGCTAGAGGACCAACTGTGGTGACAGAGAACCAAGCAGGGTGGTAGGGATCCAATCATGGTGGTAGAGGTCCAGCCATGGCGGTAGGGATCTAATGGTGGTAGGGATCCAATCATGGTGGTAGAGGTCCAGTCATGATGGTAGGGATCCAATCGTGGCTCCAGAGCGCTGATAACAGTGGTAGAGAACTGAGCATGGCAGTAGAAATCCAGTCATCATGGTAGAACACCGAGAGTGGTCATAGAGAACCAGTCATGGTGGTTGAGATCCAGTCATGGCTGTTGAGATCCAATCATCGTGGTAGAAAACCAGCAATGGTGGTGGAGAACCAGGAGTGGTGGTGAGGAACTAGTAATGATGGTAGAGAACCAGTCGTGGTTATAGACAACCAGTCATGGTGGTAGAGAACAAATAACAGTGGTGGAGAACCAGTAACAGTGGTGGAGAACCAGTAATAGCGGTGGAGAACCAACAGTGGTGGTCGAAAACTCGTTATAGTGGTAGAGAACCAATGATGGTGGCAGAGAACTAGTCATGGTGGCAGAGAACAATAATGGTGGTGGAGAACCAAAAGTGGTGGTAGAAAACTAGTTATGGTGGTAGAGAACCAATGATGGTGATAGAGAACTAGTCATGGTGCCAGAGAAGCAGTCATGGTGGTGGAGAACCACCGATGGTGATAGAAAACTAGTCATGGTGGTAGAGAACAATAATGGTGGTGGAGAACCAATAATGGTGGTGGAGAACCAACGGTGGTGGTTGAGTACTAGTCACAGTGACAGAGAACCAGTCATGGTAGTAAAGAACCATGGTAGTAGAGAACAGTGGTGGTGGAGAACCACCAATGGTGATAAAGAAGTAGTCATGGTGGTAGAGGACCAACAATGGTGGTAGAGAACCAGCCATGGTGGTAGAGGACCAACAGTGGTGGTAAGGAGCAACAATGGTGATATAAAACTACTCATGGTGGCAGAGAACCAGTCATGGTAGTAGAGAACCATGGTAGTAGAGAATGATGGTGGTGGAGAACCACCAATGGTGGTAGAGAAGCAGTCATGGTGGTAGAGGACCAACAATGGTGATAGAAAACTACTCATGGTGGCAGAGAACCAATCATGGTAGTAGAGAATGATGGTAGTAGAGAACGATGGTGGTGGAGAACCACCAATGGTAGTAGAGAACCAGTCATGGTGGTAGAGAACCAGTCATGGTTGTAGAGGACCAACAATGGTGGTGGAGACCCACCAATGGTGGTAGAGAACCAGTCACGGTGGTAGAGAGCCAGTCATGGTGCAATGGTGGTGGTGGAGAACCACCAACGGTGGTGGAGAACCAGTCATGGTTGTAGAGGACCAACAATGGTGGTGGAGACCCACCAATGGTGGTAGAGAGCCAGTTGTGGTGCAATGATGGTGGTGGAGAACCACCAATGATGGTGGAGAACCACTAATGGTGGTAGAGGAGAATCACCAGTGGTGATAGAGAACCGGTCATGGTGGTAGAGGAGCAACAATGGTGGTGGAGAACTACTCATGGTGGCAGAGAACCAATCATGGTAGTAGAGAACCACGGTAGTAGAGAATGGTGGTGGTGGAGAACCACCACTGGTAGTAGAGAACCAGTCATGGTGGTAGAGAATCAGTCATGGTTGTAGAGGACCAACAAGGGTGGTGGAGACCCACCAATGGTGGTAGAGAACCAGTCATGGTGGTAGAGAGCCAGTCATGGTGCAATGGTGGTGGTGGAGAACCACCAATGGTGGTGGAGAACCAGTCATGGTGGTAGAGGACCAACAATGGTGGTAGAGAACTGGTCATGGTGGTAGAGGAGCAACAATGGTGGTGGAGAACCACCAATGGTGGTGGAGAACCAGTCATGCTGGTAGAGGAGCAACGGTGGTGGTGGAGAACCACCAATGGTAGTAGAGAACCAGTCATGGTGGTAGAGGACCAACAATGGTGGTAAGGAGAGACAATGGTGGTAGAAAACTACTCATGGTGGCAGAGAACCAATCATGGTAGTAGAGAACCATGGTAGCAGAGAACCATGGTGGTGGAGAACCACCAATGGTGGTAGAGAACCAGTCATGGTGTTAGAAGACCAACAATGGTGGTGGAGAACGACCAACGGTGGTAGAGAACCAGTCATGGTGGTAGGGGAGCAACGATGGTGGTGGAGAACCACCAATGGTTGTGGAGAACCAATCATGGTGGTAGAAGATCAACTTTGTTGGCGGAGGACAACCAATGGTGGAGAACCGATGATGGTGGTGGAGAACCAACGATGGTGGTGGAGAACCAATCATGGTGGAGAACCATCGGTCGGTGCAGCCCCCGTGTCCTCCCCTTCCTCCGGCAGGACGCGGCCATCAGCACGGAGCCGCTGACCGACGGGTCGCCCTACCTGGCCTACGAGAGGGGGCAGAGCAGGAACGTCTGGGTCAACGAGTCGGACGGGGTGACGCCATTGGTCGGGCAGGTAACGGACGCCGGGCGGGTGGGGGTGGGGGTGGAAGGAGGAAATCTCAATAATTTTTAATTTTTCCCCCGGGGGGGGGGGGGGGGGTTTATTAATTGATTTTGAAAATTTTGATTTTTTTTTTTTACAAAGGGGAAAAAATAGATCGTATTTAGTAATTATTAATAATGGTAAGTAATAATAATGGTAATGATAATTCTTATTAATTAGGAGAATCAAAATTAAAATATAACAATAATAAATATTGATAATAAATGTCAATTTATTATAAGTATCATAATTTATTTAAATATATTAATAACAAATATCAATTTTGAACAATAATTTATTATAAGGGATATATTTTATTAAAATATATTAATAATAACAAATAATAATTAATAAAAAGATAACCAGTATTAATTACTAATGATAACTCCGTTTATTTAATCTAAGAAAATAGTAATATTTGTTACTCACGATAATTCAGATGAATTAACGGTGATAATTCACATTTAAAATAAAGATAAAAGACACTATTTGACAATAATTCATGGAAGTGAAGGCTGATGACTCGTTAAAAATAAGTATTAATTAAGAACGGTGATTCACATTAAGAATGTGTATTAAAATGAAGATGTTAATGTCAAATGTCAATAACGATATTTCACATTAATCAATAGATATAATTAGTAAAGGTAATTCATATTAAAATTAAGACAATCCATATAAATTAATAATATTTCATATTTTAAGCAATAAATATTATTTTAAAATAATAGTTCCTGCTAATTACCAATGATAATTCATAATATAAATAAATAAAATATGAATAAAGATAATTATCACCAGCAGGGATCAATATCCATTAAAATATATTAAGAAATGTATAGTAAATATATATAAATAAAATATATTAATCAATATATTAATATACATTAATATATCAATATATTAATCTATGTATCAATATATAATATATCGATTAATATATTAATCAATATATATATTAATTGCACGTTGTAATAAATTACCAATATAACAATAATTAATATAATGATGGATTACAAATAGATATAAATAATGATAATTCATAACTTGGGAATAATGACATTTCAGAGTAATTAAAATATTAAATTAATTAAAATATTGTTAAAGCAATTAATTAAAATATTACTTTAAAGCAAGTAATTAAAATATTATAAACTAAAATGTTATCGAATTAATTAAAATATTGTTAAATTAATTAAAATATTATTAAATTAATTAAAATATTACTTTAAAGTAAAGAATTAAAATGTTATAAAATAAAATGTTATCGAATTAATTAAAATATTGTTAAATTAATTAAAATATTATTAAATTAATCAAAATACTTTAGGGCAAGTAAAGAAAATATAACATAAAATATTGATAAATTAATTTTAATCATATTAACTTCAAAAATTAAAATATGAATGCAAGGCAAATAAATAAAATATAAAATAAAATAAACTATCGTTAATTTAAATATTACTGACTTTTAATAATTAAAATATTAATTTAGGGCAAATAAATGAAATATTATAAAATAAAATAAACTATCGTTGAATTAATTTAAATATTATTGACTTTTAATACTTAAAATATTAATTTAAGGCAACTAAATAAAATATTATAAAATAAAATAAACTATTGCTAAATTAATTTAAATATTATTGACTTAAATCATTAAAATGTTGATTTTCAGCAAATAATTAAAACATTATAATATGAAAAATTGTTAAATTAATTAATCCATGATCATGATCCTCTTCCGCTGCCGTCTCGCCCAACGAACCACCCGGTGGTTTTACCCTCGGAACTGGGAGAATTTGGTTCTTCCTGCGCGATCGTCCAGAATCGAACCGTATGAATCGACCGATTTTATCGATTTGATGAATTTTAAGGATTTTAACGATTTTCTGCTAATTTGGGCGGCAGGTGTGGCCGGGCAGAACCGTCTTCCCCGACTTCACGGGCGCCGAGGGCGGCAGCTGGTGGGCGGACGAGTGTCGCCTCTTCTTCGAACAAGTCCCCTACGACGGCATCTGGATCGTACGGAAATTCCCACTTTTTTTTCGGGTGGAAATCGGGATTTTTTTTTCCCCCCTCTGTGGGTGGGATTCGACGGAGCCGAGAGACGAGAAATTGAAATGAAGACGGGTGGTTTTATTGAAAGTGTTTGCTTCTAAAATTGGAGAAATTATGGAAATAAATGGAAAATGTAATGTATAAGTTATAGAAGGAAAGTGAGCGTATGTAGCACGTGTATATAATTGCATGAGATAAAATATAGTCACATATATAAAAAATACATTAGTTACATAGAAAAATATAAGTAAAATACAATATACATACATAATATAATAGTATGTGTGTGTATTGTATGTTATATATAATATCTATAGCATATAACATTATTTATGTATAACATGACAATATATAATATATAATATGTAATATATACTATATACTATATACTATATACTATATACTATATACTATATACTATATACTATATAATATATAATATATGATATATAATATATAATATATAATATACTATATACTATACTATAATATAATATATATACTAATATATAGTAATATCTATTATATAATAAATATATATACACTAATATATAGTAATTAATATATGTTATATAAAGTATATAATATAATATATAATATATAATATATAATATATAATATATAATATATAATATATAATACAGTATACAGTATATAGTATATAGTATATTATACATTACAAATTTGTTACGTTATATGTAAATAATATGTTATATATTATATAAAATATATATGATATATGATATATAGAATCGTAGAATCATTGAATCATAGAATGGCCTAGGTATGATATATTACATATAATATGTAATATGTGATATATAATTTATAACATATACTATATACTATATAATATATAGTATATTATTTTATATATTATATATTATATAATATATAATATATATAACACATATATATGTATATATGTATATACCTATGTATATATGTAATATATAACAATATAATATAATAATATAAAACCATATCACATATTAACGTATTATATATGACTATATAATATAAAATAAAAAATAAAAATAAATACAAATATAAAATATATTTAAATAATAGATTTCTTTGGGTTTATCAGCATCCCAGCACGGCCACTTTAATCCTCTCCTCTCCTCTCCTCTCCTCTCCTCTCCTCTCCTCTCCTCTCCTCTCCTCTCCTCTCCTCTCCTCTCCTCTCCTCTCCTCTCCTCTCCTCTCCTCTCCTCTCCTCTCCTCTCCTCTCCTCTCCTCTCCTCTCCTCTCCTCTCCTCTCCTCTCCTCTCCTCTCCTCTCGAAACTTGGCCATAACGCAGGAAATGCGGCCATTACGAAAAACACATGCATGGCCGCTGTTTGAAATTTGATTTTTTAATTTTGATTTTATTTTATTTTTTTAATTCCTGCCAGGACATGAACGAAGTCGCCAGCTTCGTCGCTGGCTCCACCAAGGGCTGTGAGCAGAATGACTTCAACTTCCCCCCGTTCACGCCCCGTAAGTCCGTCTTCCTCGGCTGGGGAACCAAAAAATGAATTTATTTTTTTTTAAAAAATTGGGAATTATTGGCTAAAAAGTTGAAACATTTTATTCGGTTTGGTTGCTGGCATCCAAGTGTGTGAAGAAAATAGCAAATTTGGTTTTATTCCTTCATTAAATTGATTAATTTGCATTTTAATTGATTATATTGAATTGATTAAATCAACCAAAATGGATTAAAATGAATTTAAATTGATTAAATTTGATTAATTAAATTTGTGGGACACGGCTTAGCAGTGGAATCATCAAACCTGACCTAACTCTTGGACTCGATGATCTTAAAGGACTTTTCCTATTTAAATACCTCTATAATTAAACTTAATTTTATTTGTTTAATCAGGTTATTAAATTCAATTAAGCAGAATCGCTAAATTACATTTAAACGTACTTTAATTGATTAAATTACACTGAAACGTATTAAACTTAATTAAAACCATCACATTTGATTTCAACTGATTAAATTTAACCAATCGAGTTGATTAGATTTGATTTCAATGGATCAAATCTGATATAAATTGATTAAATTTGATCAATTGCCTTGATGGGACTCAATGATCTTGAAAGTATTTCCCAACCTAAGATGGATTAAATTTAGGGTATGATTAAATTTATTTTAATTTTACTTCTTTAATTCAATCTGTCACATTCATTATTTAATTTCTTAAATTGATTTATTCAATCAAATAAACGAAATCAATTATTTAATTAAATTAACTTCATTTGTTCACTTAATTCATTATTTATTTGTTGAATTTAATTAGATTTATTATTAAATGTATAATTTAATTTATCTTTTTTAACTAAATTCAATTATTTTATTTATGATTAAATTTTAATTAATTATTCTAAATTAGTTAAAATTAATGAAGTAAATGGTTTAAATTCGATCCAGCTCGGTTTTTTTATGTTCTAAACTTTTACATTCTAAACTTTTCACGTTCTAAACTTTTCTGTTATAAATTTTTGACGTTATAGATTTTTTTATGTTTTTTATGTATAACTTAAGTTATAAATTTTTTTATCTTCTAAACTTCTTTATATAAACTTTATCCGTTATAAACTTTTTATGTTATAGAACTTCTAAACTTTTTTTTGTTATAAACGTCATCTGTTATAAACTTTTTATGTTATTGAACTTATAATTTTTTATATTAAAAAGTTTTTGTTATAGAACTTATAATTGTTATATTGTATATAATATAAATTTATATTTAACATATATTTATAACTATATATTTTATATCATATAAAATTATATGCAATTTTTTATATTATAAAATTCATATGTTATAAACTTTTATTGTTATATAACTTATAAACTTTTTTTTTATTAACTTTATATGTTATAAACTTTTGTTGTTAAATAACTTATAAACTATTTTGTGTTAGAAACTTTATATATTTTAAACTTTTATTGTTATATAACTTATAAACTTCATACTTTATAAACTTTATATGTTATAAACTTTTATTGTTATTTAACTTATAAACATTTTGAGTTAGAAACTTTATATGTTTTAAACTTTTATTGTTACATAACGTATAAACTATTTTATGTTATAAACTTCAGGTTATAAACTTTTAATGTTATATAACTTATAAACTTTTATAAACTTTATATAAACTTTTATAAACTTTATACGTTATAAACTCTTAATGTTACATATAAACTTTTTTATTTTATAAACTTTATGTTATAAACTTTTATTGTTATGTAACTCATAAACTCTTTTACGTTATAAACTTTATATGTTACAAACTTTTAACGTTCTAAAACTTCTAAACTTTTTCACGTTACAAACTTCACGCCACAAACTTGAATTTTTTCGACACAAACTTGATCGAGGAAATTGGTGACGACGGAAAACGCCTTCGACCGAATTTCCACCGAGGAAAATCCACCATCAACTAAAATCAATTACCCAGAAAATAATAACAAACTAATTAATTGGTGATAATTAAGAGCGTTCCTACTAATTCTACTAATTTACGGTGATAATTAACGGTGTTTCCTTCCAGCAGATGTGGTGGCCTGGAAAATAATAATGAAGTCCTGCTAATTAAAGATGCTACCTCCTACTAATGGATTGGTGATAATTAAGGGCGTTCCTGCTAATGCTGCTAATTATGGGTGGTAATTAAGGGCGTTTCCTTCCGGCAGACGTGGTGGACCGGCTGCTCTTCTCCAAGACGCTGTGCATGGACGCGCTGCAGGCCTGGGGGCGCCACTACGACGTCCACAACCTCTACGGCTACGCCATGATCCTCGCCACCCAGCGGTGAGTCCTCCACGACTGCTATTATGCTTAATTAATTTATTTTTAGAAAAATCAAAATTTAATTCGGAATCAAAGTTTACGAGTACTCGGGGTTTGAGCCACCCGGGAGGAGCGAGGAGGTTCGTGGGCGGGAGGGGGAAGGTCGGGGGAGGCGAGGGCGCCGAAAAGTCGGGGAGGAAAAAATAAAACACGTGTTTTCGCGTACATCTAATATACAAAATATGTTCTTATATTTATATATTTATATATTTCATGGTTTATTTTTCTATATCTATGTATTTCTATATCTATATATTTCTATATCTATATATTTCTATTAATATATTAATACATTAATAGATGTATAGATGCATTTTATGTAGAAAAATATAAATTTATGTATTTATTATATACTTTATATTATATTATTATTCTTCTTTATCTTTTATTTCTTATATTTGTACATAAATATTATATATTTATATTTGCATTTTAATTTTTATTTTTCAAATTAATTTAATATTTTATCTTTATATATTTCTATATTTATTTTATTTATCTTCTTGTATTTATATCTATTATATTATAGTTATATATTTAATATTTATCTCTATATTTATATATCTCCATATTTATATATATATATTTTATATCTACATATTAATATAAAATAATACGCTACTATGTTAATATGTCAATATTAATATGTTAATTTGTTAATATTAATATCTTAATATGTTAATATATAAATATATTTTTATAAAACACATTTATATAAAAATGTAATTTTATATATGTATAAATATATATACATATACACGTATGAAAATATAAAAATATAAGATATTTATAAACTACAGAAATGCATATTTATATATTTTATATTTTACTGTATTATACATAAATGTAGAAAAATTAGTTTTAACAACATTGTTTTATAACAGAAATGCGAATATATGTCTTCTCTATATAAACGTATTATGTAAAAATGTATTTGTATATTTTTATTAATTTATTAGAATATATGTAAATCTGTAAAATCCATTTTATTTTGTATGCACACATATATTTATATAACAATATTTAATTTTAAATTTTAAATTTCAAATGTGAAATTCTAATTTTAAAATTCAATTTTTCAAATTTTAAAGTTTGAATTTTTAAGTTTTAAGTTTTAAATTTTAAATGTTTGCTTTTAATTTTAACGTTTAAATTTTAATTTTTAATTTTAAATTTTTTAATTTTTAAATTTTAAACTTTTAAGTTTTAAGTTTTAAATGTTAAATGTTAAATTTTAATTTTTAGTTTTTAAATTTCAATTTTTAAATTGCTAAAAAATGTTCTTTTTTAAAATGTCAAAAGGTCAACATTTCAAAATTTCCTTGTTTTCAACCATACTTCTGACCTTCTTCCAGCGCCATCGAGGAGGTTTTCCCCGGCAAGCGCAGCTTCCTGCTCTCGCGCTCGACCTTCGCAGGCTCGGGCCGCTTTGCCGGCCACTGGTTGGGCGACAACACGGCCAACTGGGAGCACTTGCGCTGGGCCATCCCTGGCATGCTCGAGTTCGGCCTCTTCGGCATCCCCTACGTAAGGCCAGCGAGGGAATTAATTAGTCAAATTATCCCCAAAATTAATTATTCTTGTGCTCGGGGTGGACAGGCGGAGGGGGTGGGTGGGATATAGAGTGAGAAAAACTAGAAATATTCAGAGAAACGTGGGTAGAGAAATAACGGTATCAATAAATGTAAGGAAAAAATCATATAAATTGATTTAAATTAATTGATTGAAATTAAATAAATTGATTTAAATTAATATAAATGAATACGAGGGACTAGACTAGGATGGGTAACATCATATACTCTGGCGCAATATACCGTGATATCATATGATATATTATTAATATAAAATAGTATCTTATCATATGAAAAAATAACACAAAATAATACAAAATATCCACATAATTAGTATAATATTTTATAATATAACATGATGCAACACAATAATACAATATAACAATACACCATGGTATGAATTAAAACGACACAGTGTTATTTAAAAGAACAATTTAGGATTATAAACATAATGACTATAGCGTGATATAACGTGATATAACATGTTATAGCACGCTATAAGATAATTACGTAAGATAATAATAAATAAAATATAATAATGTAATAATAAAATAATATAATAATAGACTAATAGAATAATTTAATGATAGAATGATAGAATAATAGAATAATGGAATAATAGAATAATATAAGATAATAATATATAGTACAATAACGTAAGATAATATAATTTAATGTAATACTTTAAAAGATAAGATTTTAAATATAATAAATTTTAGCTGATACGTTAAATATAAAACTATACGATATAGCATGACATGATAATATGATATAATATAATATAATTTAATATAATATATAATATTATTGTATCATACATTTAAATGTTATAATAATGTAATGCAATATAATATTATTTATAATATAATATAAGTAATATAAAATAATATATATTATGTAATTATATATAATATATTATATATATTATATATAATACAATATATATTTATTATATATACTATATATGCTATATAGCATATATATTATATATTATTATATTATTATATTATATATTCTATTTTTATATTATATATTACATATAATATATGATATATTATATACATATTATATATAATATAAAATAATAATAACATAATATAAGATAATATATAATATAATAGTATATATAATATAATATGTAATATGTAATATGTAATATGACATGTAATATATATTATAGTGTATTATATTATATATAGTATGTAATATATATTATATTATTATATATTATATGTATTATATATAAAACATATATAATATATATTTTATAATGTATATTATATTATAATTATATTATATTTATATCATATTATATTACATTACGTTATATCATGTAAGTGTATGATACAATAATCTCGTATAATAAATTTCCCCCCCCTCTGTATTACCCACTTCAGGAGGCCCATTTCAATGTTTACACCCCACCCTCCCCCAGAATAATTTGAATTTTCGAGCCTTCCCCTCTATTTCTTCTGGAATTTTTGATTCTCTGGCCACCAAACAATTATTTATCCATTTCTGGAATCTCTTGAACAATTCGGCCAAGCCAGAACGTCTTCAGAGACTTTATTCCCCCGGGGTGGAAGTTGGGGCGAATCGGAAAAAAAAATAAATTTGAAAATTGAGATTGGGGAGGGGTTGAGGTCCCGTATTGAGGCGCCGGTTCCGTTTTGGGGTTCTAGATCGGGGCCGACATTTGCGGCTTCTTCGAGGACACGACGGAGGAGCTGTGTCGGCGCTGGATGCAGGTCGGAGCGTTCTACCCCTTCTCCCGGAACCACAACACCGAGAAGTGCATAGTGAGTTCGAAAAACGAGAATTTGGAAAAAATGAAAATAAATTCCGATCGTTAAATCGGAAAATTCAGCTCAGACGGTCGGTACCAAACTCTGGTAATCGGGTCGAGTTTTGATGATTAAATCGGATTCGGAGCTTTAAATTGGATTCGAAATGGAAATATTATTGTTGAATTCTGCTAACAAAATTAAATTGAGGTAATTAAAATTCTGGTAATTAAAATTGCGAAGCGAATTCTGGAAATTAAATCGAATTCGAGATGAAAGTCTGGTTAAAGAAATCCGATAACTAAATGAAATATAGATAATTAAAATTCTGATAATTAAAATCACGTTCTGAATTAAATTGAATTGTGAAAATTAAATTGAATTCGAAGCAAAAGTCTCATTATAGAAATCTGGTAATTAAAATTCAGGTAACTTAAATTCTGATCATTAAAATTTCATTCCAGTGGTTAAACTGAATTGTGAAAATTAAATTGATTGAAATAAATTGATTGAAATTAAATTGAAATTGAAATTAAATAGAAATTGAAATTGGAACTGAAACTGAAATTGAAATGAGATTGAACTTGAAACTGAAATTGAAATTGAAACTGAAATTGAAATTGATTGAAATGAAATTGAATAAGGCTCTGACAGTGTGAATTCTGAGAATTAAATCAAATTCTGATCATTAAATAAAGTTCTAATGGTCTGAATTCCGAGAATTAAATTAAATTCTGATAATGAAAATGAATATTGATAATGAAGTTTAGTTCTGATGATTAAATTAGATTCTGATAATTAAATTTAATTCTGACAATAGAACTGAATTCTGGCAATCAAAGAGCATCCTGAAAAGTAAACTGAATTCTGGCAACTAAATTGTGTTCTGATAATTCAGATTTCGATGTTTAAATTCTGAATTCCAATTAAAATTCTGATGCTGAAATTGAATTCCAATAATTAAAATCTCATAGTTGAATTGGATTTTGAGTTAAAATCTCATAACTGAATTGGATTTTGAAATCAAAATTAAGTTTTAATAATTAAATCAAATTCTAATAAATTTTTATTATTGAATCAGTTTGTGATAATTAAATTGAATTCTGATAATTGAATCATGAAAAGTAAATTAAATTGTCATGATTAAATTAGATTCTGATAGCTAAGTTGGATGCAAGTAACTGAACTGAATTCTGATAATTAAATTGAATTTGTCTCATCAAGTCGAATCCCGATGATTGAATTTAATCGTGATGATTAAGTAGAATTTGGGCAACCGAGGTCTGATAATTAAATTCAATTTTGATGAGCAAATTTAATTCCAATAATTAAATTCAGTCCTGATAATGAAATCGATGGCTGACAAATTCTGACCGTGAAATTGAAATCGGGCAGTTAAATTAAACTCAGAAAACTGAATTAAATTCCGATAACCGGGTGAAATTCCCACGATTTCATTGAATTCTCGTCCTGCCCCGGCAGTAACGAGAACCCATCGCTCATTTTCGTCTTCAGGACCAGGACCCGGCCTTCTTCGGGCCCGACTCCGTTTTGGTGAGGACCTCGAAGCACTACTTGACCATCCGCTACACGCTGCTGCCCTACCTCTACACCCTCTTCTACAAAGCCCACACCCAGGGAGACACGGTCTTGCGGCCGCTTCTCCACGAGTGAGTTCTCCACCTGGGGACCTCTGAAAGTCCGTTCTAGGTTCAACCCACCCCCACCAGGAGCAGGGACACCTTCCAGTAGATCAGGTTGCTCTAAGCCCCGTCTAACCTGAGCAGGAACACTTCCAGTCATGGAATCCTAGAAGGGTTTGGGATGGAAGGGACCGTTGAAGGTCCATCGATGTCCAACCTCCACCAAAAGCAGGGACATCTTCCCGTAGACCAGGTTACTCCAAGGTCCATCCAACCTGGCCTTGGAAGCTTCCACTCATGGAATCATCAAATGGTTTGGATTAGAAGGGGTGTTTGAAGATCCATCTAGGTCCAGCCCCCACAAAAAGCAGGGACATCTTCCAGTAGATCAGGTTGCTCCAAGGCCCAGGCAAGCTGAGCAGGAACACTTCCAATCATGGAATCATCAGATGGTTTGGGATGGAAAGGACCTTTGAAGGTCCATCTAGGTCCAAACGCCATTTCGAACTGGGACATCTTCCAGTAGATCAGGTTGCTCCAAGACCCATCCAAGCTGACCTGTAACTCTTCCCATCGTGGATTCATCAGATGGTTTGGATTGGAGGGGGTGTTTGAAGATCCATCTAGATCCAACTCCCACAAAAAGCAGGGACACCTTCCAGTAGATCAGGTTGCTCTAAGCCCCGTCCAACCTGAGCAGGAACACTTCCAGTCATGGAATCATGGAATGGTTTGGGATGGAAGGGACCTTTGAAGCCCCATCTAGGTCCAAACGCCATTTGAACAGGGATGTCTTCCAGTAGACCAGGTTGCTCCAACACCCATCCAACCTGGTCTTGAAAGCTTTTACTCCTGGAATCATCAGATGGTTTGGGATGGATGGAAGGGACCTTAAAGATCATCTGGTTCCAAATCATCTGCTACGAGAAGGGACACCTTCCAGTAGACCAGATTGCTCTAAGCCCCATCCAACCTGACCAGGAACACTTCCAGTCATGGAATCCTAGAAGGGTTTGGGATGGAAGGGACCTCTGAAGGTCCATCAATGTCCAACCTCCACAAAACGCAGGGACATCCAGTAGATCGGGTTTCTCCAAGGCCCTTCCAACCCGACCTGGAACACTTCCCATGGTGGAATTATCCTTTTCGCAGGTTCTACTCTGACCCGGAGACGTGGGCCGTGGACAGGCAGTTCCTGTGGGGTCCTGGGCTCCTCATCACCCCTGTCCTTGACCCGGTACATCTCACTTTAGCAATGCCTTCAAGGAATTTGTGAGGCCATTATTTAAAAAAAGAATTATTTTATTTTATTGTATTTTACATTATTTTATTTTACATTATTTTATTTTACATTATTTTATTTTACATTATTTTATTTTTTCATTTCATTTCCATTTTGTTTCTTTAATTTGATAGAAATTAAATTAATTTTAATTAAATTGAAATGTAGTTTAATTACATCATTTTATATTAAATACATTGTTTATAAATTGTCAGTTACAGCACTTGCAATAATTTCACGCAACCATCACAACATGCTCTACATGTAATTAATCTATTGAATATAACACAACACAAGAGCGTTGATTTATTAGCATCAACAGCGTTATTTATTATTTTATACTCATTATAAATAGTTCCGATTTATTTTTATGCCTTATACGTTCATTTTTTGGGCACTGCCGCAGGAACAGGCGGAAGTATTGATAAATTTTTCTCTCAGCCAACTTTATTCCGTGATGTTTTCCAAAATTTGGCTGATTTCCCTCGAGTTCTCTCTCGCCCGTCCAACTGCGCGGGCGGGGTCGAGGGAGCAGCTGGGTGGGCACCCCCCAAGGTCTTCCCACCCCCTTGGCGCAACGAGGGTGAAGGTGATTTGGTGTCTTCCCCCTCGCAGGGGGTCGAGGTGATCCAAGCGTACGTCCCCGACGCCGTCTGGTACGACTACGACACGGTGAGCGAGGGGGACGGTGGGAGCGGGCGGGGTCCCACACGGCCACGTGGGGAGGTGACGGGGCTGCGCGGTCGCGTTCGGGAGGTCGGAGGGCTGGGCTGAAGGAAGACTTAAGCAAAGAGCACTTATATATGTATTTTATGTATAGAATATAATATAATATAATATAATATAATATAATATAACATAACATAACATAACATAACATAATATAACATAATATAACATAATAATATAGATACAAACTATAATACATAATTAGATATAAAATATCTATATAGATATAAAAGATTTTACAGAACAACTATAGGTATTATACAATATATCCAAAATATACATGTATAATACATACAATAGAATGTACGATCTATAATATGTAATTCTATGCTATTTGTTTTATAATTTTAATAAGGTAGACAAAATATATTTGTTATATTCTATTTTATTTACTAACATATATTATATACTAACATATACTCTATTTATTAACATATAATTATATAGAATATATAATTGTATCTAAGATAATTATAAGTTACACATTTTCTACACGTTTAAAGTCATCACATTATATATTATATAAAATATACATTATAATATATTCAATACATAATACAATATATTCAAAATATAATATAATATAATATAATATAATATAATATAATATAATATAATATAATATAATATAATATAATATAATATAATACGATGTAATATGATATAATATAGTATAATATAATAAAAGTTAATATAAGTTAATATAAGTTAATGTAAGATATTATATAATATAATAAGATAGACCATTCTATATACAATATATACTTTGAACAATTCTGTATACGTAAAGAAAATAGGTGGCTCTAAGTAAAAAATAAAAATAATAGAAATGATGGAATAACTGAAAACAAACTTAGAGATGTTAAAAACTAACGAAAAATATAAACACAGTTTAAAAAAATAATATAAATTAAAAATAACAATAAAGTAATATTTATTGGCAAAATATTACTAATAATTACAAACACATAATACACATTTTATCTAATATAATGCATATTAGGTATAATATACACAATCTACATATAATTATGATAATTATATATAAAATATGCACGATATATATGCGATATATTATATATACAGCGTTCTGGTCTGTGATGGCCGGACTCTTGTGACCATCGGATGCTGACGGAGCTGAACCCTTGGGTTAGAAAGAAAATTTAAAGAATTAAGAGCTAATTTGGAAAAAACGAAGAATTTAAAGCAACGTCGATTAACGGAACCGACTGTTTTAATTAGGGTGCGAGAATCTGGCTGAGGAAGCAGTGGACGGACATGTACCTGCCCGCCGACAGGATGGGGCTGCACCTGCGAGGAGGCTTCGTCTTCCCCTACCAACAGCCGGCCAATACCACCGTGGCCAGGTAAGGGGCTCAGGAGTGGACTCAAGGCCAGAAGAAGTAGAATTATTATTATCATCATCATCATCATCATCATCATCATTATAACTTCTTATTAGAACCATAGATCTGTTTGGGTTGGAAAGGTTCCTGCCATACGCAGGGACGTCTTCCAGTAGACCTGTTTGCTCCAAGCTCCACCCAACCTGGCCTGGAACACTTCCGGTCATGGAATGGGTTGAGTTTGGAAGAGATCTTTGAAGTTCATCCAGTCCAACCTCCCTTCCATGAACAGGAACATCTTTCAGAAGATAAGGTTGCTCCACACTCTGTCCAACCTGGCCTTGAACACTTCCAGTGTTGGAATGGGTTGGGTTGGAAGAGATCTGTGAAGGTCCACCTAGTCCAACCTCCCTTCCATGGGCAGAAACATCTTCCAGTAGACCAGGTTACTCCAAGCTCCACCCAACCTGGCCTTGAACACTTCCAGCCATAGAATACATTGGATTTGGAAGTGATCTGTGAAGGTCCATCTAGTCCGACTTTCCTTCCTTGAGCAGGAACATCTTCCAGCAGATCAGATTGCTCGAAGCTCCATCCAGACTGGCCTGGAACACTTCTAGTCATGGAATCAGTTGAGTTTGGAAGAGATCTTTGAATCTCATCTAGTCCAAACTCCCTTCCACAAGTAGATCAGGTTGCTCCAACCTGGCCTTGAACACTTCCAGTGTTGGAATGGGTTGAGTTTGGAAGAGATCATTGAAGATCATCTAGTCCAACCCCCCTGATATGAGTAGGGACGTCTTCCAGAAGATCAGGTTGCTCCAGGCTCCATCCAAGATGACCTGGAACACTTCCAATCATGGAATCATCCCATGGTTTGGGTTGGAAGATATCTTTAAAGGTCTGCTAGTGCAGCTGCCTTGCCATGGGTGGGGCCATCTTCAACTAGACCAGGTTGCTCTAAGCCCTGTCCAACCTGGCCTGGAACAATTCCAGTCATGGAATGGGTTAGAGTTGGAAGAGATCTTTGAACGTCCATCTAGCCCAAGCCCCCTGCATTGAGTAGGGACGTCTTCCAGAAGATCAGGTTGCTCTACGCTCCAACCACTCAGGCTTGGAACACTTCCAGTCGTGGAATGGGTTGAGTTTGGAAGAGATCATTGAAGTTCAAGTCCAACCTCCCTTCCATGAGGAGGGACACTCCCAGTAGACCGCGTTGCTCCAAGCTCCATCCAGCCTGACCTGGAACACTTCCAGTCATGGAGTGAGTTGGGTTTGGAGGGATCTTTGAAGTTCCACCTCGTTCCAACCCCTCTGCAATGAGCAGAGACACCTCCCAGTAGACCAGGTTGCTCCAAGCCGCGTCCAACGTGGCCTTGAACCCTTCCAGGAATGCGACTTCCTTGGAGAACTTCCTTCTGCGACTTCCCTGGAGAACCGGTTCCAATATCTCACCAGTATCACGGTGAAGAACTTCCCAACATCTAATCTAAATCCACCTTTTTTTCTACACAACAAAACAGGTTTAATGATGGACCAGAGGTTGATTTTTTTCTTTCTTTTTATTTTTGTGTGTAACATCTTCCAGTCTCACTCCTGTTTTTATCCTTACATGAAAATCATCAGAAAACTTGGAAACTGGGGGACTAAACCAATCCCCAAAGTTCTGAAATCCCCTTGAACCTCTTCCCACGTGCATTGAAGACATCCTGGATATTTATTATAAATCAAAAATGGTATTTTCTGGTGTTTTTTTTTACCCCCCGCAGCCGTAAGAATCCGATGGGACTTATCATCGCGCTGGATGACAACGACGAAGCGGTTGGGGACTTGTTCTGGGACGACGGCGAATCGACAGGTGAGCGGCAGCGAGCGAAATGTTGATAGGAACCGGAAGGAGGATTTTAAAAATGTATCATCTTCATTTTTGTAAACGATATTAAAGAAAAAATTTAGAAAAAAAATTCACAGGTTGCATTAAAAACAGTGAAAAATTTAATTACACAGGCGTGAAAAATTTAATTGCACAAGCTGGAAAAACGCAAAGAAAATCTTAAAAATGCAATGAAGAACGTTGAAAATTAATTAAACATATTAAAAATGAACTTTAAAGATCTTAGAAATGTAAATAAAAATATTAAAAATCCCTCAAAATGCTTTTACTACTATTAATTACTACTACTATTACCATTACCATCACCATTACTATTACCATTACCATTATTACTATTACTATTACTACTACTATTACTATTACTACTACTATTACTGATATGAAAATAGAAATACAGGCAAAAACGGGTCAAAAAAGAGCGTTTTTGGTGTTTTTTGGGCACCTCCCAGCAGATTCGATTATCACGGCTCGATAAACTCCAAAAAATCAAAAGAGAAATCCAGATTTCAGGAAAAATGTAGAAATATTGAAGCTCCGTAAGCTTTGCACTGGTGGGATATTTCAAGATATTGAAAAAAAAAAAATCCAAAGAATTCAAAAAAGTCAAGAACTTGTAAAAAAAAGTCCAAAATTTCAAAAAAATCCCAATATATAAAATATCCGAAAGATAATTAGAATTTCCGAGGTTGTGCTGTGGTTGTCACTCTCGGAGGTGACTGTAGTACAATAAAAATTAAGTGTTTTTTTTTTTAAACATAATATTTATTTTCATAATTAATTGGGGTTTTTTTCGCACTTTTTTGGGTCTTCTAGGTTTCTTTTTTTTTAATGCCACCACAACTACTAATTTAATTTTCTGCATTTTAGGTACCGTTACCAGCAAATCCTACATTTATTACCAATTTACAGTCGGTCTGGTAAGTTTGTGGGGTTTTACGGGTCTAATTTTCAATTCCAGTTTCTCTTTTCCCCTAAATATAAATATTTTTTCCCCTAAATATAAATATTTTCCTAAAATATTGATGAAGAAAGGAAATATTTGACAAAGGGTCATTTCCAAGCGTTATCATGTGACTGAGACGGAAATTTGGTATTTTTTCCCCCTCCTGATTATTTTTAAAATCTGGAATCTCCAGATTCGTCTTTCATTAAAATGTCTTAAAAAAATTACCTAAACAAATATTTTGAGAATTAATTGGAAAACCTTAACAATTTAATTGAGAAACCATAACAATTTAATTGAAAATGGTAAATCAATGAAAAATATTTCCGAAATGAGAAGAATCTTAATGAAAAATTCTTAAAAATTAATTAAAAAATTAAAAAATTTAAAAATTAATTTTAAAATAATGAAAAAAATTTAAAAAAAAAAAGAAAAAATAGAAGTAAGAACAATTTCTTCCTGGGTGTGCAACAACTATGGCACAGCTCGAGAAGCTTATCTAATATTTTTTTAAATATAATTATATATATAATATAATTATTAAATATGACTGAAAAGTCTTACTTTTCTGTGTAAATTAATCCATATACCTACCATGCAGACAATGCCAGAATAAAGTACATTGTACTAAAGTATAAATTGATATTTATT
The DNA here is from genome assembly GCA_020746105.1 of Trogon surrucura. NCBI lineage: Eukaryota > Metazoa > Chordata > Aves > Trogoniformes > Trogonidae > Trogon > Trogon surrucura. The sequence goes on from JAJGST010000059.1 coordinate 61,795, forward strand.
TTGTGATAGACAAATAAAATTATATATAGTATATAACAGAACACATTATATGATTATATTGAATATGTGACGCACAAGACAATGCATAATTTATTTTATATATAATATTAAACAATATATGATATCTACTACATAATAAATATATTATGTACTATGTGCAATACATAATATTGTATCATCTTATGGAATATATGATTTTATATTATTTATTAAATATTATCAATATAATACGCAATATCATATAATAATATAGGATTTTATATTATTTTATCATATATATTATATATGATAGATAAAATATAGTGTATAATAATATGATCTATCATACATCATGTACATAGACTATAGACTATATAGACTATAGATTACAGAATACAGAACACATAATTTGAATATTATATACTGTATCTTATATAATATATAATAAATACATACATACGTAGTATATAATAAAATAACATTTATATTATAACATAAATACAATATACTATATATACTATATAGTATAAACATATATAGTATAATATATTGTATATATACAATATAAAATATATAGTATAATATTTTATATATACTATATAATATAATAATATATAGTATGATATATATACTATATATTATATAGTATAATAATATATAGTATAATAATATATAGTATAATATATATACTACATATACTATGTAGTATAATAATATATAGTATAATATATATACTACATATACTATGTAGTATAATAATATGTATTTTTATACTCATATATTTTTGTATTTCGTATACCAAATTTTATACAATCCACGCTTGTATACAAAATGTATATTACAATGTATACATACGATACATATTATATTTTTATACAATATATATACAACATAGACCTATGCACATATTATTTATCTACGATACCTATTTCTATATCAATACATATTCTATCTATTCGAGATACACTTGGAAATATAGAAATACGGACAGGTAGAAATATACAGTGTATAAATATGTATATAATGTATTACATATTATGTATTATGTATTATGTATTACATATTATGTATTATGTATTATGTATTATATATTATATATGATGCCTTATATATATTACATATTATATAATATATCATGTATTATATATCATCTATCATATATCGTATATCATATATCATATATTATATATCATATATTATATAATTATATATTACACAGTATATATTATACATTACATAGCACATATTATATATTATATATTGCACATCATAGATCACATTTTACATATAATGTATTGTATGTATTATGTATTAAATATAAAGTATTATTATATTAAATATTATATATCACATATTACAAATTACATATATATTACACATTACAGGTCACATTTTACATATAATGTATTATATATTACACATTATATATTACATTTTACGTATTATGTATTAGATATTATATGTTACGTATTATATGTTATATATACACACATATAATTCTGATATTTCCATATACTCTATATAAACATACTGAAATATTGAAATCTGTACTACGTAAGCATCTCTTGGTGTCATATGTTATGCACTATATATAATATATGTTCCTACACGAACCAAGTGAGGGGTTACGGAAATGCCGTCGTGTGGTTCTACCTAAAAACCCCGGCAATTAACCCGTTCCCAACCCGTTTTCCGCGCGCCAGAACGCCCTGGAGATGACGGTCGCCCACAACAACTACACGGACCCCAACGGCTTGGCCTTCGAGGAGATCCGCATCCTGGGGCTGCGCCGCGAGCCCCTATTGGTCAGCGTGATGCAGGACAGCCAATTGCAGGGCTCGGATCACAACGTCACCTACGACGCAGCCAATCAGGTAACAGATGCCCCGGAAAGAGGGTCCGGGTGGGAAACGCCTGGAACCTGTGGAACAAACAAAATTGAGACCAGAAAGCACAATTATGTTAATTAGTGTCTTAATAGCAGTGTTAATTATAGTATTAATTAATTAATTAATGATATCACTGTTAACATCAGTGTCAATAATACTAAACTTAACGCAATAATTGCTAATTGCTAATTAATTTGATATAATTAGTATATCAATATCAATGTATTAATAGGATGTAATTAATTATTGAAATTGAAATTGGAATTTACATTTAAAATTAATTTTCTACATTTGAAATTATTTTTTTACACTTAAAATTAATTTACATTTAAAACTAATTTTTTTACATTTAAAATTAATTTTTTTACATTTAAAAGTAATTTAAATTCCAATTGAAATTGAAATTGGAATTTACATTTAAAATTAATTTTTTACATTTAAAATTAATTTTTTACATTTAAAATTAATTTAAATTCCAATTGAAATTCCAATTGAAATTGAAATTTACATTTAAAATTATTTTTTTACATTTAAAATTAATTTACATTTAAACCTATTTTTTTACATTTAAATTTTTTTTACATTTAAAATTAATTTAAATTCCAATTGAAATTGAAATTGGAATTTACATTTAAAATTACTTTTTTACATTTAAAATTAGTTTACATTTAAACCTAAATTTTTTACTTTTAAAATTAATTTTTTTTACATTTAAAATTAGTTTAAATTCCCATTGAAATTTAAATTCCAATTGAAATTGGAATTTACATTTAAAATTATTGGAATTTACATTTAAAATTATTGGAATTTACATTTAAAATTAATTTTTTTTACATTTAAAATTATTTTTTTACATTTAAAATTAATTTAAATTCCAATTGAAATTTAAATTGAAATTGAAATTTACATTTAAAATTATTTCTTTACATTTAAAATTAATTTACATTTAAAACTAATTTTTTTACATTTAAATTTTTTTTACATTTAAAATTAATTTAAATTCCAATTGAAATTGAAATTTACATTTAAAATTACTTTTTTACATTTAAAATTAATTTACATTTAAACCTAAATTTTTTACTTTTAAAATTAATTTTTTTTACATTTAAAATGAGTTTAAATTCCCATTGAAATTTAAATTCCAATTGAAATTGGAATTTACATTTAAAATTATTGGAATTTACATTTAAAATTATTGGAATTTACATTTAAAATTAATTTTTTTACATTTAAAATTATTTTTTTACATTTAAAATTAATTTAAATTCCAATTGAAATTTAAATTGAAATTGAAATTTACATTTAAAATTATTTCTTTACATTTAAAATTAATTTACATTTAAAACTAATTTTTTTACATTTAAATTTTTTTTACATTTAAAATTAATTTAAATTCCGATTGAAATTGAAATTGGAATTTACATTTAAAATTATTTTTTTTACATTTAAAATTAATTTACATTTAAAACTAATTTTTTTACATTTAAAATTAATTTTTTTACATTTAAAATTAGTTTAAATTCCCATTGAAATTTAAATTCCAATCGAAATTGAAGTTGGAATTTACGTTTAAAATTATTTTTTTACATTTAAAATTAATTTTTTACATTTAAAATTAATTTAAATTCCAATTGAAATTTAAATTGAAATGTACGTTTAAAATTATTTTTTTGCATTTAAAATTAATTTACGTTTAAAACTAATTTTTTTTACATTTAAATTTTTTTTTACATTTAAAATTAATTTACATTCAAACCTAATTTTTTTTTTTACATTTAAAATTAATTTTAAAAGTAAATTCCAATTTCAATTTCAATTGGAATTTGAACCTAAAATTAATTCGTTAAAATTAGATTTCATTTTAAATTAGGATTTCAATTTCAATTTAAATTTAAATTAGCGAGCCGTGTGTTTCTCCCCACCCCTCCATGGGTGTTTGAAGAGGGGATCCTCTTCGGGTTGTCCTTCGGCCGCGTCCACCGGTGGAGATTTTAACCCACCGATAACCGTGACAGCTCCCACGCGAATTCCCTCGTTCGTTAACGAGTTAATTAGATAATCACCGTTACTCAGGGGTTTGTTGTGGGCAGGTGGCTCTCATCCAAGGGCTCCGCCTGGAGCTGGGCAAGTCCTACGCGGTGACCTGGATCCTGGGCACCCGAACCAACGAGAGGTTCGACTGCCACCCCGACGCCAACGCCACCCCGGAGAGCTGCGAGCAGCTCGGCTGCACCTGGAACGTGAGTGGGAACCGTCCGGTTTCGCGTAATTTTTTTGGTTTTTTTGGAGGAATCGCGGGTCGGGGAGGTCTTGGTGGCCACCGAGCCGTGGCGCGGGGGCGGGTCCGTCCTTGGCTGTGGCCCCGACGGGCTCCTGCTCCGGGAGGGAAGGGGTTAAGAGGCGCTGAGGTTTGGCAAACGTGGCAGAAAAGATGTTTTTTTTTTCTCTTTATAAGCAAAAATTATGCATAGTTACATTATAAAATGATATGACATATTATCTAGAGTGTGCAACATACATTATATAAATGCAATTAAGTAAAATCTGTAAAGACATTATTGTACAGTCTATTATAAATACATTATAAATGTATCTATATACATATATATCTGTATGTCTATATATCTATATATCTATATATCCATATATCTATACATATCCATATATCTATATATCTATATATCTATATATCGATATATCTGTATATCTATATATCCATATATTTATATATCTATATATCTATGTATCTATATACATACATATCTATATATCTGCATATCTATATATCTACGTATCTATCTATCTATATACATATATATCTCTCTGTATCATATCTATCTGTAATTAATACATTATATAGTCTAATATATAGATTATACACAAATACAATTATTAATCACTATATTATGATTCTATATGACTATACATAATTACATATAATACAGAAATCGATTAGGAATTTTATATTTACATATTTGCATGTCATAGATTATACACAAATATAATTTTTGTATCACTATATATTATGATTCTATATGACTAGGCATAATTATATATAATATAGAAATTGATTATGAGTTTTATATTTACATATTTGCATGTCACAGATTATACACAAATATCATTTTTGTATCACTATATATTATGATTCTATACGACTATATGTAATTACATATGATATAGAAATCGATTATGAATTTTATATTTACATATTTGCATGTTATAGATTATACACAAATATAATTTTTGTATCACTATATATTCTGATTCTATATGACTATGCATAATTATATATGATATATAAATCGATTATGAATTTTATATTTACATATTTGCATGTTATGGATTATACATAAATCCAATTTTTGTCACTATATTATGATTCTATATGACTATACATGATTATATATAATATAGAAATCGATTATGAGTTTTATATTTACATATTTGCATGCTTGCATATTTACAATTGTACATATTTCCATATTTCTATATATCTATGTTTATATATTTGAATACTTATTTATATGTATATTTATGGGTCTATATTTTTATAGGAAAATAACTACATGTATTTTATATTGAAATATTTTATCTTATTATATTCTATAACATGTTCATATTCACATATTAAGGGGTATTATATTTATATGTTTCTAGGTTTTACATATGAATATTTTCATATATTCATATATTTATGTATCTATATGTCCATACACTTTTATATTTATATCGTAATATATTTATATTTTGAAATAGAAATATTTAGATAAAATAGTACATATTTATATATACATACTTAAAAACGTAGTCATAGATATATTGACATATTGATAAATTGATACATATGCATTATACATTGTACAATAATAGCAATGTATAATACGATACGATATATAATATAATATAATATAATATAATATAATATAATATAATATGATATGATATGATATGATATGATATGATATGATATGATATAATATGATATGATAGAATATGATATGATATAATATGATATGATATAATATGACATAATATATGATATAATATATGATATAATATAATATAATATAATATAATATAATATAATATAATATAATATAATATAATATAATATAATATAAACCAAATTATTTTAATAACCTTAATGTAAAAATGGAAATAGTAGAGTAACATTGATATTAGAGCAATATTTAAGTATTAACAATGTTTATTAAAATAGAAATGACACTACCTATTGTATAATAATACAATATACAATATGAATATTATGCCAATATTACATGAGTATATAAATATTCTAAATATTCTGAATATTAGATAAAATATCCAATGCTTATCATATCATATCATATCATATCATATCACATTATATTATATTGTATTATATTATATTACATTACATTATATTAATTATATTATATATTTTAATCTTATATTATTACCTTATGTTATATTATCTTGTTTATTTTTTAGTGTTTTATGTATTTTATCCTTGTTTTAGGTATTTTATTATTGTTTTATTATTGTTTTATTATTGTTTTTGGTACTTTATCAGTGTTTTATGTATTTTATCATTCTTTTATCATTGTTCTATTATTATTTTCTTTATTTTACCCCCGTCCCCATTCTTGCCCGGCCGTTCTCTTTCACCTTCCGTCTCCCCGGCGCACAAACAAATTTAACCGACGACTCAAGAACCCAAATAATTGCCCCCGCAGGCCGACGACTCCGCGTCCAACATCCCCTCCTGCTACTACAACAACCCCGACAGCGGATACTCCGTCACCGGCGTCGAGTACACGGCGTCGGGCGCGACGGCCAACGTCACCTTCGACGGGAGCCGCCTGCGACCCTTCGCCGCCGCGTCGCCGCCCATCGGCACCCTGCGCCTCGACGTCACCTTCCACCGCGACAACATGCTCCAGTTCAAGGTGACGCGGGATTTCGCCGAGCTCGGGCGTCGGATTCCGCGATTCGGTTTCGTTTCGTGATTTTTTTTTTTTTTTGGGGCGGTTTTGTGGTGCAGGGACGGCGCTTGGTCACCCAGACCAGTTTGTCCCGACCCGATGGGTTTTGTCACTCAGTTTTGAAAAGCTGAAGAAAAAGAATCCCTTAAAATTGGTTAAAATTGGTTAAAAATTGGTTAAAAATTCCCTAAAAACTGGTGTTAAAAATTCGCTAAAAACTGGTTAAAAATTCGCTAAAAATTGGTTAAAAATTCACTAAAAGTTGGTTAAAAATTCGCTAAAAGTTGGTTAAAAATTTGCTAAAAATTGGTTAAAAATTCGCTAAAAACTGATTAAAAATTCACTAGAAGTTGGTTAAAAATTCACTAAAAACTGGTTAAAAATTCGCTAAAAGTTGGTTAAAAATTCGCTAAAAGTTGGTTAAAAATTCGCTAAAAGTTGGTTAAAAATTCACTAAAAGTTGGTTAAAAATTAGCTAAAAACTGGTTAAAAATTTGCTAAAAGTTGGTTAAAAATTCGCTAAAAATTGGTTAAAAATTCGCTAAAAATTGGTTAGAAATTCACTAAATATTGGTTAAAAATTCGCTAAAAGTTGCTTAAAAATTCGCTAAAAACTGATTAAAAATTCACTAAAAGTTGGTTAAAAATTCACTAAAAACTGGTTAAAAATTCGCTAAAAATTGGTTAAAAATTCACTAAATATTGGTTAAAAATTCGCTAGAAATTGGTTAAAAATTCGTTAAAAACTGGTTGAAGATTCACTAAAAGTTGGTTAAAAATTTGCTAAAAATGGGTTAAAAACTACCAGAAATTTGTTTATCGTACATAAGAAAGATGCTTGGATGAATTAATTTATATTCATTTATATTCATTTATATTCATTTATATTTATTTATATCTATTTATATTTATATATATTTATTTATATTAAAGTAATTAAATGAGTCATTTATATTCATTTATATTTATCTATATCTATTTTTATATATTCATTTATATTTATTTATATTTATTTATATGAAAGTAATTCAATGAGTCGTTTAAGGGCCAAAATGAAAAATTCAAGGTCTTTATTTTCCGGACTGAAATATTTTGAAGGAAATGGCACCAAAAAAAAAAAAAAAACATTGAAAGAAAAAAAAAAAGCCGTATTGAAATTGAAAATATGGATCGAAAAAGCCATATTGAAATTGAAAATATATATTGAAAAAAACAATATTGAAAGAAAATACAGGATAAAAATATATATTGGAAGAAAATACATGATAAAAATACATATTGGAAGAAAATACGTATTGGAAGAAAATATGTATTGAAAGGAAATATATATTGAATATATATTGAATATATATTTTAGTAAAATACGTGTTGAAAGAAAATATATATTGAAAAATAGATTAAAGAAATACGTATTTAATGAAAATAGACATTGAGAGAAAATGCGTATTGAAAAAACAGACGTTTAAAGAAAACACGTACCGCAAGAAAACACATACTGCAAAATTATAATTTTTAAAGATGCCTCTTGAAATAAAATAGATATTGACAAATATATTTAAAAAGAGATTTTTAAAAATACGCATTAAAAATACACATTTGAAGGGAAGATACATTTAAAAAAACGTTGAAAGGAAGGACTTGTTGCAATTCAAAATTCCATATTTCGGAAAACTCAACCATTTTCATTCATTCTGATTTTTTTTTTGCCGTTATTGGCAAGAAAAAATCTTGAAATTCTCGGCGGCCGCAGATTAATTTCTGCCGGCCAATAGGAAGGTGAGAAAGCGCTTTTGGTCTTTCCACCTGGATGTCTGGAGATTGTAATATGCGTAATTTATGCGTAATTTATGCGTAATTTGTGTGTATTTTATGCCTATTGCTGGAACGAAGCCGTTTTTCCTCCACGCTCAGATTTACGATTACGCGAACAAGCGCTTCGAGGTGCCGGTGCCGCTGAACCTCCCCGCGGCGCCCGAGAGCTCGGCCGAGACCCGACTTTACGACGTCGCGATTCAGACCAAACCCTTCGGCGTCCAGATCCGGCGCAGAAGCACAGGGACCGTCATGTGAGCTCCTTCCCTCTTGCTCGTTGCCTATTTTCATTTAATCTTTACAATTTTATTTTCTAATTTAATTTTTTCATTTGATTTTTAATTTATTTTTTTCATTCCTTCAAATTTCATTTCTCGCATTTAACTTTTTAAATTTAATTCTGTAATATATTTTTTCATTTAATTTTCTTTAGTTTTTTTAATTTAATTTAATTTAAATTTAATTTTAATTATTAATTAAATTAATTATTAATTAAAATAAATTTAATTTTAATTTAATTTTCTTGTTTAATTTTATAATGTATCTCATTGAATTTTTAAAATTTAATTTCTTCGTTTAATTTTTTTCATTTAGTTTTCTCATTCAACTTTTTCATTTAATTTTCTCATTCAACTTTGTTATTCCAATGTCTCACTCGATTTTTTCTTTTTTTTTTTCATTTTCTTCTAATCTGATTCTCCATAATACTAAAAAAAATAATAAGCACTAAAAAAAATTAGTTAAAAAATGACGCTGAAGAGATTGAACGCTAAAAAGTCTTAGAAATTAAACTAATTTAACTAACTTAGTCTAGAAATTAAACTAAACCAAATTAAACTCAAGAAAACTGAAGTCTAAGAAAATATGAAGCTAAAAAAACCCCTCCAAAACAATGAAACTGAAACAATTAAAATAAAAATTAAATGCTAAAATATTAAATGATAACAAAATTACTCTGAAAAGACTGAACACTAAAAATTAACCTAAAAATTAAACTAAGCCAAATTAAATTTAAGAAAACTAGTCTAAGAATATATGAAGCTAAAAAAATTAAACTCTAAAATCCAATTAAACTTTGAAACAGTTAAATTAAAAAAATTGAACTCTAAAAAATATTAAATTAAATATTTTTAATATTTAAATACCTTTAAATACTAAAAATATTTTAAAAAACCCCAAACGTCTAAAAACATCCAACTGAAAAAAATTTAACTCTAAAAAATATTAAGTTAAATAGATTAATATTTCAATATTTCAATATTTAAAATATTTGAAAGAAAAAATATTAAACTCTGAAGACATCCAACTAAAACAAATTGAACTGAAAAATTGACACTCTAAAAATATTAAATTAAATATATTAATACAGAAATATTTTTAAATGTTAAAAATATTTAAAATAAAAAATTAAACTCGAAAAACTTCCAACTAAACGAAATTGAACTAAAAATTTGACACTCTAAAAAATATGAATTTAAATATTTTAATACATAAATATTTTTAAATGTTAAAAATATTTAAAATAAAAAAATAAACTCTAAAAACTTCCAACTAAACAAAATTGAACTAAAAATTTGACACTCTAGAAAATATGAAATTAAATATTTTAATACATAAATATTTTTAAGTGTTAAAAAATTTTAAAATAAAAAAATTAAACTCTAAAAACTTCAAACTAAACAAAATTGAACTAAAAAACCTAAACTCTGAGAAATTAAACTCTGAGAAATTAAACTCTGAGAAATTAAAATCTGGGAAATTCAACTCTGAGAAATTCAACTCTGAGAAATTCAACTCTAAGAAATTCAACTCTAAGAAATTCAACTCTAAAAAATTCAACTCTAAAAAATTCAACTCTGAGAAATTAAGCTCTGGGAAATTAAACTCTGAGAAATTAAACTCTAAAAACATTAAACTCTAAAAAAATTTAAACTCTGAAAACCAATTAAACCCCAAAAGTAATTAAAGTCTGGGAAAACCAATGTCCATATAGAAAATTAAACTCATAAAAATTAAACCCTAAAAAAAAAAAGTCCCAGCGTTCCAGTTTCCCGGAGAACCGCAACAATTTCAGTCCGACTTTGGAAGGACGAGAATTTTTTGGGGGGGGGCGCGAGTTGAGCTCACGAGGTTGCCCGCCCGCTCTGACGTCACTTCCTCCTTCCTCCTCCTCCCCAGCTGGGACTCCCAACTGCCGACCTTCGCCTTCAGCGACATGTTCCTCCAGATCTCCACCCGGTTGGCCTCCCAGTACGTCTACGGCTTCGGCGAGAGCGAGCACGCGGCCTTCCGGCGCGAGATGGACTGGCGCAGCTGGGGCATGTTCACCAGGGACCAACCGCCTGGCGTAAGTGGCTTCCGATTGGCTGGTTGTGGAGGCAGCCAATCGCGAAGGAGGAGGAGATGGTCGGGGGGGGTTGGAGCTCCTCTCCTAGAGGGAGAGTTGGGGGTTCTTCAGCCCGGAGAAGTTTTTCGCCGTGAGGGTGGGGGGACGTTGGAAGAGGTTGACCAGAGAAGTTGTGGCTGCTTCAAACCTGGAAGTGTCCAAGGCCAGGTTGGATGGAGCAACCTGATCTACTGGAAGATGTCCCTGCCCACGACGGGGGGAGATTGGACCTGGAGGGATGGTCAAAGGTCATTTCCAACCCAAACCATTCCATGATTGGAAGTGTTCCAGGCTCTTGGAGAAACCTGGTTTAGTGGCAGGGAGCACCTCTCCTACGGGAACGGGCTGAGAGAGTTGGGGTTCTTCCAACCCAACCCAACCCAACCCATTCCATTACTGGAAGTCTTCCAGACCAGGCAGGGTGAGACTTCGAGCAACCTGGTCTACTGGATGTCGCTGCCCATGGTAGGGCAGTTGGAACAAGATGGTCTTGAAGGTCCCTTCCATCCCCAACCATGAAGATCACAAAGATCTTTTCCAACCCAAACCATCTGATGATTGCATGACTAGAAATGTTCCCGGCCTGGCTGGATGGATCTTGGAGAAATTTGGTTTACTGGGAAGTGTCAGTGTCCATAACAGGTGGTTGGACCAAGATGATCTTGAAGGTCACATCGAACCCAAACTGTTCCATGCCTTGAAATGCTCAAGGCCAAGTTGGATGGATCTTGGAGAAACCTGGTTTAGTGGAAGGTGACCCTGTCCATGGCAGGGAGCACCTCTCCTACGAGGACGGGCTGAGAGAGTTGGGGTTCTTCCAACCCAACCCATTCCATTACTGGAAGTGCTCAAGACCAGGCTGGGTGAGGCTTCAAGCAACCTGGTCTACTGGAAGATGTCCTTGCCCATGCAGGGAGATTGGATTGAGATGGTCTTGAAGGTCCCTTCCAACCCCAACCATGAAGATCATGAAGATCTTCTCCAACCCAAACCATCTGATGATTCCATGACTGGAAGTGTTCGAGGTCAGGTTGGACGGTGCTTGGAGCAACCTGATCTTCTAGAAGGTGTCCCTCACCATGGCAGGGGGGTTGGACCAGAAGGACCTTCAGAGGTCCCTTCCAACCCAACCCAACCCAACTCAACTCAACCCAGCTCTTTCCATGATTCCATGATCTGTCCTCCTGGGTCAGACCTGGGTCAAGTCCTAGATCTTCAGGGCTGAATTAGGACTTAGGATGAACCAGAAAAAAAAATATCTCTGTTTCGGCCAAAATTCAACAAATTTTCAGGGTGAAACAGAAAAAAATCTCTCCGTTTCAGCCAAAATTCACCAGATTTTAATTTCTTTCTCCATTAGTGAGATTGAATTCCTTTTCAATTAAAGAATTAACTTTCAATTTTATTTTTCAAAAATCTTAATTTTAAAATATAGGTTTTGAAGCAAAATTTTGCATTGTTTTTTCTTTTTCAAAGAGTAAAATTCAGCTTTGAAAATTTGAAAATTGGCTTTGAAAATTTGAAAATTGGCTTTGAAAATTTGAAAATTGTTTTGAAAAGTTGAAATTTAGCTTTGAAAATTTGAAAATTGGCTTTGAAAAGCTGAAATTCAGCTTTGAAAAGTTGAAATTCAGCTTTGAAAATTTGAAATTCGGCTTTGAAAGGTTGAAATTTAGCTTTGAAAATCTGAAATTTGGCTTTGAAAAGTTGAAATTTGGCTTTGAAAGGTTGAAATTCAGCTTTGAAAAGTTGAAATTTGGCTTTGAAAAGTTGAAATTTGGCTTTGAAAAGTTGAAATTCGGCTTTGAAAATCTGAAATTTAGCTTTGAAAATTTGAAATTCGGCTTTGAAAAGTTGAAATTCGGCTTTGAAAAGTTGAAATTCGGCTTTGAAAATCTGAAATTTAGCTTTGAAAAGTCGAAATTTGGTTTCTAAAATTGAATTTCCCTTTTTTAAACCTCGAAATTTCCTTTTTTAAGCTCTGAAATTTCAGTGTTAAGGTTGGAAATTTAGTTTTTTAAGCCTTTAAATCTTTTTTTTCCTTGGGCAGGACAACATGAACTCCTACGGTTTCCAACCCTACTACATGGGCCTCGAGGAAGACGGCAACGCCCACGGCGTCCTCCTGCTCAACAGCAACGCGATGGGTAACCCCCAAAATAACAAAAAAAAAAAAAAAGGAAAATTTGGAAAATTTGCCCGATTTAACGAGTTTTAACCCCACCGTCGGGTTCGTTTCTCCAGACGTGACGTTCCAGCCCACGCCCGCGCTGACCTATCGCACCATCGGGGGGGATCCTGGATTTTTACGTGGTCCTGGGGCCGACGCCGGAGCTCGTGGCTCAGCAGTACACCCAGGTACCCGCCCCAAATCCAATTTGGGTTTTTTTTTAACGATTTTATTTGGGTTTGGTTTTTTTTCCTAATTGCAAATTCAAAATATTTGGATTTTCTTATCGTTTGGCTTGTATTTTTACCTTTTTTTTTAAAAAAAAGTATTTTTAAAATATTTCAAAATTTCGAATAGACTGCAAATATTTTTCAGATTTTTTTTTTGTATTTTTAATTATGTTTATTTTTATTCCGTTTATTTTCTTCTTGCTGTATTTCTTTTATTGTGTTTTTTTATTTATTGATTGATTTTAATAGTATTTTTATTTTTATTTATTTATTTATAACTTTATTTATTTATATATTTATATATTATATATTTATTTATTCGTATAACTTTTATTTATTTATATAACTTTATTTATTGATTTATTTATTATTTTATTGTATTTATTTCATTTTTTATTTTATTGTATTTTTAAAATTGCATTTAATTCTACTTAATTCTATTATTTGCATTCTATTACTCTATTAATTAATTGCGTTTAATTCTTTTTAATTCTATTTCTTTTTCTTGTATTTATTTTATTTATATTTATTTTATTGCATTTTTACTTATTTCTTTATTGTTTTTAATTGTATTTCTTATTTTTTTATTGCATTCATTTTGTTTTTAATTGCATTTCTTTTATTGTATTTTTTATCGAATTTGTTATTTTTAATTGCATTTCCTTATTTTTTATTGTCTTTCTTTTATTTTATTTTATTTATATTATTTTATTTTTATTTTATTCCTTTATTATATTTCTTTTCTTTTATTTTTATTGTATTTATTTTAATGCTTTTTATTTTATTTATTTATTGTTTTTAATTGCATTTTTATTGTATTTATTTTTTTAACTTGTATTTCTTTTATTCTATTTTTATCATCTTTATTTCTTTATTCTTTTGCCGTATTTCTTTAATTTTTATTCTATTTATATTATTTTATTTTATTGTGTTTATTTTATTGTATTTTTAAATTGTATCTTTTAAAATTCAGTTTTTCTGGCATTTATTTTATTTATTTTATATTGATTTTATTGCATTTTCACTTTATTATTTTTAATCGCATTTCTTATTTTTTAATTGTATTTATTTTATTTTTAACTTTATTTCTTTCATTGTATTTCTTATCGTATTTATTTGTAATTATATTTATCTTTGTATCATATTTCATTTTTGATCTATTTATATTGTCTTATTTTTATTGTACTTATTTCATCGTATTTTTAAATTCCATTTATTTTAAAATTCTCTTTTTTTTTATCGTATGCATTGTCTTTTTCAGTTTATTTATTAATTATTTATCATTTATTATTTATTATTCACTACTTACTAGTTACTATTTTTCATTTATTATACATCATATATCGTGTTTCGTATTTCATATACCATATGTAACTTTATTTATTTATTCATATTAAGATTTAAATGTATTTACTTATATATTTATAGTTATATTTTTAGTTGTATTTTAATTTTAAATTCTTTATTATATTTATTTATATTTCAATTTATATTTATTTATATTTATTTATATTTATTATTTATCATTCATTACTTACTATTTTTCATTTTTTATATATAATATTATATATTTCATATTTTATATACCGTATGTAACTTTATTTATTCATTTTTATTTATACTTCAATTTATATTTATATTTGTATTTGTTTTATATTTATATTTTATTTGTATTTATATTTATATTTATATTTATTTACTTATATATTTATATTTATTTTAACATATATATATTTATAGCTATATTTTTATTTATATTTATATTTATTTATTATTTATCATTTATTATTTATTATTAACTACTTACTATTTACTATTTTTCATTTATTATATATCATTGTTTATATATTGTATTTCATATTTCATATACTATATATTTATTTAATTTAAATTTATTTATTTATTTATTTATTTAATATAAATTTATTTATTTTTATTTTTATTTTTATATCTGTATTCATATCCATATCTATATCTATATCTATATCTATATCTATATAGTTGTTATTTATCATTTATTATTTATTATTCACTACTTACTCTTTACTATTTTCCATTTTTTTTATATCATATGTCATATACCATATGTAACTTTATTTATTTTTATTTTTATTTTTATTTTTATTTTTATTTTTATTTTTATTTTTATTTTTATGTATTTATATTTTTATATTTACATTTATTTTGAACTGTATATTTATATTTATATTTATTATACAGTATTTATATATTCATATTCATATTCATATTCATATTCATATTCATATTCATTTTTATTTTATACATTTATATATTTATACATTTATACATTTATACATTTATACATTTATATTTATCCTTATATTTATATTTATATTCATTTTTATATTTATATATTTATATTTTTATATTTATATTTCTATTTTTATATTTCTATTTCTATTTTTATATTTATATTTATATTTATATTTATATTTATATTTATATTTATATTTATATTTATATTTATATTTATATTTATATTTATTTTATACATTTATACATTTATACATTTATACATTTATACATTTATACATTTATACATTTATACATTTATATTTATACTTATATTTATATTTATATTCATTTTTATATTTATATTTACATTTACATTTATATTTATGTTTATATTTATATGTATATGCATATTTATATTTACATTTCCATTTTCCATTCTTCACCGAATTTCCCTCCCACTTCCCTCGCGTTCCTCTCCGCGTTTCCGCCCTGTCTTTGCTTTAACTTCATTTTATTTTTAATGCTTTTTTCACCTCTCTCTCCCCCCCCCCCGCCCCCCCCTTCTCTCTCTGCCCGGCCCCTCCGGCAGCTGGTGGGGCGCCCGGTGCTGCCGCCCTACTGGGCGCTCGGCTTCCAGCTCTGCCGCTACGGCTACGCCGACGCGCCCGAGATCGCCGCCCTGCTGGAGCAGATGAAGGCCGCCCGCATCCCCTACGTGCGTCCCCTCCCGCCGGCTTCAACTCCACCCTTCGGGCTCTGCCGGGGGGGGGGGGTCGGGCGGGAAAAACCCACCGGGGGGGGGGGTGGGGGGGGAGGGCGACACCGTCGGGAAAATTGGGTTTCCACTCAATTTGAGTCTTCGTTGCACCCGAATCTCCGCGCGCGCTGGTGCTCGGTGACACCGCGGGGTTTATTTCTCGGTTCTCTTGTGCTGGTTTTTGTCGTCGCTTCTTTAAATTTACGCTTCTTTGAATTTACACTTCTTTAAATTTACACTTCTTTAAATTTACACTTCTTTAAATTTACTTTATTAATTTTAACTTTCATTTTCATTTTTTTTTTTTTCATTTTCATTTTAATGGCAATTTTAATTTTAGTTCGAGATTTTTTTTTGTGTCTGGTTCTAATGCTAATTTTCATTTTCATGCTAATTTTAATTCTAATTTTAATTATAATTGCAATTTTCATTTTCATTTTCGGGCTAATTTTAATTATAATTTTGATGCCCGTTTTCACTTTAATTTTGATACTGATTTTAATTTTACTTTTAATGCTTGTTTTCATGTTCATGTTCACGCTAATTTTAATTTTAATTTTGATTTTGATTTTAATTTTTATTTTTATTTTTATTTTGATACTAATTTTTATTTTCATTTTTGTTTTCATTTTATGCTAATTTTCATTTTCATTTTCATTTTGATACTGATTTTTGTTTTCATTTTCATTTTCACGCTAATTTTAATTTTAATTCGAATCTTAATGCTCATTTTCATTTTCAATTTCATTTTCTTGCTAATTTTAATTTTAATTTTGATTTTGATGCTCATTTTCATTTTCATTTTAATTCCAATTCCGATTCCAACCGTGACACACCCCCCCCCCCCCCCCCCCCGCCCCAGGACGTGCAGTACGCCGACGTCGACTACATGGAGCGGCAGCTGGACTTCACGCTGAGCCCGCGCTTCGCGGGGCTGCCGGCGCTCATCAACAAAGCCCACGACGAAGGGATGCGCTTCATCCTCCTCCTGGTGCGTGCCCGGGGGAACCCTCCCGCCGCGGGATCCCTACTTTCACTTTCTGCAGGATCCTCACTTTCACTTTCCGAGGGAACCCCACTTTCACTTTCGCTTTCCACGGGATCCCCACTTTCACTTTCCGCGGGATCCTCACTTTCACTTTCCGCAGGATCCTCACTTTCACTTTCCGAGGGAACCCCACTTTCACTTTCGCTTTCCGCAGGATTCCCACTTTCAATTTCACTTTCCACAGGATCCTCACTTTCACTTTCCGCGGGATCCTCACTTTCACTTTCCGCGGGATCCTCACTTTCACTTTCCGCAGGATCCTCACTTTCACTTTCCGAGGGAACCCCACTTTCACTTTCGCTTTCCGCAGGATTCCCACTTTCAATTTCACTTTCCACGGGATCCCCACCTTCACTTTCCGCGGGATTCCCACTTTCACTCTCCGCAGGATCCTCACTGTCACTTTCACTTTCCGCGGGACCCCAACTTCCACTTTTCACTTTCTGCGGGACCCCCACTTTCACTTTCACTTTCCACGGGACCCCCACTTTCGCTTTCCCTTTCCGCGGGATCCCCACTTTCACTTTCACTTTCCGTGGGATTCCAACTTTCACCTTCACTTTCCGCGGGATCCCCACTTTCACCTTCACTTTCCGTGGGATTCCAACTTCCACTTTCCCTTTCCGCGGGGATTCCCCACTTCCACTTCCACTTTCCACACGCGCGCACTCCCCCGGACGTTGGTCTGTGCCCGCAGGACCCCGCGATCTCCGGGAACGAGAGCGACTACCTGGCGTTCGAGCGGGGCGTGGAGAGGGACGTCTTCATCACGTGGCCCAACACCAGCGACATCATCTACGGGAAGGTGCCCCCTCTCAAAAAGTGGATTTTTTTTTTTCTTTTTTTCTCTTTAATTTTCACTTGATCGCTTGAACGTCTTCCTCGCCCCAGGTCTGGCCGGATCTTCCCAACGTGGAAGTGGACAACTCGCTGGACTGGGACACCCAAGTGCAGGTGCTGGTTCATTTTCCTTATTTCAATTTTTTAGGTTTAATGTCTTATTCTTTTTTTTTTTTTTAATTTTATTTTTTTAAATTATTATATTTAAAAATTTATTTTGGTTTTCTATTCGTCAAGGTTTTATGTGGGTTTTTTTAATGGTTAAATTTTCATTTTCATTTCTGTTCTTAAGCCTTAATTTATAATCTTTAATTTATAATCTTTAATTTATAATCTTTAATTTATAATCTTTAATTAATTTTTAAAATCTATAATTTGTATTTCTTACATAAAATTATACAGTTAAAAAAATTATAATTATTTCATTTCGTATCTTATACTTTATATTATATATTGTATTTTATATTTCTATATATCTTCATCTTATATACATATTATATATAATTAGATCATATATAAAAATATACACGAATCATTATTAATTTATACAAAAATCTTTAATTTTAAGTTTACATATTCAATTTTTAAATTTTAAATTTTAGTTATTTTTAACTAAATTTATATTATCATTAAATATTTAAAAATAATATATAATATATATTTAAAATAATATTTAAAATAATATTTAAAATAATATTTAAAATATTAAAAATTATAAATTACTTTAGTTATTTTTATTTTTAATCATTAACCTTTAATTTATGTTTTTATTTTTTAATATTTACTTGCTACTCCTCAAATTTTTATTTAAAATGTTTTCTTGCATTTAGTTTGGATTTTTAAAAACTCGCGTCGTTTTGTCCAATTCATTTCTTAGATTTGCATCATTTATCCTTTACTTTTATAATTTATATAATTGATATTATATTTATATTTACATTCACAATCATGTCCATATAATATTAATATTAATATCACATTATTGTATTTATATTCATATTTATATTTAAATCTATATTTATACTTATATCAATATCTACACTTATATTATATCTACATTACATTCTATTTTTATACCATAATTTATACATATATTCATATTTATTCTATAACCTATACTTATATTTCTACTCATACTTAATATGATATATTTATATTTATATTTATATTTATATTTATATTTATATTTATTTACATATGATTTTTATATACTCATATATAATATAAAATATATAAACAATTATATATAGTATATATAATATAAATAATATAAATAAATATAAATAATATAAATGCTTATATATACATATTTATGTTTACATTTATATTTATATATTTGTACTTATACAATAATTCATAATTTATATATTTATATATATAAAATATATTATTATATATTATTAAATATTGTTATATAACAATATATTATATTATGCATTATATGTTATATTGTTATATATTGTTACATATTATATTTATATTTTATACATTTATGTGTATACCATAATTTGTACTTATATTCATTTTTATTCTATAATTTATACTTATATTTACAGTTACACTTATTACGATTTATATTTACATTTATATTATCGTTTATATTCATATTATAATTCATATAATTTACCTTTTTATAATTTAAAATTTCAGCCGAAAACTTTAGAATTCCTAGTCCTTATCTTTATTTAAATTTCTTATTATTTCATTACTTTAATTCATTAACTTTTTATTTACTATTTTTTTCATCTGATTCCTTGAATCCACTAAAATTTCAATCAATTCACTCTTTAACCATTCGTCCTTCTGCTCTATTTTTCAATTACTTTTTCTTTTTATCTTTTTCGTTTCTTTTTATATTTTCAATTACTTTTTCTTTTTATCTTTTTCTTTTCTTTTTGTATTTTCAATTACTTTTCCTTTTATCTTTTTCTTTTCTTTTTGTGTTTTCAATTACTTTTCCTTTTTATCTTTTCTTTTTATATTTTCAATTACTTTTCCTTTTTTTTATATTTTCAATTACTTTTTCTTTTTATCTTTTTCTTTTCTTTTTGTATTTTCAATTACTTTTTCTTTTTACCTTTTCTTTTTATATTTTCAATTACTTTTCCTTTTTTTTATATTTTCAATTACTTTTCCTTTTTATCTTTTCTTTCTATATTTTCAATTACTTTTCCTTTTTTTTTATATTTTCAATTACTTTTCCTTTTTATCTTTTTCTTTTCTTTTTGTATTTTCAATTACTTTTCCTTTTTATTTTTCTTTTTATATTTTCAATTACTTTTCCTTTTTTTATATATTTTCAATTACTTTTTCTTTTTATCTTTTTCTTTTCTTTTTATATTTTCAATTACTTTTCCTTTTTATCTTTTTCTTTTTATATTTTCAATTACTTTTCCTTTTTATCTTTTTCTTTTTATATTTTCAATTACTTTTCCTTTTTACCTTTTTCGTTTCTTTTCGTATTTTCAATTACTTTTCCTTTTTATCTTTTTCTTTTCTTTTTATATTTTCAATTACTTTTCCTTTTTATCTTTGTCTTTTTATATTTTCAATTACTTTTCCTTTTTATCTTTTTCTTTTCTTTTTATATTTTCAATTACTTTTTCTTTTTACCTTTTCTTTTTGTATTTTCAATTACTTTTCCTTTTTATCTTTTTCTTTTCTTTTTATATTTTCAATTACTTTTCCTTTTTTTCTTTTTCTTTTCTTTTTGTATTTTCAATTACTTTTCCTTTTATCTTTTTCTTTTCTTTTTGTATTTTCAATTACTTTTCCTTTTTATCTTTTCTTTTTATATTTTCAATTACTTTTCCTTTTATCTTTTTCTTTTCTTTTTGTATTTTCAATTACTTTTCCTTTTTATCTTTTCTTTTTGTATTTTCAATTACTTTTCTTTTTTTAATATATTTTCAATTACTTTTTCTTTTTATTTTTCTTTTCTTTTTGTATTTTCAATTACTTTTCCTTTTTATCTTTTTCTTTTCTTTTTGTATTTTCGATTACTTTTCCTTTTTATCTCCAGCGTTGATTTTCACGCTCTAAATTTACATTTGTAAAACTAAAAAATTTTGTATTTTTTTTTTTCTTGCAATTTTACCTCCCGGTTTTCACTCCCGTGTCTCTTTTTCTTCCGCGTCCCCGCTCAGCTGTACCGAGCCTGGGCGGCTTTCCCCGACTTCTTCCGCAACTCCACCCGCGAGTGGTGGAAAACGGAAATCGCCGAAGTCTACGCCAACCCCCGCAACGCGTCGCAGAGCCTGAGGTTCGACGGGCTCTGGATCGTAAGTGCGGAAAAAATTCCTCGTCCGCCGGAGAATCGGGGAAATTTTCAGAAACACCCAAATCGGAACTTGCCGAAACGCCGAAAAAAAATTGTTTCGGCGGTTTTGGGAAACGCTGAAAATGAGTGTCGGGGGTTTAGGAAATGCTGAAGTGTGAGTTCAGGCGTGTGCGAAAAGGTGAAATTTTAGATTGTTAAAATTCCAGAAATTCTGTAAGTTTTTTTTTTTTTTTTTAGAAATTCTAAAAAAAGCCGAAATTGCATTTCAGATGTTTGGGAAATGCTGAAATTTGGGTTTCATAAATTTGGAAAATGCTGAAATCGGATTTCGGACGTTTGTGAAATGTCAAAATTGGATTTTAGAAATTTGGAAAATGCTGAAATTGGATTTCAGACATTTAGGAAATCCTGAAATTAGATTTCTAAAATTCCAGAAATTCTGTAATTTTATTTCAGAAATTCTAGAAAAACTGAAATTGCATTTCAGACGTTTGAGAAATGCTGAAATTTAGTTTCAGAAATTTGGCAAATGCGGGAATTGGGTTTCAGACATTTAGGAAAAGCTGAAATTTGTTTTCAGAAATTTTGGAAATGCTGAAACGGGATTTCAGACATTTAGGAAATGCTGAAATTAGGTTTCTAAAATTCCAGAAATTATGTAATTTTATTTTAGAAATTCTAGAAAAGCTGAAATTGCATTTCAGACATTTGAGAAATGCTGAAATTGGATTTCAGAAATTTGAGAAATGCTGAAATTGGATTTCAGACGTTTGTGAAATGTCAAAATTGGATTTTAGAAGTATGGAAAATGCTGAAATTAGATTTCAGACACGTAGGAAAAGCTCAAATTAGATTTCAGCTTTTCCAGAAATTATGTAATTTTATTTCAGAAATTCTGGAAAAGATAAAATTGCACGTCAGACATTTAGGAAATGATGAAGTTGGGTTTCGGATATTTGGGAAGTCCTGGAATTGGATTTCAGACATTTAGGAAAAGCTCAAATTAGATTTCTAAAATCCCAGGAATTATGTAATTTTATTTCAGAAATTCTAGAAAAGCTGAAATTACATTTCAGACATTTAAGAAATGCTGAAATTGGGTTTCATAAATTCTAGAAATGCTGAAATTGGGTTTCAGACATTTAGGAAATGCTGGAATTGGATTTCAGGAATTTTGGAAATTCCAAAATTGGATTTAAGACATTTAGGAAATGCTGAAACGGGATTTCAGAAATTTAGAAAATGCTGAAATTGCATTTCAGATATTAAGGAAATGCTGAAATTGGATTTCAGAAATCTGGGAAATGCTAAAATTGATTTTCAGACATTTGGGAAATGCTGAAATTAGACTTCTAAAATTCCAGAATTATGTAATTTTATTTCAGAAATTCTGGAAAAGCTAAAACTGCATTTCAGACATTTGAGAAATGCTGAAATTGGATTTCAGACATTTAGGAAATGCTGAAATTAGGTTTCTAAAATTCCAGAAATTACGTAATTTTATTTCAGAAATCCTGGAAAAGCTAAAATTGCACATCAGACATTTAGGAAATGCTGAAATTTGGTTTCAGAAATTTAAAAAAATGCTAGAATTGGATTTCAGAAATTTGGGAAATGCTAAAATTGAATTTCAGACACTTGGGAAATGCTGAAATTAGATTTCTGAAATTTCAAAAATTATGGAAATTCCAGAAATTCTGGAAATTCCAGAAATTCAGAAATTCTGGAAATGCTGAAATTGGATTTCAGAGGTTTTGGAAGTGCCGAAACTGGATTTCAGCTTCGTGCCACCATTCCCAAGTTCGGAGATTTTAGTGATTTTCTTTTCCGCAGCTCTACTTCCTGCTTTGATTTCACTTTTCCCAGAGGAAAATTTCCAGAAATAGGGAAGATAAATAAGAAATTTTTGAAACCGAAGCCTTTTTCCATTGATGAATCTCTATGAATTTGGTGCCTTACTTGCTGGCGAATGAGAAATTCAGTGTAGGAGGGGAATTTCTGACCAGAGTAAATTATCTCTCAAACAGTGGTTTTATACTGATCAAAATGCTGAAAATCTGAATTTTCTGGGTCTTTTGCTTAACTTTGCCAGCCGAGAGGATTCAATATCACGAGCCAAAGACGGTGGAGAGGAACCAATCGCACCAAATTCCAGAGAAATTTGTTCACCTGGGATTTCCCCTTTTCTGTTCCCAGGACATGAACGAACCCGCGAGCTTCGTCAACGGTGCCGTTGAGGGCTGCCGCGACCAAGAACTCAACTTCCCGCCCTACATGCCCCGTGAGTCCCATTTGGACCCTAAAAATATTCAATATTTTTGGGTTGCTTGGGTCCGTACGTAACAGGATGGGCACAGATCTGTAGTTGAACCCATTCCAGAATTCCAACCTATATTGGAGGCGTCCAACACCCTTAACTCTGCTCTTTGTTGGTTTTTACTGCTGGAAGCTGCTGAAAATCAAGATTATTTTTTATTTTTTGTGAAATTTTGGTGTCTGTTTTCTATCCAGGATGTGGCAAGGCGGCGGTTTTGGGGGTTTTACCGAGTTTTCCCAATAAAAAATGCAACAGAAGACTGAACTTCAGCTTTTCCAAAATTTCTGACAGAAAATTCCAGCACTTCCAAATACCTGGAATAAAATTTCAGCATTCTCTAAGTTTCTGGAATCAAATTTCAGGATTTCCTAAATAATCGAAATAAAACTTCAGCATTTCTGAAATCTCTGAAATCCAACTTCAGTGGGAAATTCAGTTCCAGCGTTTCCAAAGTGTCGGAAATAAGGTTTTGGCATGTCCTAAATTTCTGAATCCAATTTAAGAGCTGCCTAAATATTTTTTTTTCGATTCAAATTTCAGAATTTCCGACATTTCTGGAATAAGTCAGAAATTCTGTTTGGATTTTTTTCATGCAAATGCAAACATTTCCAAAATTTCACAAATAAAATTTAAGCATTCCCCGTATTTCTGAAAACTAACACTTCTGGGATTTCTGATGTGAAATTTCAGAATTTCCTACATTTCGAAAAAATCGAAATCCACAAGTCCCGGAATTCCTGAAATTGAATTTCAGCATTTTACTAAATTCCCGAAAGGAAATCTCAGCTTTTCTAAAATCTCTGAAACCCCGTTTCGGCATTTCTGAAATCTCTGGTCTAAAACTTCCGTACTTGTGGAATTGGTGAAATCCACCCGCACCATTTTTTTTTTGGATGTTTGTGACGTTACGATTTCAGCATTTCCGGTATTAGCGAATTTGGAAAAAAAAAAGAAAATCTTTGCGATCCGTGGTTGGAATTGCCTAAATCGACTTGCAGCCAGTTGAAAATGTTGCTTTTATTCACCTAAATGACCACGTAATTAGTCTGAATGATGCGGTTATGACGCAAATTAAAGAAAAAACCCCAATTTGTGAATTTTTAACTCCCCCAGATCTCGCCTCCCGCTCCGAGGGGCTGATCTACAAGACGATCTGCATGGAGGGGCAGCAGTTCCTCCCCGACGGGTCCCCGCTCCGACACTACGACGTCCACAACCTCTACGGCTGGTCCCAAACCAAACCCACCCTCGAGTAAGTGGAATATTTGAATATTTCCCCTCCCTCCGCATATTTTACATCTTTGCGAAATATGTCAGAAGTTCACGCTTAATCTCTGTTCTCAGGATTAAAATTTGTCCAGGTTTATTTCGCAGAATTGTATTTAAATTTTTTTTTCTTTTGGTCAGAATCGATGAATTCTGCAACGGAATTAACGGAATTCATGAATTCAATTAAATGTTAATCATTGCATCCCCAAACTCAACTCACACTTCTTTCCTGGACAAAAGAGCTCTGAAGACATCTCTGATCACTTTAATTAATTTCCTAAATTTCTGGCGTCCAATTTCAGAGTCCCCTAAGCGCCTGAAATACAATTTGGAATTACCTATATTTCTGAACCCAAATTCCAGCATTTCCAAATATTCCCAGGTTCAGTTCCAGAAGTTCTGAAATGTCTGAAATCCAATTTCTGAAATTCTGAAGTGTCTGAAATCCAATTTCTGAAATTCTGAAATAAAAAATCAGCATTTCCTAAACATCTCAGGTTCAACTTCATTATTTTCAAAAATTTCTGAAATCCATTTTAGGCATTTCCAAAATTTCTTATATTGTTTGTCAGCATTTTTGAACTTTCTGAAATTTCTTCATTTCTGAAATTACTGAAAACCCATTTCAGAAGTTCCAAAAATTCCGAGGTTAAATTTCAGATTTTAGGGAATTTCTGAAATCGAATTTCTGAGACGAAACGTCATCATTTCTGAAATTTCTGAAGTCCGATTTCGGCATTTCTGATATTTCCAAAATCCAATTTTGACGTTTCCTAAATTTCTGAAATGAAATTCTGGCCGGCCTGATTAACTGTTGACCAAAATTGTAGTAATTATTGTAACAACAGGCGAATGGGCCCTGAGCCAGGTCATGTCACCCTCAAAAAAATGCGGACGTTGGGCTGCGCTTCCTTTTTTCCCAGAAATCCGGGAAGTCCTGAATTTTGTTTTGCCGATTCATTTGCTGACGAGGCGTTGGTGGACACGGGATTTGTAGTTGTAGGAGCGTGGAGCTCCTCGCCGTGGCTTGCTGAGGAGCGTGGTGAGGTCCAATGAGAGCCACTTCTTCGTAGAATCATCGAATGGGTGGGGAGGGAAGGGAACATTGAAGGCCCGTCTAATCCAAGCCCCCTGCCATGATCAGAGACATCTTCCAGTGGACCAGGTAGTTCCAAGCCTCACCCAACCTGGCCTTGAACCCTTCCAGTCATGGACTGGATTGGGTTGGGAGAGACCTTCAAGATCATCTACTTCCATGTCTTCTGCTGTGGGTGAGGACACCTTCCACCACATCAGGTTGCTCAAAGCCCCGTCCAATCAGGCCTTGAACATTTCCAGGGAAGGGGCTTCCACAACTTCTCCTGGCAATCAAACCTTAGTCGGGTCTACAGCTACTCGTGGATCTGTGGCTCCTCATGGATTTGTGGTTACTTATGGGTCTACAATGGATCCTCATGGATCTACAGCTCCTCATGGGTCTATATCTTCTCAGGGTTCTATTGCTCCTCGTGGATTTGTGGTTACTCATGGGTCTACAACGGATCCTCATGGATCCTCATGGGTCTACAGCTCCTCACGGGTCTATATCTTCTCAGGGTTCTATTGCTCCTCATGGATTTGTGGTTACTCATGGGTCTACAACAAATCCTCATGGATCCTCATGGGTCTACAGCTCCTCATGGGTCTATATCTTCTCAGGGTTCTATTGCTCCTCATGGATTTGTGGTTACTCATGGGTCTACAACGGATCCTCATGGATCCTCATGGGTCTGTATCTTCTCAGGGTTCTATTGCTCCTCATGGATTTGTGGTTACTCATGGGTCTACAATGGATCCTCATGGATCCTCATGGGTCTACAGCTCCTCATGGGTCTATATCTTCTCAGGGTTCTATTGCTCCTCATGGATTTGTGGTTACTCATGGGTCTAAAATGAATCCTCATGGATCCTCAGTGGTTTGTGGGTGAATTTAAGGCTTCTCACACGTCTACTATGACCCCTCATGGGCTTATGGATCCTCTTGGGTCTATAGCTCCTCACAAGTTTGTGGTTACTCGTGATTTTAGGTCTCCTCATGGATTTATCACTCCTCACGAGTTTGTGATTACTTCTGATTTTAGGTGCCTTCGTGGATTTGTGGCTCCTCATGGGTTTGTGGTCACTCAAGGGTCTACTATGGCTCCTCATGGGCATATGATTCCTCAGAAGTTTAGGGCTTCTCATGAATTTAGGGCTCCTCATGGGTCTACTATGGCTCGTCATGAGATTGTGTTACTCATGGGCCTACAATGGATTCTCCTGGATCCTCATAGACTTATGACTCCTCATGAGTCTGTGGTTACTCATGAGTTTAGGACTTCTCCCGGGTCTACAGCTGCTTATGGGTCTATGGCTCCTCACAGGTCTATTGCTCCTCACGGATTTGTGATTACTCATGGGTCTACTATGGCTCCTCACGGATTTATGGCTCCTCATGTGTTTATGGATCCTCCTGAATTTAAGGCTTCTCACAGGTCTACTACAACCCCTCATGGGTTTATGGATCCTCCTGGGTCTGTATCTCCTCATGGATTTGTGGTTACTCGTGATTTTAGGTCTCCTCATGGATTTATGACTCCTCATGGGTTTGTGGCTCCTCATGGGTTTGTGGTCACTCACGGGTGGCTCCTCATGGACCTACAGCTCCTCAGAAGCTTAGGGGTCCTCATGAATTTAGGGCTCCTCATGGGTCTACTACGGCTCGTCATGAGATTGTGTTACTCATGGGTCTACAATGGATTCTCCTGGATCCTCATAGACTTATGACTCCTCATGAGTCTGTGGTTACTCATGAGTTTAGGACTTCTCCCGGGTCTACAGCTGTTCATGGGTCTATGGCTCCTCATGAATTTGTGATTACTCATGGGTCTACTATGGCTCCTTGTGGATTTATGGCTCCTCACGTGTTTATAGATCCTCATGAATTTAAGGCTTCTCACAGGTCTACTATGACTCCTCATGGGTTTATGGATCCTCCTGGGTCTGTATCTCCTCATGGATTTGTGGTTACTCGTGATTTTAGGTCTCCTCGTGGATTTATGGCTCCTCATGGGTTTGTGGTCACTCACGGGTGGCTCCTCATGGGCCTACAGCTCCTCTGAAGTTTAGCACTCCTCATGAATTTAGGGCTCCTCATGGGTCTACTATGACTCCCCATGGGCTTGTGGCTCCTCATGCATTTGTGGCTTCTCATGGTCCTGAGTTCAGCAGAGCAGAGCTCTCTTGCACAAAGACAAGCCACCAGTTTTCTTCTGTGTGAGGACCTTCGACCGGTATCTCACGTCTCCTCTCATTGGTTCCTCCCCCTCCCAGAGTCTTGCAGGACATCACGAAGGAACGAGGCATCGTCATCACCCGCTCGACCTACGTCGGCAGCGGGAAATGGGCAGGACACTGGCTGGGGGACAACACGGCCATCTGGAGCCACCTGGATAAATCCATCATCGGTACGGCGGCACAACCGAGAACCCACAAATTCCACGTTTCTTCTTGGCTTCCTTCCAAATAATCACTTTTTTTTTTTTTTTTTTTTTTTGAGCCAAAATGGGCTGCTCACACGACCAATCAGAAATCCTATTTCTTCTTGTCGTCCTTCCCTGAAATCTGCTGCTTTGCTTCTCAGGAACTGACTTTCCTGGTGAAATTCTGCAAGATCTTGTCCTTTTCTCACCCCGAGTCGTACAATCGACGCGACCCTCTCCACCGCCAACAAAAAGTTGTTATTTAATATATTTTTTTTTTCCTTGCAGGCATGATGGACTTCAGTCTCTTTGGAATATCTTACGTAAGATCCTGCTTTTTCTCCCTTATATTTCAGCCCATTTTATTAGCAAAAATGCACAGTAGAGATGTAATTTTATCTTTTTTTTCAAAAGAATTCGTGTTATTTTTCAGACGGGAGCGGATATCTGTGGCTTCTTCAATGACTCGGAGTACGAGCTGTGCGCCCGGTGGATGGAGCTCGGTGCCTTCTACCCCTTCTCGAGGAACCACAACGGGAACACAGCCAGGGTGGGCTCAGATATTTTTCACATTTCCTGCCTTTTCCTCACTTTCCACATTTCTTTTTTCAATTCCTCTTTTTTTTTTTTTTTTATTTTGGAGAAAAAAAATCTCTATTTTTCTCTTCGTTCTGATTCTTCTTAAACACACCACCCCTATGGGATAATTATTTTTGTATAAGATATATAAGATAGATTATATTTAATATGTAATTTTTTTTTTTTATTAAGACCATTTTTTTAATTTCGACAAACTTAAAGAGACCAAAATGTTTATTTTCACCACCGCGAGTGTGGCATCCTTGTCCCTAATTATTAATTTCCCAACAAGTTAGGAAAGGCAATGACAGGAGGAAATGTAAAATTCCTCTACTTTTGCCCCCTTTCTGCCATAAAATATTGTCTTTTAGGAATGAACGATGCATCTAAAGGCAGGATTGTGCTGTATTATTAAAAAAAAATCCAATAAATTGGGAAAATGGCAATAAGGGAAACGTATTTTATCCTCAGTAGAGCTTTAGTGAAGCTGTTTCCCTTTCCTTACAGAGTTTTAATTTTTAATTAACGCATTTCATTAAAAAAGATTTCATTAGTTTTCATTGAAATTACAGATTTTCACTGAAATTAAAGATTTTCATTGAAGACTTTTAATTGGAGAATTTCATTACAGAATTTTAATTCAAATTAAAGCATTTCATTAAAATATTTTAGTTTGATTTAAAGAATTTCATTAGTTTTAATTGGAATTAAAGAATCTCATTAAAGACTTTTAATTAAAGAATCTCATTAGAGACTTTTAGTTTGAATTAAAGAAGTTCCCTAAGGAATTCTAATTTGCATTAAAGCATTTTGTTGGAGTTTTAATTTGAACTAAATAATTTCATTAAAGAGTTTCATTTTTAATTAAAGCACTTCATTAAAACATTTTAATTCGAATTAAAGAATTTCATTAGTTTTCACTGAAATTAAAGATTTTCACTGAAGACTTCTAATTAGAGAATTTAATTAGAGAATTTTAATCAGAATAAAAGAATTTCTCTAAGGAATTCTAATTTGCATTAAAGCATTTCGTTGGAGTTTTAATTTGAACTAAAAAATCTCATTAAAGATTTTCGATTTTAAAGCGTTTCATTAAAATATTTTAGTTAGAATTAAAGAATTTCATTAGTTTTAACTGGAATTAAAGAATTTCATTAAAGACTTTTCAACTGAATGAAAGAATCTCATTAGTTTTAATTGGAATTAAAGAATTTAATTAAATATTTTTCATTTGAACTAAAGATTCTCATTAGTTTTAACTGGAATTAAAGAATTTCATTAAAGACTTTTCATTTGAACTAAAGAATTTCATTAATTTTAACGTGAATTAAAGAATTTCCTTAAAGACTTTTCATTTGAACTAAAGAATTTCATTAGTTTTAACTGGAATTAAAGAATTTCATTAAAGACTTTTCGTCTGAACGAAAGAATCTCATTAATTTTAATTGGAATTAAAGAATTTCATTGAAGACTTTTCGTCTGAACTAAGGAATCTCATTCATT
Organism: Trogon surrucura; assembly: GCA_020746105.1. Taxonomy (NCBI): domain Eukaryota; kingdom Metazoa; phylum Chordata; class Aves; order Trogoniformes; family Trogonidae; genus Trogon; species Trogon surrucura. The sequence goes on from JAJGST010000059.1 coordinate 92,580, forward strand.
TTAATTGGAATTAAAGAATTTCATTTAGAGACTTTTCATCTGAACTAAAGAATCTCATTAGAGAATTTTAATTGCAATCAAAAAATTTCCCTAAGGAACTCTAATTAAAGAATTTTAGTTACATTAAAGAATTTTAATTCGAGCTACAGAATTCCACTGAAGAATTTAAATTCATTCCAGCCCATTCAACTCCCACGGCTGCCAAATCAGGTGATTTTACAGGTGACGCGGGATGAAGACAGAGGCGCCAAACGCGAATTTTTCGCCGCCGTCCGTTCCCGATGAAACGATCCTGTCGGGATAACGAGTTTTTTTCTCCCGTTTAGCGGCAAGATCCCGTCTCCTGGAACTCGACGTTCGAGGACATTTCCCGCAACGTGCTCAACATCCGCTACACCCTCCTGCCCTACCTCTACACGCTCATGCACGAAGCCAACGCGCACGGCAGCACCGTGGTCCGTCCTCTGCTCCACGAGTGAGTGGGGAACCTCCCCCCCAACGCCCACCCAAGAATTTTCCATCCAGGATTTCCAGAATTTTCCAGAATCCTCGTGAAAAATTTAATTTTTTCCCCCTCGGTTTTTGCATTCGAACGCGATTTCCTTCCTATTTGCCTTTTTCCGAGGGGCGGAGGAAACGCGTCCGGGATGTTTTCCATTTGCCACAAAGACCAACAATTAGTAATTAATTAATTCTTAATGGCCACGCATTAGTCATTTAAATAATAAGATTAAATTAGAAATCTGTATATTAATTTCAAAGAAAACGTGTATATGAATTGGAAAGAAAATTTAATACATGAATTTTAAAGAAAATTTATTTATGGATTTTAAAGAAAATCTATATATGAATTTTAAAATTTCCAGTGGAATTCAACGAAAAATGTTCCACGCGGAGCTGGGTATACGTAGAATTGGAGCCGGGCCAAAGATTTTAGGCAGAAAAACAAAAATAAGAGGGAGAAAATATTATTTTGACAGAAGTTGAAACATTTTCTGGGGGAGGTAACGTGTTTTGGCCAATCGGATACAGCAGTTTGTTTAAAAAAAATATTTTTAGGACCTTATTTTTTTTTTAAAAAAAGTCATTTTATAGAGACTTTGCGCGTGGTCAAAAGTGGCGAAGAGCAGGTAATGCCTTAATATTTGGAAATGAAGCTGGTTTTTTTCAAAATACTTGTTTTCTGCTAAAAAAAAAAGGGGATTTTTTAGCAATTCCCGGGTAATTTTGAATAATTTTGAAATGCTAAAAATCCTTGCAGGTTCGTGGAAGATAAAACAACGTGGGACATTTACCGGCAATTCTTGTGGGGCCCGGCGCTGCTCATCAGCCCCGTGCTGGAAAAGGTGAGGGGACGGTGAAAAAATAATCTAGAAAAGAGGAGAAATGGATAAAAACGAGAGAAATGGGGTGAAAATACGGGAAATGGAAGAAAATATTAGAGGTCGATTAAATACGTAGTAGAAGTGGATGAAAATATCAGAAATAAATAAAATAATAAATATCAGAAATCGATGAAACGTAGAAATCGGTGAAATGCTGGAAATCTATGAAAGTGTTTGAAATTGGTGAAAATAAATATTAGAAATTGAAGAAATTACGAAAAATAATGAAAATATGAGAAATGCATGGAAGTATTAGAAATTAATGAAAAGAAATTTTAGAAACGGGTGAAAAGAGTAGAAATAATTGAAAATATTAGAAATGGTTGAAAAAGATCTTGGAAGTGGATGAAAATACGAGGAATGAGTGAAAAAAATTTGAAAAGAGGGGAAATGGATAAAAATATGGTGAAAATATGGGAAATATTAGAATAAATATTAGAAATGGATGAAAATATCAGAAATGGATGAGGATAAATCTTAGAAATTGGTAAAATCTGTGAAAGTATTTGAAATTGGTGAAAATAAATATTAGAAATTGAAGAAATTACAAAAAATAATGAAAATATTGGAAATACATGGAAGTATTAGAAATTAATGAAATTTTAGAAATGGATGAAAAGAATAGAAATAGTTGAAAATATTAACAATGGTTGAAAAAAATCTTGGAAGTGGATGAAAATATGAGGAATAGGTGGAAAAGAATTAGAAAAGACCGGAAATGGATAAAAATATGGTGAAAATATGGGAAATGAATGAAAATATTAGAAGTTGATTGAATAAATGTTAGAAATGGATGAAAATATCAGAAATGGAGGAGAATAAAACTTAGAAATTGGTAAAATCTGTGGAAGTGTTTGAAATTGGTGAAAATAAATAATGGAAGTTGAAGAAATTACAAAAAAATAATGAAAATACTAGGAATGCATGGAAGTATTAGAAATTAATGAAAAGAAATTTTAGAAATGGATGAAAAGAATAGAAGGAATTGAAAATATTAAAAATGGTTGAAAAAATCTTAGAAGTGGATGAAAAGATGAAGAATGGATGAAAATAAATCTTCAAAATGATGAAACGGGAGAAATTTCTGAAAATATTTGAAATCAGTGTTAGGAAAAGAGGAAAATAAGAGAAATGGATGAAAATATTAGAAATATTCTAAGTCGACGAAAATAAATTTTAAAAGGAGCTGAAAATAATAGAAATGGATGAAAATATTTGAAATGGGTTTGAATAAATAGTGGAAATGAATGAAAATGTTAGAAATGGGTGAAAATACAAATTTCTGAAAATATTAGAAAGGGATGAAAACAAATAGAACAAGTGGATGAAAATATGAGAGACGGATTTGGATGAAAAGTATTTGAAAGAGCTGAAAATATCGGAAGTTTCTAAAAGCGATAAGAATAAAATTGAAGTGATATGAAATGACGCAAAATGAAACGAAACAAAATGAAATTTAATTGAAATTTAATTTAATTTATTTTAATTTAATGGAAATGAAATTTGATTTAATTTAATTTAAATTAAAAGAATTGAAATTAAATTAAATTAAATTAAATGGAAATGAAATGAAATTTAATTTAATTTCATTTAAATTAAATGAAATTTAATTTAATTTAGTTTAACTTAGTTTAATTTAAATGAAATAAAAAAATAGAGAAAATAGATGAAAATAAGGGTTAGAGGTGGATAAAAAAATTAGAAATCAATGAAAATCTGCAAAATGGGGGGGAACAAATAGATTTACAAAAACATGAGAAGTGGATGAAAAGGAATTTTCAAAAATGGGCGAAAATACAGATTTATTAAAATACAGATTTATTAAAATACACATTTATTAAAATATAGATTTATTAAAACACGGGTAGAGGCAAATAAATATGAGAAATGGATGAAAAGGGGAGAAATGGATGAAAATAAATTAAAAATACCCAGATGTCAATATCAGAACTGGACAAAAATTGTAGAAATTGGTGAAAATATTGAAAGTGATTTTTTTTCCCCCGCGCGGGTTCCAGGGCGCCGTGGAGGTGAGCGCGTACCTGCCCAGCGCCCGCTGGTACGACTACCACACCGTGAGTGATTTTTTATTTTTTTTTTTAACCCCAAATTTCCATTTATTATTTAATATTTCCGTCCGCCACCCCGGCTTCCGGCGGGCGGGCTGGGAAAAACGCCGACTCGGCTCGTTTTTGTGACATTTTTGTGGAACTCACTCCCGTCAGGACGAGTACGTCGGCTTCCGGGGCCGCTACCAGAATTTGTCGGCGCCGTTGGGGCACATCAACCTCCACGTCCGCGGCGGCTTCGTCCTCCCGCAGCAGAGACCGGCCAACACCACCTTCTACAGGTGCCGGCACGGGGCATCGCGTTTCAATTTAATTTAATTTAATTTAATTTAATTTAATTTAATTTAATTTAATTTAATTATTTAATTTAATTTCGTTTAATTTCGTTTCATTTAACTTCATTTCAATTAAATTTAATTTCATTTAATTTATTTTAAATTAAATTAAATTAAATTATATTAAATTAAATTAAGTTAAATTAAAATTAACTAAATTAAATTCATTTCCATTTAAATTAAATTTAATTGCATTTAAATTTCATTTCACTTAATTTCAGTTCATTTAAACTAAACTCAATTAAAATTAACTAAATTAAATTAATTTTCATTTAAACTGAATTTAATTGCATTTACATTTCATTTCATTTCATTTCAATTAAATTTCATTTAATTTCATTTCATTTAAATTAAATTAAATTAAAACTACCTAAATAAAATTCATTTTTATTTAAATTGAATTTAATTGCATTTCAATTCCATTTCATTTCAAATAAATTTCATTTCATTTCATTTCAATTAAATGAATTGAAATGAAATGAAATGAAATGAATTTTCATTTAAATTTAATTTAATTGCATTTAAATTTAATTTAATTTCATTTAATTTCATTTCATTAAATTAAATTAAAATTAACTAAATTAAATACATTTTCATTTAAATTGAATTTAATTGCATTTAAATTTCATTTCATTTCAATTAAATTTCATTTCATTTCAATTAAATTTCATTTCATTTCAATTAAATTTAATTCAGTTTAGTTCACTTTCAGTTGTTTTCATTGTTACATAAGCAATGTTTTTACTATCCTATCATTTTCTTATTTAATATTTTATTGTAATACTTATTTTTTTATTCTTATAACTTTATCTTATTATAATTTTTATCTATATTATATATAACATACATAATATGTTACATAATAAATAACACACAATGTATAACATATATTATTTATTATATAATATATAATATTATGCATTATACAAAATATAATGCACAATTCATAATATATAATCATACAATATGCAATGCATAATATATATTTACTAATTATATTACACATATTATAAGTTATAAATAAAATATCGTATATTATAAACTATAAATTATATATTAATTACTATATATGTTATATGTTGTATGTCATACATTATATATTATGTATTCTATTATATATTATATATTATATATTATATATTATATATTATATATTATATATTATATATTATATATTATATGTACCTTTTATGTTTCATATTGTATGATTATATAAATATTTTATATATTTTATATATTTTATATTATGTGATAATTTATAAGATATATAACACATTTTTTATAAATTGAAATTTATGTTTATTTTCATTATTTATTTGCTTATTCATTATTATTTACTATATTATTATTTACTATATTTATTACTATAAATATAATTATATTTATTATTATTATTTACTAAAACTTATAGAATATTTTTTATAAATATATATTTTTATATTTTTATATAAATATATATAATGATACGTAAATTAGAAGTAAAGTATATGTAAGTTAGGAATAAATTGGAAAGAAATGAAGTACAAATTGGAAAGAAATTATATATAAATTAGAAACAAATTGAAAAAAATTATATATACGTAAGAAATTATATGTAAATTCGAAATCGAAAATAAATTGTGTATAAATTAGAAATAAATTATGTATAAATCAGAAATAAATTAGAAATCAATTAGGAATAAATTAGAAATAAATTAGAAATAAATTAGGAATCAATTAGGAATAAATCAGAAATAAATTAGAAATAATTTATGAATAAATTAGAAATAAATTAGAAATAAATTAGGAATAAATTAGAAATAAATTAGAAATAATTTAGGAATAAATCAGAAATAAATTAGAAATAAATTAGGAATAAATTAGAAATAAATGATAAAAAAAATTAGCAATAACTTACAGCACCTGCGAGGCAGGAAATGGGGATTTCCCGCGGAAAATACTCTTATTTTTTGTCCGAATCCTCTCTTTTTTTTTTCCCCTGCAGCCGAAGGAACCCGCTGCTGCTGACGGTGGCGCTGAGCGACGCCCTCACGGCGGAAGGTTCCCTCTACTGGGACGACGGCGTTCTCATCAGTCAGTACCGATAAATCCATAAATCACCCATAAATCAACCAGAAATTCCTTAATTCGAGGTCCGAGCTGCCCAAATTTTGCTTTTTTTTTTCTTCGGCTCGTTAACACGGGGGGGTCGATTTTCACTTTGGGGGTTGGCAGGGAGCTGAAAAAAAATAGGAAAAAAATGTCTTAAGTGAAAACGGAGAGAAAAACGGAAAACAATAAAAATATTATAAATTATATATTTTTTACGTAATTATATATATATATATTTTGCGTATATATTCATGCGTCGCATCTGGGACCACGATATATAATAACGATTTGTCCTCAAACCTGAACAGCAAATCCATAGACGAGGTTCTAACTGATTTCCTGAATATTAGTAAATTCAAATTATTTCTTCGGAATATCAATAAGTTCAAATTATTTCTTCGGAATATTAATAAATTCAAATTATATCTTCGGAATAGCAATAAATTCAAATTATTTCTTCTGAATATTAATAAATTCAAATTATTTCTTCGGAATATCAATAAATTCAAATTATTTCTTTGGAATATCAATAAATTCAAATTATTTCTTCGGAATATCAATAAATTCAAATTATTTCTTCGGAATATTAATAAATTCAAATTATTTCTTCAGAATATTAATAAATTCAAATTATTTCTTAGATGAGACATGTCCAGAAGTCTCTTGACACCCATAACGGGCAAAATAGTGATTTTTTTTTTGTTTCACTGCTGCAGGAAATGCGTGTAAATTGGATAAGCAGCACAATTTTTTTAATTAAAACCCCCCTATTTAATTAAAAAAGAACCTGAAAAAAAAATCTACGTAGTTGAAAAATTCAAAATGCAAATGTGTTTCGCTTTATTGTGTCTGACAGATGCGTATGAAGACGGTGTGTACCTGCTGATGGCGTTTGTCGCTAATCAGGTAGGAAATTATATAGAAATTAGAAATAAATTGGAAAAAAAAATATATATACGTTACAAAGAAATTATATGTGAATTCGAAATAAATTGGAAAGAAATTATATATCCATTAGAAGGAAATTATGTGTAAATTCGAAATAAATTGGAAGGAAATTATATATATATTAGAAATAAATTATACGTAAATTTGAAATAAATTGAAAAGAAATGTATAAATTGGAAAGAAATTATATATAAATTAGAAATAAATTGGAAAAAAACTTATGTATCCATTAGAAATACATCATATGTAAATTCAAAATAAATTAGAAAGAAATACCTGTTGGGACATATTGTTTGTTTAATATTTATTTAATATTTCTGTTTAATGTTTTTATTTAGTATTTTAGTTTAATATTTTAGTTTAATATTTTGTTTAATATTTGCTTAACATTTTTAATTTTATTTTTTTTTTAAATTTTTTTTTTAATGGAATTGGTGGCGGGGAGGTCCTGCGGGAGAGCCGTGGAGTTGGAGCAACTGGGAACACCGAAATTTCGCTCATTCAGAAAATGAGCGAAATTTTAAATTGAAAAATTTCAATTGGAAAATCAAAAAACATCTGCGAAAGAACCTCTAGATTGAGCAATTCTAAAATTGCTTTCAGTGACGTTTTAAATGATTTAAAAATTATTGGAATTCTTTTTAAAAAAATGGCTCTCTGTGGTGTTTTCCAAATTTTGTTGGGTTTCCACGTTTTGTTGGTTTTCCCCATTTTGTTGGTTTTCCAAATAATAAAAAAAAAAATTGAAGAGAAGGAAAAAAAAGTTTGGAAAATTTGGATTTCGGCACGAAACCGCCTGAGGACAAACCACTCATTTTCTTTCTCCTCCTCCTTCCAGACCACTTTGGAGCTCAGGGTTTTGCACAGCGGTTACCTCGACCCGAACAATTTGAAATTTACCCAAATCAAAGTTTTGGGGGTGACCTCGAGCGTCGGGCAGGTGACAGTGTCGCAGGACGGTGTAACGATCCCATCTCCTCACGCGGTGTCATACAACAGCCAAAAACAGGTAAAACTGGGTGGGTTTGGGCAAATTGTGTCTTCGTAACTATTGACGCGCTCGGTGAAGAGCTTCGGGCTTCGCGTTTTAGGTTATGATAAAATTTATAAAATGATTTCTTTCTTCAATGTTTCAAATTTTAAGGCGGCAAAAGCCGGGCAATTTCTCAGCAATTTTTATTTTTATTCTTCCTAATGGAAAATAAAAAAATTCCCAACCGAAAAGATTTCCTACTGAAAATATTGGTCTGGCAGGAGCCGCGAGCTCAAAGCGGTCGATGATTGATTTGATTTTAAGGGTCTTCCCGACAGAGCTCAGGGTTCCGAGGAGCCGCCCTTCTTTTCCGCCTTTCGAGGGAAAGCTGAGAGACAAAGCTGAGAGACGGAGAGCTGTTCCGTAATGTGAGAAATAAGTGCATAAATAAGGAAAGAGAGAGATAAATAAGGACGGAAGGAAAGGGAGAAAAGGAAGGAAGGAAAGGGAGAAAAGGAAGGAAGGAAGGAAGGAAGGAAGGAACAAAGAAAAAGTAAGTAAGAAAGGAAAAGGTAAGAAAAGGGTAAGAAAAAGTAAGAAAGAAAGAAAGAAAAAGCTAAGAAAGAAAGAGAAAAGTAAGTAAAGTAGGAAAGAAAGAAAGAGAAAACTAAGAAAGAAAAAGGTAAGAAAGGAAGAAAGAGAAAAGTAAGAAAGAAAGAGAAAGGTAAGAAAGAAAGAGAAAAGTAAGAAAGAAAAAAATAAGAAAGAGAAAAGTAAGAAAGAAAGAAAGAAAAAAGTAAGAAAGAAAGAAAAGTAAGAATGAAAGAAAGAAAGAAAGATAAGAAAGAAAGAAAGAAAGAAAGGTAAGAAAGAAAGAGAAAAATAGGAAAGAACGAAAGAAAGGAAAGAAAAAGTAAGAAAAACAAAGAAAGAAAGAAAAAGGTAAGAAAAAGTAAGAAAGAAAGAAAAAGGTAAGAAAGAAAGAAAAAAAGAAAGAAAGAGAAAGGTGAGAAAGAAAAAGAAAAGAAAGAAAAAGTAAGAAAGAAAAAATAAGAAAGAGAAAAGAAAAAGAAAAAAGTAAGAAAGATAAAAGAAAGAAAGAAACAAAGAAAGAGAAAGATAAGAAAGAGAGAAAAAGAGGAAAGAAAGAATGAAAGAACGAAAGAATGAAAGAAAAGAAAGAAAGGAAAAGTAAGAAAGACAAAGAAAGAAAGAAAAAGTAAGAAAGAAAGAAAGAGAAAGGTAAGAAAGAGAAAGAAAGAAGAAAGAGAAAAGTAAGAAAGAAAAACTAAGAAAGAAAGAAAGAGGAAAAAGTGAGTGAGAAAGAAAGGTAAGAAAGAAAGAGAAAGGAAAGGAGGAAGGAAGGAAAGAAGGAAGGAAGGAAAGAAGGAAAGAAGGAAGGAAGGAAAGAAGGAAAGAAGGAAAGAAAGAAAGAAGGAAGGAAGGAAGGAAAGAAAAACTAAGAAAGAAACAAAAGTAAGAAAGAAAAAGTAAGAAAGAAAGAAAGAAAGGAAAGAAAGAAAGAAAAAAAGTAAAGAAAGAAAGAAGGATGGGGATGTAGAAATAGTTTAGGTAAAATGAAGAGTAGCACGGCAGAACGTAGTGGAATAGAATAGAATAGAATAGAATAGAATAGAATAGAATAGAATAGAATAGAATAAACACAATGTACTACTACGCACCGTAACGTAGTACAATACGGTACGATAAACCGAATAAAATGCAACGTAACGCGGTGCAGTGGAGTCAATAGTAACGGAGTGATGTGACACGGTGTGATGTGACACGGTGTGATGTGACACGGTGCGTTGTAAGAGACCTATAAATGTAATTACACGTAGAAGTACAAATTACAATTAGAATTAGAGCTATAATATGAATATGAACATGAACATGAATATGAACATGAACATGAATATGAATATGGATGCGACTATAAGTATAAATATACGTATAAATGTGAATGTGAATATAAATATAAATATAAATATAAATATAAATATAAATATGAATATGAATATGAATATGAATATGAATATGAATATAAATATAAATATAAATATAAATATAAATATAAATATAAATATAAATATAAATATAAATATAAATATAAATATAAATATAAATATAATCAAAGGTTATGTTATATTATGTTATGTTGTTATGCTGTATTTTATACATTATACAACATTATATTACATCACATCAATCATACTGTATTATATTATGTTATATTATATTATACATTACATTATATCAATTATATTTTTTCATATCGTGTCATATCGTATCGTATCATATCGTATCATATCATATCATATCATATCATATCATATCATATCATATCATATCATATCATATCATATCATGTCAATCATATCATATATCACATCATACACATGACATATAAATTATATTTACAAAATAAAAATATATTATATTATATTACATTATATAAAACAGAATAGGATAGGATAGGATAGGATAGGATAGGATAGGATAGGATAGGATAGGATAATATAATAAATATTACTAATAACGTAACATAATTAGTATACCCCAAAGATTAATTAAGAAGATGAAATAAGAAGAGAAAGGACAATAACGTGCAACAAGAGCCTCCCGTCTCCTACGAGCTGCAGAAAGCTCAGACCCTAACTCGTTGCTTTTTTTTCATGTTTGTTACTCAAAGGTCCTGGATATCACAGGCCTGGAACTCCAGCTGGGCCAAAACTACACGTTGCAGTGGAGCTGAGACCCCCACGGGCAGCGCCGGCCGGGGGACGACCTTCCTCATCCTCACAAATCGCTTCGTACGATACTTCCGCGCCGTGAACGTCGACGGTTGGTTTAAATTGATTTATTGTTGTGCCGAAAGGAGCCGGGCCGAGAAATCAACCTGCCCACGTGTGGAATCGCTTGAGTTGGAGAAGACCTTAAAGGTCCTTGAGTCCGAGCGTTGACCCAACGTTGCCACGTCCAACCCACGTCCCCGAGCAGCACCTCATCAACACGTCCTTTAGATACCTCCAGGGATGGTGACTCCACCACCCACTCCCCCAGGCAGCCTGCTCCAGGCATTGACAACCCTTCCGGTGACAATATTGCTCCAAATGTCCCATCCTGGTGCAACTTGAGGCCATTTCCTACCACGTGGGAGAAGAGACCGAGCCCCACCTCGCTCCAATCTCCTTTGGGGGAGCTGTAGAGAGCGAGAACGTCTCCCCTCAGCCCCCTCTTCTCCCTCACCCGCTCCTCATGGGGCTTGTTCTCCAGAGCCTTCCCCACCTTCATTGCCCTTCTCCGGACGTGCTTCCACCTCCACATCCATCTTTGGTCACATTTAACTTCCACCTTCCTCCACGATGATGAAGAAGGGGCTCGAGGGCAAATCCCTCGGGTCGACGTGAAATGAGAAGACGTTGATTTTTGTCAAATTTGAAGGCGCTCGCAAAAAATCCTTGGGAATTTCGTGTCTGGCCATGGGCGGGGACCCGAGCGCTCCGACGTTTTGGTCCGAAGTTGCGTAAAATGAAACTCGACTTTTCAATAATAAAAAAAAATTAACCTTGAGAATTTATCGATTTTTTATTAAGATTATATTGAGTTTGTTGATTTTTTTTATTGATTTTTAAATTGTGTTTCCACTGAGTTTTTATTGAGTTTTGAATTGAGGTTTCATTGAGTTTTACTGAGGCTTTTAGCAGAGATTTTAATGAATTTTTATTGGTTTGTACTGAGTGTTTCTTGAGCTTTTATAGAGGTTTCATTGATTCATTTTTACTGAAGTTTTTATTGAGTTTTATTGCATTTTACTGATATTTTTCATTGAGCTTTTATTGAGTTTGGAATTGACCATTTATTGGGATTTTAATGGGTTCTTGGGGTTTCACTGATGTTTTAATTGAAGTTTTCATTGAGATTTATTAAGTTTTATTGAGGTTTTTTAATGAGGTTTTACTGAGTTCTGAATTGAGTGTTTTTGATATTCTAGGGAGTTTTTATTGAGGTTTTATTGAGGGTTTTTTACTGAGATTTGAGTTGATTGTTTATTGAGATTTTAATTAGTTTTTATTGAGGTTTTATTGTTTTATTGAGGTTTTTTGAGTTTCTATTGAGTTTTGAATTGAGTGCTTATTCAGATTTTAATGAATTTTTTGTTGAGGTTTTATTGAGATTTTTTCAATGAGTTTTTATTGAGATTCAGATTGTTTATTGAGATTTTAATGAGTTTTGTTGAGTTTTTGTTGGTTTATTGAGATTTTTGCTTAGTTTTGATTTCATTTTGAGATTAGGCTTTAATTGAGTTTTTACTATTTTATTGAGGTTTTCTACCGAGTTTTTATTTAGTTTTGAATTTAGGTTTTAACTGAGTTTTCACTGAGTTTTCGTTGCGGTTTCATTGAGTTTCTGCTGAGGGTTCTTTGAGACTTTATTGAGTTTTTATCGCGCTTTTACCTGAGGTTTTATTGAATGTTTTATGAGGTTTTACTGAGGTTTTATTCAGTGTTCATGGAGTTTTTGAGAGTTTACTGATTATTTTAATGGAGGTTTTTATTGGATTTGTATTTGAGCCTGGTGGCCTCAGTTCTACTGGAGTATAACACCCCCTCCATAACTCAACTCTTGCCCCATACTCACAACGTGTAGCCCAATTCTGCACCGTGGGCAAGTAACCACCCCACAGCTTCCCTGCCAAAACCTCCCCCAAAGCCCCATTCTCACACCTGACAGCCACCCTACACCCCGCACCCAACCTGATGATCCAACAGGAAGCCTCACCCCTGCCCCATTCCCCTCCCATCCCACAGATCAAAGACAATCCCACAGAGAAATGCAAACTACAAAGATATACATCTGCCTGCCCATCCATCCATCCATCCATCCATCCATCCATCCATCCCTCCAACCGTCCATCCATCCCTCAATCCATCCCTCCATCCCTCCATACCTTCATCCATCCCTCCATCCCTTCACCCCTCCATTCATCCCTCCATCCGTCCCTTCCTCCATCCGTCCCTTCCTCCATCCGTCCCTTCCTCCATCCATCCATCCATCCATCCATCCATCCATCCATCCCTCCATCCCTCCATCCCTCCTGCCCTACAAGCCCCATACCCCACCCTCACAGTCCCTATATCCCATCTCTACAGCCCCTGGTGATTCCCAAGCCCACCCTGATCTCACCTCCGCAGCCTCTCTTGATTCCAGTCATAGAGCCATGGTGGCACAGAATGGTTTGGGGTGGAAGGGACCTAAAACGTCTTCTAGATCCAACCCCCCTTCCACTAGGCCACCTGGGACACCTTCCACTAGGTCAGGTTGCTCCAAGCCCCAGACCTTGAATGTTTCCATTGATGGGGCACCCACAATGTCTCTGGCCAACCTGCTCCAGTGTCTCAGTACCCTCATCACAAAAAATGTCTTTTGGTCCAAACTAAGTCTCCCCTCACGTTCTAGCCCCTTGGCTCCCATGTATCACACCAACAGCCCTCAAAAATCCCTCTTCACGTACCCCTTAACCCCACAACGACCCCATCACCCATCTCAACCAACATCATATCCCTAGAGCACCACGAGCTCCTCCCACAGTCCATGATGCACACACACAGTCCCCCATGTTCCTGCCGTTCCCAGCAAACCTGCACTTTCCTCCCCAGATTGTCCCATTTTCTTGGTGTCTCCATCTCAGGGCCCTCCCTTGCTGTCCCAGAGATCCCAAACACGCAGGTGTCCCCCCACTGCCACTTCCCCTCTCTGTGGCAGCACCTCCCTAACACCAGGGATGAGGACAAGCCCAGGCAAGGAGACCGAGCAGTGGCCGTTGGGTTGACGACAAAGCAAAGGACCTCTTCTGCTTTGGGGACTCACTTTCCAGCTTCTATCCTCTCACCCTTCCTCTGCCTGCCTCCATTGCTTCTCCAGCCTCTGTCAGGTGCAAATGACAAACAGGTGGGATGAGACCGAGGTGGGATTAAGAGTGAGATGGAGCAGCGGCACGCACACCCATGTGCAAACACGTGCCTGTGCTAGGGAAGGAGCATGAAAACATCTTTCTGTGAAAGCCACCAGGCCCCAAGACAATGTCCAGCTTTATTCAGATGGACTTCAGGCAAGGGGGGGTCGGCAGCCAAAGCAACGTTGGTTGAACATCCACCACTTCTGCTTCTTGGGGGCTGCCTAAGCGAAAAGAGCAAAACCTTGAGGGGATTCTTCTTCTCCTTCCTCTCGTTAGTCTGTCTGGAATCCCTCTTCCCGATCTGCAAATAAGGGGAGCAGAAGCATTTGATACGACTTCTCTTTGACCTCTGAGGGATACATATTTTGGGATCAAACAAGGCTGGAGGGTGGGAATCATAGAACCATTTAGGCTGGAAAAGACCTTTAAGATCATGGGGTCCAGCTGCAAACACAACACCTTCATGTCCACCATCAAATCACGGCCCCTAAGTCCCACACCTACAGGTCTTTCAAATACCTCCAGGGATGGTGACTCCACCACCAGTGAGGAGCAATCTTTTCCAAATTCTCTGTCCAGAATCACTGCCCCAAACAGCTTTGAGCAAAATGTTTGTCACTTTTCCTTCCCTTTGGGAAGGGAGGTGGAATAACAACCAAACCGGGACATTTTCTGGCAAAAGAAACCAAGTCCCACGAATCTCAAAATTAGGGTGGTCTAAGGAAAGTGAAATATTTACCTCCTCTATTCATCACGCAGTGGGAGAAGAAAAAGATGAGGCCATTGATGGTAAAGAACAAACCTCCAACAACCACCTCTCGAATCCAGCTGATGTTGTCACCTGGGAAGGAATCAGCCATAAATTCATTATGATGCAACTGTTTCCCCCCAACACAGAAAATGACTCCCACCTTGAGCAAGCCCACCAATAGCTAATGCCCTGCTAGAGGGAAGCAGGTGAACATCCCTCCAGCTCTGCAAATCCCCTCTATGGCCATCTCAGGGATGAGCGTGGGGGTCAATGGGTGTCAAGTTTGTGACAAAATATTGGGTAGCAGATGGATGGGCCTTTGAAAAGATTGTGCTGCCCACCCAACTACGCACCCCAAACCAGGTGAAGTGGTCACTGGGAGATGGTTTGTTGGTTAGCTTGTGGGGATCTATCCCCCGGGAGAAGGATGGGTTGTCAAATAACTTGTGGTCTCATCAGAAAAGCCAGACAAGGTGATGAGACTGTTTTAACTGATAACGTTTTCTCTAGTATCTCTGGTTATTTTTGTCCACTAAAATGTGGGCAGATGCGGCAATGAGGTCCTTTAGTGACGGATGGAGAGACTGAGGCAGGGAGAATTACAGTCACGGAACAGGAAGACATGGAGATGAGGCTCATGGACGAGTTCACAGGCCAGCACACAGGGAAGGAACTAACGAATGGTGGGTCAGTAGTCACCTGATGCTCTAGTGAGGAAGGGTTTGGAAACTCACTTTTTGCGTAGACATCGACCCAGTGGCTGGTTTCTGAGGCAACGAGTCGTCCAGACCAGAACACGAAATAGGCACAACTGTAAGACCCAGGGAGTTCTGCTCCCATGATATTGAGGTCATAGCTGTAGTTCTTCGTGTTGGATACGGGGATGGAGTCTGCACGTCCAGATTTCGTATAGAACTGGAATTCTCCAACGTAATCTGGAGTTGGGGGGATGGAGCAGAGTAGCTTGATGCTGTCCCCAGATCTGTAGACCTGCTGCTGAGGTTCCAGGGATAAAGTTGGGGCCACGGGAGCAGCTGGAAAGAAAACACAGAACACAAACCCAACATGTAACCCAAACAATGAGTTCTTCAAGGACATCAGGCCCTGTGCACCAGCTCTGTGAGTGTTGCCACGCATCCAGAAGTAAGTGACTAGAAAAGAAGTTAATTATTCTTCTGACTGTTGTTGGGGAAAAGCAGAGCCTTGAGTTAAAGAACAGCCCCTGGAGGGTCACTCGTGTCTCTTTTCTCTGCCCTCCTTGAACCACAGGCAGACGAAACGAGAGCCATGAGACCCAGGTGTGCAGTGCCTGGGCTGGTGGTGACCAAACCATGTAGACGAGACCAACTTACCTTGAACCTTCACTGCAAGAGGAAGGCTCCTATGGGAAGGAGTTTCTTGCCCAGATTCATTCACAAAGTAGATGCACGTGTACTCCCCAGCAGATTCATTTGTTGCTGTGAGCCAGAACCATGCAGTCGGCAGGGGGAAATGTTCTCTGCGGCCGACTTCCTGCCCACTTTGACTGAAGAACCGAAATCCACCAGTTTTCCTCTCTATTGCAGCTGAGCATTTGAGAGCGACCTGTTCCCCTTCGTAATAGACATCGTATGTGGGGTCTGCAGAGAGCGTCGGGGCTGGCAGAGGGTCTGGGGAAGACAGAAGGGATTTGGAGGGCAGGAGGGAACTTCCCAAGAGGAAAAGGAAAGCGAGGCAGCCCTTTGCTCTCCATTTCCCCAAACGCAACTCAACCCATCCTCCTCACCCAAGGCTCTGCCCAGCTGGAGAGCCCCTCGTTAGAAGCCGAACTGCACTTACCCGCAGAGGACACGGCCAATGGGAGCAGCTGCATGAAAGCTACCAGAGAGGCACATCGAGGTGATGCGAGGGAGGAGACTGCAACAAGGAGAGGAAAGATATCACTGAGGCAGCCACCACTCTGTGACATTTGGACCCTTTGGGCCGTGGGTCCAGGGCAGCCCCTCCACACCCCTGTGGGTTCACACAGGTCGTTGGGTCCTTTTTGTGCTGCTGTGACCTGGGAAAACTTGCCTAGTTGTTGAGAAAAGCCCTGGCAACTGTTTCAAGTGCTAGTGAGGTCACCCAAGAGGAAAAAAATCCCCAAAACTCCTCATGTCCCTGACCTTATCTTTTAGCCACTTGCAGCACATGTTGGGTGAGATGATTTCTCCTCTCAGAAGCGATTTGTCGATCGCCAAGCAACTGATCCTTATCTGCGGACACCGGAGCGTGATATTGTGAAACTTAAAGAAATGGGGCTGTTGAGCTGGCGTGTGGGACAGGAGGAGCTCAAGGTCTACGTGGTTCAAGCACCGGGTGCAGAATGGAATATTTGGGGTATTTGTTCAGCTATGGGGTGGGGATTGATGCTTGGCTGAGGGATGAGGAGGATCTGAGGAGCCACGGCGAGCTGGCCCTGGATGGCAGAGCAGCCCCACGCAACCACACCCTTCCCTCTGAACTCCAGCAGGACAAGACAAGGGGACAGAAAGAGCAAAAGGATGAGAGAACTCCTGGGCTGAGACAAAAACCAAAAGTTAAATGAGCAATGGGAAGAGGAGGAGAGAAAGAAACAGAACAAGTGATGCAAAGGCAACCCCTCAGCACGTCCCACAAGTGCAGGGACACCCTGCTCCTGGAGCACAGGTCTGACCTGAGATGGAGCTTCCTCAGTGAGAACATAACTCTGTTTCACCCCCAGCCAGGGATGAACCAGCCCGAGCCTGCTTCTCAAGCCAGAAACAAAACTCAAAAAAGAAGCAGAACAGCTCTTCAGACTTGATTTCATAAGAATCTACACCAGAGAAAATGAAAGAAAATGGTGAAACCACTATTTTACAGACAGAAGTCTTTGTCATAAAGAAGATCACATGTTGGGACTCTCTTCAGCCAACTGTTCCTCACCCCCTGAGAACCTGGACGTCCGTCTGACAGGGCAAAACTAACTGCATCAACCCACTGAGGAAATGTAAGAATGGAAAAAAAGAGAGTAGAATAGAATAGAATAGAATAGAATAGAATAGAATAGAATAGAATAGAATAGAATAGAATAGAATAGAATAGAATAGAATAGAATAGAATAGAATGGAGGAGGTTTTTTCCTGTTACAGTGGACCTATGATGAGGAGGGAGAGGAGAGAGAGAGGAGAGGAGAGGAGAGGAGAGGAGAGGAGAGGAGAGGAGAGGAGAGGAGAGGAGAGGAGAGGAGAGGAGAGGAGAGGAGAGGAGAGGAGAGGAGAGGAGAGGAGAGGAGAGGAGAGGAGAGGAGAGGAGAGGAGAGGAGAGGAGAGGAGAGGATAAACAGGTTTATAGAGATGAGGATGAAAGACAGGAGGGAGGATCAGGTCAAAATCCAGAAAGGAGAAAGGGAGAAAGAAGAGATGATGGCAGCGAGAGAGGGGACTTGAGATGTTTACAAGGCAGAAGAAGGGCCAGAGATGAAAGAAAGGGAGAGACTGGAGAATGGAGAGGGGAAGAAATGAGTGAAGCAGATAAACATGTGCTGAAGAGAGGGAGAAGGCAAAGTGAGGGATGAGAGACTCACCGAGGAGTATCGTGAGGTGACAGACAACCATGGCACCACGATCCAGGGGGTGTTCAGGGGTCGGTCTGTACCTCAGAGGAGCGACGTGGTTGCTCTGTCCTGCCTTGCCCATCATCTGATTCACTTTGTTTGGTGCAGGGAGAGGAAGAGCTAATTATTAAGTCCAAGCCACTGACCACAGCTGGCCACTTGGGGAACTCTGCATCTGTGGTGTTACATGTCTCGGGGCTGTCATTGGGGTTTTTTAGTAAATCTTTTCTTCACTGTGGGGGTGGTGAGACCCTGGAAGAGGCTGCCCAGGGGAAATTGTTGATGCCCTGAGAGAATTCAAGGCCAGGTTGGACGTAGCTTGGAGCAACCTGGTCAGGTGGGAGGTGTCTCTGCCCGTGGCAGGGAGGGTTGGAACGAGATGGTCAGTGAAGCCGAGCACAGGAAACCAAGGGAGGAAAGCTGCTGTCCTAACGCTCACCTGCCCAAATCAATAATTGTATTTTAGTTAGCAATAAATTCAGTCAGCTGTCCCCAAGCCCAGTCTGGTTTTTTCCCACGGCAGTAATCAGTGAGCAATCGCTTTGTGTTTATCTCAACCCAGGAGCTTCCCCATTTGCCTTTTTCTTATTTTTTTCTCCCTCATCTCACTGAGGAGGGGAGGCAGTGAGCAAGCGGCCGGGAGAGTGCTTGGCTACCAGCCAGGACTAAGCCAGCACAAGAATAAAACGAGGAACAGGTTAAAAATGTAAAACATGTCAAACCAGTCGAGCACGAATCGAGCAGTGTAAGTCTTTGTCATAAAGAAGATCACATGTTGGGACTCTCTCCAGCCAACTGCTCCTCATCCCCTGAGAACCTGGATGCCCAGGTGACAGGGCAAAATGGAATGTAAGAATAGAAGAGGAAGAATCGAATCAAATAGAATCTAATCGAATTGAATCGAATCCAATGGAATGTAATAGAAATATTTTTCAGTTGGCAGAGACCTGCGAAGAGCATCTAGGAGAGGAAAGGAGAAGATAGGGGAGGAGAGGAGAGGAGAGGGAAGGAGAGGAGAGAGGAGGAGTCGAGACGAGACAAGACTAAAGGAGAAAGAGGAACAGGGTTACAGAGATGAGGATGAAAGACATGAGGGAGGATTAGATGAAAATCCAGAAAGGAGAGAGGGAGAAGGAAGAAACGCCACCAAGAGAAAGGACTCAAGAGCTTTTTAAGGCAGAAGAAGGGCCAGAGAAGGCCAGAGAAAGACAATGGAAAGAATGGAGAAGGGAGAGGGGAAGAAATGAGAGAAAAGGAAAAAGGAGAGATACGTCTGCTGGGGGGAGGGAGAAGGCAAAGTGGGGGATGAGAGACTCACCGAGGAATATCACGAGGTGGTAGGTGACCATGGCACTGTGACCCACGAGGTGCTTGGGGGTCGGCTTGTCCCCGAAAGGAGCAATATGGTGGCTCTGTCCTGCCTTCTCCATCATCTGACTTTGTACTTAAAATGGGTTACAGGAAAGAAGGGGAGGGACTCTATCAGGGAGTGCACTGATAGGATAAGGGGTAATGGTTTCAAACCGAAAGAGGGGAGATTTAGATTTGATATTGGGAAGTGTGGGGGTGGTGAGACACTGGAGGAGGTTGCCCAGAGAAGCTGTGAATGCCCTCTCTGTAGAAGTTTTCAAAGGAAGGCTGGAAGGGGCTTGAAGCAACCTGGTCTAGCAGGAGACGTCCCTGCCCAAAGCAGCACGGTTGGAAGGAGATGATTTTTTAAGGTCTCTTTGGACCCAAACCATCCCAGGATTCTATGATTCTACGACCCTCAACTTTTATGAGCTTGTGGGTTCTCTGTAGGTCCTGTGCTATATCTCCTAGTCCCAGACACGTCTCAAATGCCTTAATGTGTTTCAACTGGTACCAGTTGCCCACCTTTAGGCCAATGAACCCCATCCTCAGCTGGCGGTTGATGACCTTTCTGATCCTTTCCTTCATTTTCTTCTGTGACAAGCGAAGATTCCCCATCTCAGCTGACAACTGGGCATCATTTTCTGCCTGAGCAAGCTGACCATGCCCTCTCATGGCAAAACAAAACAACGGTGTCCTGGGCTGCATGAGGAAGAACATTGCCAGCATGTCGAGGGAGTTTCTTCTCTATTCTGTGCCTGGTTGGGCCATACTGGAGTGTTGTGTCCAATTCTGGGCTCCCCAGTAAAAGAAAGAGGGGTTTAGTGGAGTCCAGCAAAGGGCCATGAAGATGTTTCGGAGACTGGAACATCTTTCCCTCAAGGAAAGGCTGAGAGTGCTGGAACCTTTCACTTGGAGAACAGAAGGCTCAGGAGGGATCTTATCAACATGTATGTGATGAACATCTACACGTAGTGGTGGCCAGTGACAGGACAGGAGACACAAGCGCAGGAAGTTCCACCTGAATGCAAGAAAACACCTTTTTTTTTTTCTATCAGAGTGGTCAGATATGGGAACGGGTTGCCTAGAGCGATTGTGGAGACTCTGTCCTTGGAGATATTCCAAACCAGACTGGATATGGCCCTGGACAACCAGCTCCAGCTGACCCTGCTTGAGCAGGGGAGACTGGACTAGATGATCTCCGGAGTTTCCTGCCAACCTCAACTACTCTGGGAGTCTGTGTTACCTGGCATTCGTCCCTAACCCAGCAGGCCAGTTGCCTATTTTATTCTTTGGGAGGATGTTAAGTGTTGGAGTGGGAGAGGCTTGATTCTTCCAGTGAGTCTGGAAAGGTGAAAACAGAAAAGTGAGAAGAGGAATCAGCAGGGGGTATCCACAGCTCCAAGATTTTCGTTTCATGAGCTTACAGGAGCTTGAAATGGAGAGGCAGGTATGTTGTTACCCAGCAGGAACAGTAGGTAGGTGTCTATGATGAATGGGTGTGGGGAGTTCCACGAGTCACCAAAGACCGAGTGGCTTTGGGAAATGAGCAGGGAGAGAGTTAAATTCTGGGTGTATCTCGCACCAAGCTGGAGTGCCTGGCCAGGACGAGACCAACGTAGAGGTTTGTGATCACCTCCTCAGACAAGATCCAACCACGACAGCAGCTGGATGGTGTCTGGGGCGAGGCGGAGGCTTCATCACTCAAGTGTTTTGTTTTCTTTTGAAATTGCAAGAGCAATCAAGCCTTTGAAATGAGTTTTGGCTGCGTTCTCCCCTCTGCCTCCGTTCCCTCCCCCTCTTTTTTCCTTTTCGACAATACCACAAGCTTTGTTCAGCCTCTCCTCGCCAAGAGGGTAAATCTGGCCCCTTGCCAGTGTCTCAGGGGCCGAGGAAGATGCTGACTGGGCAGATCGACGGGTCTGACTCATTCTCCCCCCACCCCGTTAGCAGCTACGCCTCTTCCAGTAAGAAGCTGCACTTTGCAGAAAACCTGTGAGCGAACTGAGTTAATCGTTCAGCTGAGCTAATTGTTTGCACACCCTGATTAATTCCGGTTAGCTTCAGAATATTTGGCGCTAATGCCGCAAGCGTATTGACCGGAGGCAATTCCGATTCTGCTGTACCTGTTGCTTTCATGAATTACCTCTCTTTCTGACTCTGCAAAACTGTTCTGTGAAAGTCCTTCGGGGCAAGCTGGCCGTAAGCCTTTAGATGTAAACCGTTGACCAAGTTTGGGACTCGAACTGGATCCAGCCACTTCTGGACTCTCCTTGGAGTAGTTTGGAAAGAAAGGGGGCCTTTCTGAACCTCGTCACTCAACAGGAGGGCTTTCCTCCGCCATGTGGGTGGTGTTTTGACCCTAGCTGGTGGCCAGGTAACCACCACAGCAGCTCTATCACCCTCCCTTCTCAGGTAGATGAGGGAGAAAATATAACGAAGGGCCCATAGTTTGAGATAAGGACCAGGAGATCACTCTCATGGGAGACGACCTTCATATGCTTTTTGCAGTGTGAGCTCTCTCACGAGAGGCAGCTCTTGACAAACTCCCCCAACACGAGTCTTTCTCCATGGGCTGCAGTCCTTCAGGGGGAAGGGTCACAAGTGGGGTCACAAGTCCTGTCAGCAATCCTGCTTTGGTGTGGGCTCCTCTGTCCACGGGCTACAGGTCCTGGCAGGAGCCTGCTCCAGCGTGGGCTTCCCATGGGGTCACAGCCCCCTTCAAGCATCCACCCCCCTTCAAGCATCCACCTATTCCAGTGTGGGGTCTTCTACAGGGGGACATCTACACCCCGTCACCTCCGCGGGCTGCAGGGGGACAGCCTGCCTCACCATGGGCTTCACCACAGCCCGGGGGAATCTCCGCTTCAGCACCTAGAGTATCTCCTCACCCTCCTCTTCACTGACATTGGTGTCTGCACATATTCTCAACTCCTCTCTCTCTCTCTCTGCCAGTTGTTCCTGAGCAGTTCTTTTTTTTCCACACTTCTTTTTTTTCCACACTCTGTTTTCACAGAGGCATTCCCATTGTCACTGGTGGGCTCAGCCTTGACCAGCCGGCGGGTCCATCTCTGGAGTCGGCTGGCGTTGGCTCCATCAGACCTAAGGGAAGCTTTGAACAGCTTCTCACAAAAGCCACCCCTGTGGCCACCCTGCCACAGGAATCTGGCCAGGCAAACCCAACACAACATGTCAGGCTCTGCTCCTGACATTCAACGCAAGGATCTTGTCCAACGGGCGCATTTTATTTTAATAGCGTTGCCCAGAAGCTCACGAAAGCAAAGATTAAACTCTTCTAATTTTACCCGTGGTTCCACCCATTCGACCGGAAAAAGAAACAACAATGTGATTGCCACAGAGATGAGATTTCCTCACTAGGTGTGACCTCTCAGACAGTTTCCCTTCTGTACGCCCTTGCAGACCCAAAACGAGCTGGGCTCAGCCGCCCTCCTCTGCCAGAAATGCTGGAGATGAGGATAAAGCCCCTTTTATGAGCATTAAAAAACATGACGCCTTCCCCAGCACAGGAACTGAGCACCTCTTGGGGGAAATGCAGGAGCATGTGGCAGATCTTGAGCAAGAGGAAAGGACCTGTCAGACCAGGGGAGGTGGAGAGCAGCACGGTCACCCAGGACATGATCCAGACTCCGCCCGCTGAGCTGCAGGAAAGAGGGACTCTATTAACCCTCCTTTTACACAAAAAGAGAGGGTTAATCATCAATAAATGAGACCAGACCTGTCACTACTTACCACGAGATTCAACGGGTCTGAAAATCCCTGAGCTGGAAATGGTGCCAAAAGGTTCACAAATCCATTCTCCTGCCCTAGAGGGGCACGTTCCACGAGACATTTCAGGCTGGGGCTGGTACGACTCTCGGTCTTCTGTGCTTTAAAATGAACACAGGGCTTTAAAAATGAATCTCTTCTGTCTTGGGTTTTCTTCTGTGGGTGTTGCTGGTCCACGTGGGAAAAATATGAGTGTTCTTCAATCACGGAATTTATTGTTTCCACAAATAACAACGTTATGTTCTTCTACCGCTCGATTCGTGCTCGACTGGTTTGACATGTTTTACATTTTTAACCTGTTCCTCGTTTTATTCTTGTGCTGGCTTAGTCCTGGCTAGTATCCAAGCACTCGCCTGGCCACTTGCTCACTGCCTTCCCCTTCAGTGAGACGAGGGAGAAAAATAAGAAAAAGGCAAATGGGGAAGCTCCTGGGTTGAGATAAACACAAAGCGATTGCTCACTGATTACCGCTGTGGGAAAAACCAGACTGGGCATGGGGACAGCTGACTGAATTTATTGCTAGCTAAAATACAATTATTGATTTGGGCAGGTGAGCGTTAGGACAGCAGCTTTCCTCCCCTGGTTTCCCGTGCTTGGCTTCACTGACCATCTCGTTCCAACCCTCCCTGCCACGGGCAGAGACACCTCCCACCTGACCAGGTTGCTCCAAGCTACGTCCAACCTGGCCTTGAATTCTCTCAGGGAGGTGGGCATCAACGATTTCCCCTGGGCAGCCTCTTCCAGGGTCTCACCACCCCCACAGGGAAGAAACGATTTACCAAAAAACCCCAATGACAGCCCCGAGACATGTAACACCACAGATGCAGAGTTCCCCAAGTGGCCAGCTGTGGTCAGTGGCTTGGACTTGGTAATTAGCTCTTCCTCTCCCTGCCCCAAACAAAGGGAGTCAGATGATGGGGAAGGCAGGACAGAGCAACCACGTCGCTCCTCTGAGGTACAGACCGACCCCTGAGCACCCCCTGGATCATGGTGCCATGGTTGTCTGCCACCTCATGATACTCCTCGGTGAGTCTCTCATCCCTCACTTTGCCTTCTCCCTCTCTTCAGCACATGTTTATCCCTCCTTTGTCTTTTTCACTCATTTCTTCCCCTCTCCCTTCTCCAGTCTCTCCCTTTCTTTCACCTCTGCCTCTTTTTCTGCCTTGTAAACATCTCAAGTCCCCTCTCTCGCTGCCATCATCTCTTCTTTCTCCCTTTCTCCTTTCTGGATTTTGACCTGATCCTCCCTCCTGTCTTTCATCCTCATCTCTATAAACCTGTTTATCCTCTCCTCTCCTCTCCTCTCCTCTCCTCTCCTCTCCTCTCCTCTCCTCTCCTCTCCTCTCCTCTCCTCTCCTCTCCTCTCCTCTCCTCTCCTCTCCTCTCCTCTCCTCTCCTCTCCTCTCCTCTCCTCTCCTCTCCTCTCCTCTCCTCTCCTCTCCTCTCCTCTCCTCTCCTCTCCTCTCCTCTCCTCTCCTCTCCTCTCCTCTCCTCTCCTCTCCTCTCCTCTCCTCTCCTCTCCTCATCATAGGTCCATTGCAACAGAAAAAACACCTCCTCCTTTCTATTCTATTCTATTCTATTCTATTCTATTCTATTCTATTCTATTCTTTTTTTTTCCATTCTTACATTTTCTCAGTGGGTTGATGCAGTTAGTTTTGCCCTGTCAGCCAGATGTCCAGGTTCTCAGGGGGTGAGGAACAGTTGGCTGAAGAGAGTCCCAACATGTGATCTTCTTTATGACAAAGACTTCTGTCTGTAAAATAGTGGTTTCACCATTTTCTTTCATTTTCTCTGGTGTAGATTCTTATGAAATCAGGTCTGAAGAGCTGTTCTGCTTCTTTTTTGAGTTTCGTTTCTGGCTTGAGAACCAGGCTCAGGCTGGTTCATCCCTGGCTGGGGGTGAAACAGAGTTATGTTCTCACTGAGGAAGCTCCATCTCAGGTCAGACCTGTGCTCCAGGAGCAGGGTGTCCCTGCACTTGTGGGATGTGCTGAGGGGTTGCCTTTGCATCACTTGTTCTGTTTCTTTCTCTCCTCCTCTTCCCATTGCTCATTTAACTTTTGGTTTTTTGTCTCAGCCCAGGAGTTCTCTCTTCCTTTTGCTCTTTCTGTCCCCTTGTCCCGCCCCAACAGGGATCAGAGGGAAGGGTGTGGCTGCGTGGGGCTGCTCTGCCAGCCAGGACCAGCTCGCCGTGGCTCCTCAGACCCCTCAGCCAAGTACCAACCCCCACCCCATAGCTGAACAAATACCCCACATGTTCCATTCTGCACCCGGTGCTTGAACCATGTAGACCTTGAGCTCCTCCTGTCCCACACGCCAGCTCAACAGCCCCATTTCTTTAAGTTTCACAATATCACGCTCCGGTGTCTGCAGATAAGGATCAGTTGCTTGGCAATCGACAAATCGCTTCTGAGAGGAGAAATCATCTCACCCAACATGTGCTGCAAGTGGCTAAAAGATAAGGTCAGGGACATGAGGAGTTTTGGGGATTTTTTTCCTCTTGGGTGACCTCACTAGCACTTGAAACAGTTGCCAGGGCTTTTCTCAACAACTAGGCAAGTTTTCCCAGGTCACAGCAGCACAAAAAGGACCCAACGACCTGTGTGAACCCACAGGGGTGTGGAGGGGCTGCCCTATACCCACGGCCCAAAGGGTCCAGATGTCACAGGGCAGTGGCTGCCTCAGTGATATCTTTCCTCTCCTTGTTGCAGTCTCCTCCCTCGCATCACCTCGATGTCCCTCTCTGGTAGCTTTCATGCAGCTGCTCCCATTGGCCGTGTCCTCTGCGGGTAAGTGCAGTTCGGCTTCTAACGAGGGGCTCTTCAGCTGGGCAGAGCCTTGGGTGAGGAGGACGGGTTGAGTTGCGTTTGGGGAAATGGAGAGCAAAGGGCTGCCTCGCTTTCCTTTTCCTCTCGGGAAGTTCCCTCCTGCCCTCCAAATCCCTTCTGTCTTCCCCAGACCCTCTGCCAGCCCCGACGCTCTCTGCAGACCCCACATACGATGTCTATTACGAAGGGGAACAGGTCGCTCTCAAATGCTCAGCTGCAATAGAGAGGAAAATTGGTGGATTTCGGTTCTTCAGTCAAAGTGGGCAGGAAATCAGAGGCAGAGAACTTCCCTTCCTCTCAGTTGCAGAGCTCTGGCTCACAGCAACAAATGAATCTGCTGGGGAGTACACGTGCATCTACTTTGTGAATGAATCTGGGCAAGAAACTCCTTCCCATAGGAGCCTTCCTCTTGCAGTGAAGGTTCAAGGTAGGTTGGTCTCGTCTACATGGTTTGGGCACCACCAGCCCAGGTACCCCACGCTTCCCTTTAGAGCATTGTCTCCTGCGGTGACCCAATCATTTGGTGGCCAAGGTACAGGTGACATTGCTCTGGCTCCTCACAAGCTCTTGGTGTGCTCCTGGTTTACTTGGAGGAAGCAGGAAGAACTTGGCTGAAGAGCTGTGTCACCTGCAAGAGGTATCATGGCAGTAAGCCTCCTCCTGCCTCTCCTCAGGGTTTGGGTTGGACTGCACGGCCTTCCTGCTGGGGCTGGCGTGTGAAAATATTTATTTTCTGCACTTCAGGGATTGCAGAGAAACCGCTTTGTTCTCATCTCTGTGAGCTACAGGTCTTGTTTCGTCTGCCCATGATTCAGAGAAAAGAGATATGAGTGACCCCCCAGAGGCTGTTCTGTAGCTCAAGGCTCTGCTTTTCCCCAACAACAGTCAGAAGAATAATTAACTTCTTTTCTAGTCACTTACTTCTGGATGCGTGACAACACTCACAGAGCTGGTGCACAGGGCCTGATGTCCTTGAAGAACTCATTGTTTGGGTTACGTGTTGGGTTTGTGTTCTTTTTTTTTCTTTCCAGCTTCTCCCGTGGCCCCAACTTTATCCCTGGAACCTCAGCAGCAGGTCTACAGACCTGGGGACAGCATCAAGCTACTCTGCTCCATCCCCCCAACTCCAGATGGTTTTACATATGTCCATTTCTACAAAAATCCTGGACATGGGGACTCCACTGGGGTGACGATCGAGACAAAGAACAGCAGCTCCAACCTCAACATCATGGGAGAGGATCAGTCTGGATCTTACAGTTGTGCCTATTTTGTGTTCTGGTCTGGACGACTCGTTGCCTCAGAAACCAGCCGTGGGGTCGATATCTATGTGAAAAGTAAGTTTCCAAACCCTTCCTCACTAGAGCATCAGGTGACTACTGACCCACCATTCGTTACTTTCTTCCCAGTGTGTTTGCCTGTGAACTCGTCCATGAGCCTCATCTCCATGTCTTCCTGTTCCGTGACTGTATTTCTCCTTGCCTCAGTCTCTCCACCCGTCACTAAAACACCTCATTGTCACACCAGCCCACGTTTTAATGGACCAAAATAACCAGAGATACTAGAGAAAAAGATCTCAGTTAAAACAGTCTCATCACCTTGTCTGGCTTTTCTGATGAGACCACAAGTTATTTGACAACCCATCCTTCTCCCGGGGGATAGATACCCATGGGCTAACCAACAAACCATCTCCCAGTGACCACTTCACCTGGTTTGGGGTGCGTAGTTGGGTGGGCAGCACAATCTTTTCAAAGGCCCATCCATCTGCTACCCAATATTTTGTCACAAACTTGACACCCATTGACCCCCACACTCATCCCTGAGATGGCCATAGAGGGGATTTGCAGAGCTGGAGGGACGTTCACCTGCTTCCCTCTAGCAGGGCATTAGCTATTGGTGGGCTTGCTCAAGGCAGGAGTCATCTTCTGTGTTGGGGGGAAACGGTTGCATCATAATGAATTTATGGCTGATTCCTTCCCAGGTGACAACATCAGTTGGATTCGAGAGGTGGTTGTTGGAGGTTTGTTCTTTACCATCAATGGCCTCATCTTTTTCTTCTCCCACTGTGTGATGAAGAGAAGAGGTAAATATTTCACTTTCCTTAGGCCACCCTAATTTTGAGATTCGTGGGACTTGGTTTCTTTTGCCAGAAAATGTCCCGGTTTGGTTGTTATTCCACCTCCCTTCCCAAAGGGAAGGAAAGGTGACAAACATTTTGCTCAAAGCTGTTTGGGGAGGTGATTCTGGACAGAGAATTTGGAAAAGATTGCTCCTCACTGGTGGTGGAGTCACCATCCCTAGAGGTATTTGAAAGACCTGTAGGTGTGGCACTTAGGGCCGTGGTTTGGTGGTGGACACGGAGGTGTTGTGTTTGCAGCTGGACCCAATGATCTTAAAGGTCTTTTCCAGCCTAAATGGTTCTATGATTCCCTCCCTTTGCCTTGTTTGATCCCCAAATATGTATCCCTCAGAGGTCAAAGAGAAGCCGTATCACGCGCTGCAGCGCCCATCATCTCCAGATCTGGAAGAGAGATACCAGACAGACTAACGAGAGGAAGGAGAAGAAGAATCCCATCAGGGTTTTGCTCTTTTCGCTTAGGCAGCCTCCAAGAAGAAGAAGTGGTGGGTGGTCAACCAACGTTGCTTTGACTGCAGACCCCCCCTTCGCTTCCAACCTGCCTCAGGTCCAAATAAAGCTGGACATTGTCTTGGGGCCTGGTTGGCTTTCATGGAAAGATGTTTTCATGCTTCTTCTCAAGTATGGGCACATGTCTACACATGGATGTGCGTGCCGCTGCTTCGTCTCACCCGGTCTCCTCTCATCCACCTCGATCTCATCCCACCTGGTTGTCATTTCCACCTGACAGAGGCTGGAGAAGCAACGGAGGCAGGCAGAGGAAGGGTGAGAAGAAAGAAGTTGGAAAGAGAGTCCCCAAAGCAGAAGAGGTCCTTTGCTTTGTCGTCAACCCAACGGCCACTGCTCGGTCTCCTCACCTGGGTTTGTCCTCATCCCTGGTGTTAGGGAGGTGCCACCACAGAGAGCGGAAGTGGCGGTGGGGGGACACTTGCGTGTTTGGGATCTCTGCAGCAGCAGGGGAGGGGCCTGAGATGGAGGCACCAGGAAACTGGGACAATCTGGGGAAGGAAGTGGGGGGTTGCTGGGAACGGCAGGAATATGGGGGACTGTGTGTGTGCATCATGGACTGTGGGAGGAGCTCATGGTGCTCTTGGGATATGATGTTGGTTGAGATGGGTGATGGGGGCGTTGTGGGGTTAAGAGGTACGTGATGAGGGATTTTTGAGGGCTAGTGGTGTGATACATGGGAACTGTGGGGGTAGGACATGAGGGGAGACTGAGTTTGGACCTAAGGAAGACATTTTTTGTGATGAGGGTGCTGAGACACTGGAGCAGGTTGGCCAGAGACATTGCGGGTGCCCCATCAATGGAAACATTCAAGGTCAGGTGGGACGGGGCTTGGAGCAACCTGGCCTAGTGGAAGGTGTCCCAGGTGGCCTAGTGAAAGGGGGGTTGGATCTAGAAGACATTTTAGGTCCCTTCCAACCCAAACCCCACCATGGGTCTATGATTCTGTGATCCTGGAATCAAGAGAGGCTGCGGGGGTGAGATCGAGGTGAGTTTTGGGATCACCAGGGGCTGTAGAGATGGGATATAGGGACTGTGAGGGTGGGGTATGGAGCTTGTAAGGCAGGAGGGTGGCTGGATGGACGGACGGTGGGGTGAATGGATGGATGGTTGGATTGGAGAGATGGATGGATGTTTGGTTGGATGGATGGACGGATGAGTGGTTGGATGGGTGGGTGGATGGATGGATGGACGGATGGATGGACGGATGGACAGATGGACAGGTGGTTGGATGGAAGGATGGACGAGTGATTGGATGGATGGATGGATGGTTGGATGGATGGATGGACGGATGGATGGATGAATGGGCAGGCAGATGTATATCTTTGTAGTTTGCATTTCTCTGTGGGATTGTCTTTGATCTGTGGGATGGGAGGGGAATGGGGCAGGGGTGAGGCTTCCTGTTGGATCATCAGGTTGGGTGCGGGGTGTAGGGTGGCTGTCAGGGGTGAGAATGGGGCTTTGGAGGAGGTTTTGGCAGTGAGGCTGTGGGGTGGTTACTTGCTCACGGTGCAGAATTGGGCTACACGTTGTGAGTATGGGGCAAGAGTTGAGTTATGGAGGGAGTGTCACACTCTGGGGTAGAGCTGAGGCCACCAGGCTCTACGGTGACGATTTTACCATCTATGGAGAGGGCACCCTATGGCGTGGGGGGACAGCGGGGTTATTGCTTAGGAACCAAGCTATGGGGTGGCAGGGCATGTCGTGGCTGGCCTCATATGCATCTGTGACGTGGGGCAGACCACATGACATCACAGGAGCTTCTGGTAGCAGGGGCTGGACGGTGAGACCGATTGTGGAGATTTCCTGGTGGCCTAGGAAGGGAATTTTAAGGGCGATCCCATTTACGGGGTAATCATGTGTCCCTGTGGAACCATACCACTCTCCAGGAGAGACTCTGATGTCCTCCTTCCTCTGTTCTACCCCACCCCATCGGGACCCCAAGTGCAGCCTTTACCTTCTAGGGTCTAGCTGGGTGCCCCAACCTACCTCACTGTTCACTGTCCCCACATTCCTACCCACCCAGGACAAACCTTTCTCCACTCCACACACCCACGTATGCCCAGATCCCTCCTGGCCCCCAACTTCCTTCCATCACCCTCCAAACCCTCCCAGTTACCCCATGCAGCCTCCCATTGCACACCAGCTCCTCATCCCACCTCAAGAGGACGCTACTTCCCCCAGGTCTCATGTCCCCCCTCGCTCCCAAGACTCCCATCTTCTCTGCTGGGGTCTTTGCAAGGATCCATGCCAGTCTCTCTTTGTACGTTGCCCCCCCCGCATTGTCCCTCTCCCTCTTGGCAGTTGCTCAAACCACAGCGCGTGACTTCCCTTCAGCGCAACCCAACAGGAAACCCTGAACGGAGGAGAAGTCAGCGAAACCGCAGCGCGGAGAGGAAGCAGGCAAGGGTTGAAGGACCTGAAGCAGCACTTGGGGCTTTAATGTGGGGGTGGGCAGGGTCAACTCGGGCCCTGCTGCTCCAAAATGACACCTTGCAGGTGTCCCTGTTCCTACCTGGGCAATTGGCCCTGAAGAAACCAGTCTCTTCCCAGTGTTGGTAGTTGAAAACGTGCGCAACACCATCCAGTCATCCTGGGTCTCCAGGTGCTCTTGGTCTATACCTTTGGCTGAGGAATCTCCCATCTACCTCCTTGTTTGTTCCACTGTCAAGGTGCTCCTACGACCTGCCCTGTCTGTGTATAAACAAAACTCTCTTTTCCTTTCTCTGTTACAGAGCAAGGTTGGTTGTTTCGATTTTCTTTTCAGAATTTTCTGGTTATATGTGTATTGGTCATTGAGAACTTCCCCATCAGCTCAAGGCTGCCAACGGGTGAGCGAGTCCTTCCTGTCTGAAACCCGGTCGGAAGCGCTGTGGTCTGACACAGAAACACAAACCGTCCTCCATCTGATTGAACAAAAAGAGCCCCAAGAAGGAGGAAATAATTCTGTGGGGGATGCAAGTTACCCACGCCAGGACAATGATGCTGACAGCAATGATGCTGACAACATCAGCATCTGGGGCTGGGAGCCAAGTGACACTGGGCACAGAAGGGGGACAACAAATCATTTTCACAGAATCACAGAATTGTCGAGGCTGGAAAAGACCTCTGAGATCATCAAGCCCAGCCTATGTTTCAACATCACCACATTGGCCAGACCAGGGCACAAAGTGCCACATCCAGCCTCTCCTTAAACCCATCCAGGGATGGTGACTCCCTCCTGCCCTGGGCAGAGCATCCCAGTGCCTGAGCACCCTCTCCGTGAGGGTGCCCGAGATCCAACCCGAACCTCCCCTGAGGCAGTTTCAGGCCGGGCCCTCTCATCCTGTCACTGGGTGCCCAGGAGAAGAGCCCCACCCCCACCTGACTGCACCCTCCCTTCAGGATGTTGCGGAGAGTGATGAGGTCCCCCCTGAGCCTCCTCTTCTCCAGACTGAACCCCCCCAGCTCCCTCAGCCTCTCGTCACAGGACTCTCCCTCTAGTCCCTTCCCCAGCCTCGTTGCTCTCCTCTGGACCCGCTCCAGCCCCCCAATGTCTTTCTTGCAGTGAGGGGCCCAGACCCACACCCAGGGCTCCAGGGGAGGCCTCCCCAGTGCTGAGCACAGGGGTAGAGTGACAGCCCTGCTCCTGCTGGCCGCACTGTTCCTGACACGAACCAGGATGCCACTGGCCTTCCTGTTGTCACCCAGCACTCCCGGGCCCCTCTCTGCTGGGCTGTTCTCCAGCCACTCCTCCCCCAAGTCTGCAGAGCTGCAGGGGGTGATTGTGGCCAAAGTGTAGGACCCTGCACTTGGTCTGGTTGAACTTCATCCCCATGGGGACAGCCAGTGGCACTGGTGTGAGTGCAGAGGTATGACTGCCCATCCACTCAGAATCATAGGATCATAGAATGGCCTGGGCTGGAAGGGACCTTAGAGATCATCTAACCCAACCTCCCTGTCACGGGCAGGGACGCCTCTCTACTAGATCAGGCTACTCAAGGCTCTGTCCAGCCTGGCCTTGAACACCTCCAGGGAGGGGGTAGCCACAACCTCTCTGGGCAATTTATTCCAAAGTCTTGCCACCCTCGAACTGAAGAATTTCTTCCTAAGATCTAATTTAAATCTATTCTCCTTCAACTTAAACCCATTTCCCCTTGTCCTATCAGTGGACGATCTTGTAAAAAGTTCCTCCCCAGCCTTCCTGTAGGATCCCTTCAGGTACTGGAAGGCAGCTATTAGGTCCCCCCGAAGTCTTCTCATTTCAAGACTGAGCAATCCCAGCTCCCGCCGCCTGTCCTCGTAGCAGAGCTGCTCCAGCCCCTGGATCATCTTTGTGGCCTCCTCTGAACACGCTCCAACAGTTCTATGTCCCTCTTATGGTGGGGACACCAGAACTGGACACAGTATTCAAGGTGTGGTCTCACAAGGGCAGAGTAAAGGGGGAGAACCACCTCTCTTGCCCTGCTGGCTACCCTTCTCCTGATCCATCCCAGGATGCCATTGGCCTTCTGGGCTGCATGAGCGCCCTGCCTGCTCATGTTGAACTTCCCATCAATCAACATCCCCAAATCCTTCTCTCCAGGGCTACTCTCAACACACTCTGTGCCCAGTTTGTATTCGTGCCTAGGATTGGCCCAACCCGGGTGAAGGACCTTGCACTTAGACTTGTTGAATGAGTCCCTACAACACAACTCCAGCTGTGGTCTTCTTCCTGAAGGGCCGTCTCCTTCCTTTATGATCACTGCCTTTGTTATAAACCAACTTAATTTGCAGGAGTTGACATCAACCTTAGGCTCCTGCCATCCCCTCTCGCTGTCTTGATGAATGTGATAAAATGGTGCCAGTGGCCGCAGCAGCCTGAGGGTTTGACTGGTCGACCTATCCTTCATGTGTCTGTACCAACAGCACTTCCATTAACATGTGAAAACACCAGGTTTCCTAAAGATCACTCCTGGGATTTACCTCATTTTCCACTATGAACAAAGGATCATGGAGTAGAATCACAGAATCATTCAGGTTGGAAAAGCCCCTTGGGATCATCGAGTCCAGCCATTAACCCTACTCTACAAAGCTCACCCCTAAACCATCTCCCCCATCACCACATCTAAACGACCTTTAAACACATTCAGGGATGGTGGCTCAACCCCCTCCTTGGGCAGCCTATTCCAATGTCTGACCACTCTTTCTGTGAAAAATTTTTTTCTAATGTCCAGTCTAACCCTGCCCTGTTGCAGTTTGAAGCCATTCCCTCTAGTTCTACTACCAATTCCCTGAGAGAAGAGACCAGCACCAACCTCTCTACAACATCCTTCACGTAGCTGTAGAGTGATGAGGTCTCCCCTCAGCCTCCTCTACTTCAAACTCAACAGCCCCAGCTCCTTCAATTGCTCTTCATAAGATTTATTCTCCAGGCCCTTCCCCAGCTCCATTGCCCTCCTCTGCACTCGCTCCAGCCCTTTGAGATTCTCTTGTGTTGAGGTACCCAAAACTGGACACGACACTCAAAGTGTGACCTCCCCAGTGCCAGGTTCAGGGGGAAAATCCTCTCCCTACTCTTTCTGGTCACATTATTTCTAATATAAGCCAGGATGCCGTTGGGCTTCTTGACCACCTGGGAACACCGCTGGCTCATCAGTTGCTCATCGATGAGAAACCCCAGGTCCCTTTCTGCCAGACAGCTTTCCAGCCACGCTGCCCCAAGCCTGTAGGAAGCAATGTGGTTTTATTGGGTATCCCAGTAGCTTTGAATACTTCTTCTCTGGTTCAGATGAAGAATAAAGTCAGGATCCCAAATCTTAGGAAAGCAAAATTCCAGCTGTTCAAGGAGTCAGGCAATAGGACCCCTGGGAATCTGCCCTCAGGGACCAGGGAGCAGAACAGAGCTGGCAGATCTTTAAGGACACTTTCCACAAAGCGCAAGAGCTTCTCCATCCCTGAGTGTAAGAAATTGGGCAAGGAAGGGAAGAGAGCAGCCTGGCTGAGTCGAGACCTGCTGGTCAAACTAAAAAGCAAGACAGAACTGCACAGGCAGTGGGAGCAGGGACAGACATCCCAGGAAGAGCATAATTCTACAATGAGAGTGGTGAAACACTGGAACAGGTTGTCCAGAGAAGTGCTAGAAGGTCCATCCCTGGAAACACTCAAGGTTAGGTTGGACGGGGCTCTGAGCAACCTGAACTGGTTGAAGATGTCCCTGCTCATTGCAGGGGGTTGGACTAGATGATCTTTAAAGGTCCCCTCCAACCCAAGCTATTTTATGATTGTATGATTTATGCAGGGAAGGGTCTCAGAATCCGGGGGCCACCAGAGCAGGACCTTTCCTCCCAGACCACCACCAACTGGTAGAAAGGGTTGGATCCCACCCAGAGGAAGCCACCCCTCTGTTGTCCACCTTGTTTGAGCTATGTCTCTTTTCCTGGCCAGCGTTTGGTTGCTCCCAAGCCTGACATTCCTTGTCCTCAGCACAAGGAGAAAGGAGAAAAAGCTGGAGACATGGAGAGAAGAGAAAAGCCAATCCTGAGAGAATGAAGTCCCTGGGACAGGGACAACCAAGCGGCTATGGGTCCACAGGCAGGTCCTGAACCCGAGACACCCAAGCTCCACATCCAGCAAATCCCAACCACTAATGTCCTGGAGGAGGCTGATGGGATTTGCCTAAACTGAGTCTGTTTCAGGTTTATGCCTCAGCACCGGGACAAGGTTTCACCTCCCAGAAAAGAGGTCCTGGTGACTGCCAGCCATGTTTGCTGGCTCAGGAGTTAAACCAAGTTTCCCTCTTGGTGGCAAACTTACTTTGTGGGTGGGTGTGAAAGGAAGCATCTACCCAGGAGGTGCTTTGACCTTCTAATGTTGGGGCATTCAAGCTTGATAAGGATCTGCTTGGGGGTTGGGCTGGAGACAGTCATGGTGTGGCCTCCAACCAGAATTATTTAATGATCTTAATTTCCCTCAGTAGAACAAAAAGCTCAGCCAGATCTGGTGGCACTACGGACTCTCTGGTGAGACACATCTCATTTCAACACTGAGCTCCTGGTTCTTGGTAGATTTCTCCATCTGGGCACTTTGACAAGACATTTCAGTTCCCAGCCCAGAACCCTCAGGTCTCCTGCAAACCGGGGGCAGAAAGATCTGCCCCAGCAAAATGACCTTTGTCTTTGCAGATGCTCATCACCCACTCATGCCAGTGCCCTCAAGAAAGAACCTTCACTCAAGGTCAGGGATTGGAATTTTAGGGTGGCATCAGGGTGGCCCCTTGCCCCCAAGATGCTGGAGGGACTCCTGAGGAGAAGTTTCCTGTAAGGACGGTTGGATTCCTGGGTTTGAGTAGGATGGATTATGAGCAAGGAGGAAAATGCCAGGGGACACGAGGGTCATAGTGCTGGGAGTGGAGATGGACCTTCTGTCACCATGAGTGGCCTGTGGGATGGCCAAGTGGGGCACCTCAGCCTTGCTGAGGTCCCTTAGGGCGTTGAGTGAAAGCTCAGGTGGCCTCCATTGCCCCTGCACAGTGTCCTCTGTGCCTCCCCAGCTGCACTCTTGCCCTCCAGGGACATCTAGATCTTTTCCACGTCACTTGGAGGTCCAGGTTGTCCTCTCCTGCCTCAGAAAGCATGCTCCTCTCCGTGGCGGCCACAGAAAAGGTCCTGAGGGAAGGTCCCTCTGCTGTCACCACGCTGGGCTGACTTCAGAGCTACAGCCAACGGCAAAACCCTTCTCTCCCATTCTGGTGCTCGCAACGGCCACTGGGCAAGTGAAGAAGATGATGAAAGAGATGCACAGGAGGAGTCTTGGGGAGCTACAAGGCATGGACCTCCCTTCTTCAGCAGTTAAACTCCTCTGGTAGCTTTGTCGGAGGAGTCTGGGGGTGCCAGACAGGACTTCTCCTCCGTCCAGAGCAGGGCAGAAGACTTTGGGAGGTGCCTGGGAGGTGTTCTGAGAAGATACCAAGAGTGGAGCTACCTCCTACGTCAACTTAACTCCTCAGATGACCTCCTTGGAGGAGCCTGGGGACGGTGCCTAGGGCTTTGGCTGTCACCAGAGGGGACCAAAAAAGAGATGGCTGCTGTCTCCATGTAGTCAGTTGTTCTATCACCCAACAACAACATCCCCCCCACCGAGAAGGGGAATCGGGGGAAGGAAATGTCAACCCACGGATTGAAATGGAAACGAACTTGGTAAAATGACGAGGACTCAGCAAAAACTCAGTGAAAACTCAGCAAAAAATCCAGCAAAAGCTCAATTCAAAACTCAATAAAAACTCGGGAGAAAGCTCAATCAAGCTTAATAGAAACTCAACAAAAATTCTATACAAACTCGATTAAAATTCAGTGAAACTGCAATTCAAAGCTCAACAAAACCTCAGTGAAAAACTCAACGAAAACTTAGTAAAAACTCAATGAAAACCTCATAAAAACTCAACAAAAAACCTCGTAAAAACTCAACTAGAAAAAAACCTTGTAAAAACTCAACCAAACTGCAGTGAATTAAAAACTCAATTCAAAATTCAATAATACTCAGTAAAACTCAATAAACACTCAAAAGCCCAATTAAACCTCAGTAAAAACTCAGTAAAATTCGCACTAAAACTCAATGAAATCTCAATACAAACTTGATCCAAAACTCAGGAAAAAAATCAATAGACAGTAAAAAAAAAAATCAATAAATGCTCAAACCCAGTTGAAAATGTATAAAAACTCAGTAAAAACTTCAAGAAAAACTGAATTAGTTCTGGATGGAAACTCAGTAAAAACTCGATTCAGGACTTAGTCAAAAACTGCAACAAAAACTAAACAAAACTCATTGTATACACAAGATGTCCAGGGGGGCGTGGTTTTGACAAGGGGTGTGGTCACGAGGAGGGGGTGTGGCCTGATGGGGGCGTGGTCTGGAGAAAAAAGGGCGTGGCCGACAACAGGTGGGCGTGGCTTTAATTTTCTCCCCCCTTCTGCTATTGGACTGGGGCGTTCTGAGGGGCGTGGCTTTGGGAACAGACTGGCTTCTGGCTCCAGGGCGTGGCTTAAACCCTCTGGGCATTGGCTCAATACCCCCCCCCAGGACTCATCCCATTGGGTATCAGCAGGGGGTGTGGCCTAGTGGGGGGCGGGGCTTAACACAGCCGGGTGTGGCCTCCTGGGCCCCTCCCAATGCCTCTACACTCCCAGAGACCCCCCTAATTCCTCTGTGGCCCTCAAAATCTCCCCTCTGAGCCCCCTCAATACTCCTCCCCCATCTAATTCCTACCAGTATCCCCCAAGAATCACCCCCGCCTCGAATTTCTGGAACTCCAAGACCCCCCCCAATTCCCCCTGGACCTTCGCAGGCCCCCCCCCCCAATTCCATCTGGGACACCTCCCAGGACACACTGGACTCCTCCCTTTCCCCCTGAGACCCCCTCCAATTCCCCTTGGAAATCTCAGGGCCCCCTGTGATCCCCCCCAGTTCCACCTGAGACCATTCAGGACCCCTTGGGACCCCCCTCCACGTGACCCCAATTTTCCTTGGACCCTCCCAGGACCCCTGGACACACTCCAGTTCTATTTGGGACCAGACCTGGATGCTCTAGACCCCACCCTTTCCCTCTGAGATGCCCCCCAATTTCCCCCAGGACCCCCCAAGTCCCTCTCAATTCCCTTTGGAAACCTCAGGACCCCCTGTGACAGCCCCAATATCCCTGAGACCACTCAGGACCCCCTGAGACCCCCACAGATGATCCCAGTTCTCTCTGTGAACCCCCCCAGACAGGCTAACACCCCCCAACTCCCTCCAAGATTGCCCAAGACACTCTCAGACCCCCAGAAATTCCCCTGACACCCCCCAATTACCCCTGAGACTCCCCCAAGACACCCTCAACCCCCCTCTAGATCTTTTGAGAAGCCCCAAGTCCTCCCCAATTCCCCTAAGACCTGCCCTAAGACCCCCCCCAAGACATGCCCATGACCCCCCAATTCCCCCAGAGATGCTCCCAAGACACTCTGAGACTCCCCCAGGCACCCCAAATCCCTCCTGCCCCCTCCAGGACCCCTCTGTTTCCCCCTCGAGTCCCCCAGGACTCTCCCCAGTTTTCCCTGGGACCCTGCAGAACACCCCAATTCCCCCTGAGACACAGCCAGGACTCCCCAAATTCCCACTGGGACCCCCCAGGACTCCTCCAGTTCTCCCAAAGAAACCCCCACTGCCCCCCCAGGACCCTCTGGGATCCCCCCAGTTTCCCCTGAGACAACCCAAGGACTCCCCCAATTCCCCCTGAGATGGCCCCAAGACACTCTGTGACCCTCCAATGCACCCCAAATCTCCCCTGTCCGCTTCAGGACTCCCCTAATTCCCCCTCGAGTCCCTCAAGACCCTCCCTGTTTCTTCCTGGGACCCTCCAGAACATCCCAATTCCCCCTAAGACACACCCAGGCCTCCCTAAATTCCCTCTGGGACCCTCCAGGACCCCTCCAATCCCCCCAAGAAACTCCCACTGCCTCCCCAAGGACACCCAGGACCCACCAATTTCCCCTGAGATGCCATCAAGATACTGAGACCCCCGTCAAGTGCCCCAGGACCCCCCCCCCATTCCCCCAGGACACACCAGGACACTCCCACACCTAAATGCAGAGGATGTGCAGGGAGGGGGCAGGGCGGTCTAGCAGATGTTTTGGGGGTAGGAAGGTAAGTTGGGGGGCAGGGAGGGAAAATTGGGGGGCAGGAAGTCATTTTGGGGGGCTGGTGGCTATGTTGAGGGTAATTTGAGGGGCAAGAGGGTTAATTGAGGAGCAATAGGGCAGGTTGGGGGCAAGAAGGCATTTGGGGGGCCTGGCATAGTTTTTGGGAGCAGGAGGGTAAATTGGGGTGCAAGAATCTATTTGGGGGGCCAGGAAGGCATTTGCGGGAGCAGGTTGGGGGTCAAGAGAGTTTGGGGGGTAGGAGGGAATTTTGGGGGTTCATCATGGCAAGTTGGGGGGTAAGAGGACAATTTAGGGGGTCGGAAGGCAAGTTGAAGGGGTTTAGGGGGGGCAGGAGAGCATGTTGGGGGACCGGAGGGCAAATTGGGGGGCAGGAGGATAAGTAAGGGTATGCGAAGGGATTTTGGGGGGCAGGAGAGAATGATTGAGCGCAAGAGGGTATGTTGGGAGGGCGGGAGGGCATTTGGGGGGGGCTGGAGGGTAAGTTAGGGGGCAGGGACCCATTCTGAGAGGGCTGGTGGCTGTTTTGGGGAGCAGGAGGGGGTTTGGAGGGGTCAGGAGGACGATGTTTGGGGGCACGAGGGTCAGCTGAGGGGCAAGAGGGCAAGTTGGGGGGCACGAAGCACCGTATTGTGGGGCTGTGTCTCACATTCCCACCGTGCCCTTGACTGTGTTGAGTGATGACCCGTTGACGTCCCCTCGCGAACTCCGCCCCTTCATGTCGTCCCCACCCCCAACTTGGGGACGGGGCACAGTTGGGTTGGCCAGCTGGGTTGACCAATCAAGACTGGAGAGGACTTCCCCATCTCCACCCTTGGTGGCCATTTCTACCCCCTGAACCCCATAGGGTTGGGTCTCTGTAGATGTTCCTCACCCCATAAAACCAACCTGATGCCGTCAGCCGTCTTGGCGGAGATTTTGAGAGAGGGGGAAGGGCTTGAGGAGATGTTTAATGACCACGGGGAGGACCAGCAATCTCAGTGGTGGTTTGAGTGACCCGAGGGACAAGGGTTGTCCTGTCCTCCCCACCCCCCAACCCTCACTGCCGTGGTGGGAGGGGCTGAGGTCACCTTCAAGGTCAAGTGTTGCCACCGCTAATGTCAACCATGGGGTAGATGTTTGGATCGTCCTCCTCGTAGAGCCTTGTCAAACAAGGTTTACCTGGCCAAGAAGGGTCCTCCCATCAACCCCTGGGGCAGTTGCAGGGGCTCATGGGAAGCCCCAAAGCCCCAGCCCCTTGGGGCCAGAGGGGGTGGTAGGTTCTGAAACCCGTGGGGGAAGAACATGGGAAGGCCTGTTGTTTGTGCTCCCCCTCCCCACCACTCACCTCTCCACCTCCAGCCATTTCTCTTCTGGCACAGGCAAATGGCCAATAGGATGCCCATGATCAAGACAACGGCGATGCTCACACCACTGATCACCAATGGGGTGGACAGAGACTGGGTTGCTGGAGAGAGAGAGAGAGAGAACCCGAAAGGTAAAGCCATCTTCACCTCTCCAAGTTCTCCCACTTTACTTCCTGTGACCGCCAAATTGGGGATCCACCTGTTGTCCATCCTGTAGGGCAAGAGGCACCAAGTTGCCTGTCCTCACCTCCAAAAAAGACCATTTCTTTACCATTTTGGGACACCAGTATACCATGAGAAATTTGCTCCAACCTACTCACAATCATCCAAGAACAACATGAAAGTCCACAAGGTCTTCAGGACCTCCAAAAAAGCCCATTTCCACCCTCTTTGGTGTCCCAACATGCTACTAGAAAGCCCCTCAGGCCAGGAAGTCCTCTCACGGGTCCCCAAGAGCAACATGAAGGTCCCCAAGGTCTCAGGACCTCCAGAAAAAGCCCATGTCCCCCCAGTTTTGATGCTCCAGTGTGGCATCAGGAGGTTCCACTGGCCAACGAAGTGAGCAACATGAAGACCATTGTGGTCTAGAGAACGTCCAGAAAAATCCGTTTGCCTCAACTTTGGTGTCCCACCACTCATGAGAAGGTTTCTCCAGCTCATGATATTCCTTGCAACGCTCAAGAGCAACGTGAAGGTCCCCAAGGTCTTCAGGACCTTCAGAAAAGCCTGTTTCCAGCCAGGTTTTTTGCCATAATCCTACCTTTGACGTTGGTGACGATGGGCCTGCTCTCCAGGGAACGGAAGATCTGTTTGAAGTGGTTGACGATGGTGTAAGTGCAGGTGTGGGAGCCTCCATCCTGCTGCCCCGTGATGTTGAAGCGGTGGACGTAGGTGCTGCTCTTGGTTATCACCTCCACGGCCCAGCCACTGGTGCCCAAGAACTGGAAGCTGTGGATTTTGTCCTTGGTGGCTGGGGCCGAGCACTTGATGTCGATGGTGTCGCCGATGAGGTACTGGCTCTTGGTCGGCATCACCGTGATGGTGGGAGGAGGAGGAATTTCTGGGGAGGAAGGAAGGATGAAGTGGAAATGGGTGTGTGTGTGTCTTTAGTTTCTCCAAGTGTTGGAGAGCAGGTGGGAAGTGGGTGCAGGAGGTCTTGGGGAGGGCAGCCAAGAAACGGGGTGGGAAGAAGGGGTCTCAGCCCTAAAATTGCTGCTTGATGAAATGGGATTTGAGTGGCTCATGGGGGTCATGGCCCAACCTCACCTCCAAAACATCCCATTTCTTCCCTGTTTTGAGGCTCAAATGTATCTTGAGAAGTATCCTCTAGTCAACAAGGCCCCTCACAACCACCCAAGAGCAATGTGAAGGTGCTCTGGGTTTTTAGGACCTCCACAAAGCTCATTCCCCTCAGTTATGGCGCCCCAATGTTTTACCACAAGGTCCCTCTGGCCTGTGTGGTCTCTCATAACTGACCAAGAGCAACATGAAGGTCCCCTAAGTCTTCAGGACCTTCAAATACACCCATTTCCCCCTGATTTTGGTGCTCTAAAGTGCTATCAAAAGGTTCCACTGGCTACTGAGGTGAGCCATGTGAAGTTCCCTGAGGTCTACAGGATGGAGCATGAGAAACCTGATCTAGTGGGAGATGTCCCTGCCATGGCAAGGGAGGTGGAACTACATGATCTTTAAGGTCCCTTCCAACCCAAATCATTCTGTGACTCTATAATCTCCAGAAAAACCCCATTTACCAGCAATTTTCATGTGCCACCATGCATGAGAAGGTTTCTCGAGTGAGTGATGGCCATCAGAACCCCCCAAGAGCCACGTGAAGAACCCCAAGGTCTTCAGGACCTCCCAAATAGCCCATTTCCACCCAGTTTTAGTGCCTCAATGCTACCTTTGACGTTGATGACGATGGGCCTGCTCTCCTGGGAACGGAAGATCTGTCTGAAGCGGTTGATGATGGTGTAGGTGCAGGTGTGGGAGCCTCCGTCCTGCTGCCCCGTGATGTTGAAGCGGTGGACATAGGTGCTACTCCTGGTCCTCACCTCCACGGCCCAGCCGCTGGTGCCCAAGAACTGGAAGCCATGGATTTTGTCCCTGGTGGCTGGGGCCGAGCACTCGATGGCGATGGTGTCGCCGATGAGGTACTGGCTCTTGCTCGGTGTCACCGTGATGGTGGGAGGAGGAATTTCTGGGGAGGAAGGAGAGGTGGGGTGGAAATGGGTGTGTGTGTGTGTCTTTAGTTTCTCCAAGTGCTGGAGAGCAGGTGGGAAGTGGGTGCAGGAGGTCTTAGGGAGGGCAGCCAAGAATCCAGGTGGAAAGAAGGTGGCTCCACCCCAGAACTGCTGCCGGATGAGATGGGTGTTGGGTGATTCTTGGAGGTCATTGCCCAACTTCAACTTTAGAAAAACCCTTTTCTTCC
Source organism: Trogon surrucura (assembly GCA_020746105.1). Taxonomy (NCBI): domain Eukaryota; kingdom Metazoa; phylum Chordata; class Aves; order Trogoniformes; family Trogonidae; genus Trogon; species Trogon surrucura. Next base: position 135,717 of record JAJGST010000059.1, read on the forward strand.
TTATTTTGGGGCTTCAACGTACCATGAGAAGTTTCCTGCACCCAATGAGGCCACTCACAACTACCAAAGAGCATCTTGAAGTTCCCGGAGGACTTCAGGAGCACCAAAAAGCCCATTTCTCCCCAGTTTTAGTGCCCATCAACCTGCCATTAGAAGGGTTCACTCGCCAAGGAGGTGAACCATGTCAAGTTCCTCAAGGTCTTCAGAACCACCAGAAGAACCCATTTCTGCCACGTCTGCTGTCCCACCATGCACGAGAAGGTTCCACTAGCCAGTGGTGTCCCTCACAATGGCCTAGGAGTAACGCGTGGGTCCCTAAGGCCTTCAGCATCTGCAGAGAAGCCCATTTCTGCCCGATATTGGTTCCTCAATATGCAAGAGAAGGTTCCTCGAGACAATGAGGTCCCTCACCGCCCTGCAATCTGAAGAAGCTGAAGCTCATGAGAAAATCAATCTCAATAGAAGATGAGCCTCATGAGAAGAGGGATCTGATGTGACCAAAAGATGGAGGTTCACCCTCGTGAGGTGAAATTTGTCATTGTGAGAAGATGGAGCTCATCCTCACGAGAAGGTTCCGCTCATCGTCACGAGGAGCTGGAGCTCATCATTCGGAGGAGATGGAGCATATTGGTGTGAGAGGATGAAACCAAGCTTGGCCTGACCTTGGAGGTGACCTTCTGGACCCACCCATCACTCTTACATCCACCAGTTGGCCCCACCCACCTCTTCCCACACCCAGACTCCCTCTCCACCCTGCCTGCTGTGATCATGTGTCCCGGTGGCAGCTGCACCCCTGACGGAAGAAGCTGAACCCCAGTGGAAGGTCTGAAGAAGAATTAGACCAAATCTGGCTTCTCCTCTCCCATCTTGGCCACAAAAGCCAAACTGAGGACACGTTGTCTGCCTAGAGGGGTGGGCATGGTCACTGGCTGACCTGAAAAGACCTGATTTGACCCCAAAGTGCTGCCCGTTACCTATGACGAGGACCTTGACAACCCGGCTGTGGTAGGACGGGATCCAGCGGCCTTGTGTCTTCTCCTCGTAGGCACAGGTGAAGTTGCCCGTGTGGCTGCGGCCGCTCTGCACCACCCGGAGCTGAGCTTCGGTGGCCTTGGAGGTCACCTGGACGTCGCCAGCGACCTCAGCCTGCTCCTTGTAGAAGCGGAAGCGCCGCTCGCCCTCCCCCGCCGGGGCCGTGCAGAGGAAGACGAGGGGTTGGCCTTTGGTGGTGACACCGGTGGGCGGCATCACGGTCAAGGTGGGTTGAGGTGGGTTGTCTGGAAGTGAGAAGAGACCCCCAGAGAGAGATTTTTGGCTTTGTGGTGTTCAAACTGGGGGAGAAAATCCCCCATTGTGGGGCTTAGAAAGAAGTATCTGGAGATGGTTGTTGGTGGGACGGAGATGACAAGTGGTTGAGGTGGCACCTCACCTACCTTTGACGTTGATGACGATGGGCCTGCTCTCTTGGGAGCGGAAGGTCTGTCTGAAGCGGTTGACGATGGTGTAGGTGCAGGTGTGGGAGCCTCCGTCCTGCAGCCCCGTGATGTTGAAGCGGTGGATGTAGGTGCTACTCCTGGTCCTCACCTCCACGGCCCAGCCGCTGGTGCCCAAGAACTGGAAGCCGTGGATTTTGTCCCTGGTGGCTGGGGCCGAGCACTCGATGGCGATGGTGTCACCGATGAGGTACTGGCTCTTGGTCGGTGTCACCGTGATGGTGGGAGGAGGAATTTCTGGGGAGGAAGGAGAGGTGGGGTGGAAATGGGGGTGTGTGTGTGTCTTTAGTTTCTCCAAGTGCTGGAGAGCAGGTGGGAAGTGGGTGCAGGAGGTCTTAGGGAGGGCAGCCAAGAATCCAGGTGGAAAGAAGGTGGCTCCACCCCAGAACTGCTGCCGGATGAGATGGGTGTTGGGTGATTCTTGGAGGTCATTGCCCAACTTCAACTTTAGAAAAACCCTTTTCTTCCTTATTTTGGGGCTTCAACGTACCATGAGAAGTTTCCTGCACCCAATGAGGCCACTCACAACTACCAAAGAGCATCTTGAAGTTCCCGGAGCACTTCAGGAGCACCAAAAAGCCCATTTCTCCCCAGTTTTAGTGCCCCTCAACCTGCCATTAGAAGGGTTCACTCGCCAAGGAGGTGAACCATGTCAAGTTCCTCAAGGTCTTCAGAACCACCAGAAGAACCCATTTCTGCCACGTCTGCTGTCCCACCATGCACGAGAAGGTTCCACTAGCCAGTCATGTCCCTCACAATGGCCTAGGAGTAACGCGTGGGTCCCTAAGGCCTTCAGCATCTGCAGAGAAGCCCATTTCTGCCCGATATTGGTTCCTCAATATGCAAGAGAAGGTTCCTCGAGACAATGAGGTCCCTCACCGCCCTGCAATCTGAAGAAGCTGAAACTCATGAGAAAATCAATCTAAATAGAAGATGAGCCTCATGAGAAGAGGGATCTGATGTGACCAAAAGATGGAGGTTCACCCTCGTGAGGTGAAATTTGTCATTGTGAGAAGATGGAGCTCATCCTCACGAGAAGGTTCCGCTCATCGTCACGAGGAGCTGGAGCTCATCATTCGGAGGAGATGGAGCATATTGGTGTGAGAGGATGAAACCAAGCTTGGCCTGACCTTGGAGGTGACCTTCTGGACCCACCCATCACTCTTACATCCACCAGTTGGCCCCACCCACCTCTTCCCACACCCAGACTCCCTCTCCACCCTGCCTGCTGTGATCATGTGTCCCGGTGGCAGCTGCACCCCTGACGGAAGAAGCTGAACCCCAGTGGAAGGTCTGAAGAAGAATTAGACCAAATCTGGCTTCTCCTCTCCCATCTTGGCCACAAAAGCCAAACTGAGGACACGTTGTCTGCCTAGAGGGGTGGGCATGGTCACTGGTTGACCTGAAAAGACCTGATTTGACCCCAAAGTGCTGCCCGTTACCTATGACGAGGACCTTGACAACCCGGCTGTGGTAGGACGGGATCCAGCGGCCTTGTGTCTTCTCCTCGTAGGCGCAGGTGAAGTTGCCCGTGTGGCTGCGGCCGCTCTGCACCACCCGGAGCTGAGCTTCGGTGGCCTTGGAGGTCACCTGGACGTCGCCAGCGACCTCAACCTGCTCCTTGTAGAAGCGGAAGCGCCGCTCGCCCTCCCCCGTCGGGGCCGTGCAGAGGAAGACGAGGGGTTGGCCTTTGGTGGTGACACCGGTGGGCGGTGTCACGGTCAAGGTGGGTTGAGGTGGGTTGTCTGAAAGTGAGAAGAGACCCCCAGAGAGAGATTTTTGGCTTTGTGGTGTTCAAACTGGGGGAGAAAATCCCCCATTGTGGGGCTTAGAAAGAAGTATCTGGAGATGGTTGTTGGTGGGACGGAGATGACAAGTGGTTGAGGTGGCACCTCACCTACCTTTGACGTTGATGACGATGGGCCTGCTCTCTTGGGAGCGGAAGGTCTGTCTGAAGCGGTTGACGATGGTGTAGGTGCAGGTGTGGGAGCCTCCGTCCTGCAGCCCCGTGATGTTGAAGCGGTGGATGTAGGTGCTACTCCTGGTCCTCACCTCCACGGCCCAGCCACTGGTGCCCAAGAACTGGAAGCCATGGATTTTGTCCCTGGTGGCTGGGGCTGAGCACTCGATGGCGATGGTGTCGCCAATGAGGTACTGGCTCTTGGTCGATGTCACCGTGATGGTGGGAGGAGGAATTTCTGGGGAGGAAGGAGAGGTGGGGTGGAAATGGGTGTGTGTGTGTGTCTTTAGTTTCTCCAAGTGCTGGAGAGTAGGTGGGATGTGGATTCTGGAGATCTTGGGGAGGGCAGCCAATGATTCGGGTGGAAAGAACATGCCTCCACCCCAGAATTACTGCCTGATGAGATGGGTGTTGGGTGATTCTTGGAGGTCATTGCCCAACCTCACCTCCAGAAAAGCCGTTTTCTTCCTTATTTTGGGGCTTCAACGTACCACGAGAAGTTTCCTGTAGCCAATGAGGCCACTCACAACTGCCCAAGAGCATGTTGAAGTTCTCTGAGGACTTCAGGAGCACCAAAAAGACCATTTCTCCCTAGTTTTAGTACCTCTTAACCTGCCATTAGAAGGGTTCACTCGCCAAGGAGGTGAACCATGTCAAGTTCCTCAAGGTCTTCAGAACCTCCACAACAACCCCGTTTTCCTCCACCTTTGCTGTCCCACCATGCATGAGAAGGTTCCACTATCCAGTGATGGCCCAGGAGGAACATGGAGGTCCCTAAGGCCTTCAGCATCTGCAGAGAAGCCCATTTCTGCCCGATATTGGTCCCCCAATATGCATGAGAAGGTTCTTTGAGACAACGAGGTCCCTCCCCACCCCGCAATCTGAAGAAGTTGAAGGCAATGGGAAAATGAATCTCAAGAGAAGATGGATCTCGGGAGAAGATGAGCTTCAGGAGAAGATGAGCCTCATGAGAAGAGGGATTTGACATCACCAAAAGATGAAGGTTCACCCTCGTGAGGTGAAATTTGTCATTGTGAGAAGATGGAGCTCATCCTCACGAGAAGGTTCCGCTCATCGTCACGAGGAGCTGGAGCTCATCATTCGGAGGAGATGGAGCATATTGGTGTGAGAGGATGAAACCAAGCTTGGCCTGACCTTGGAGGTGACCTTCTGGACCCACCCATCACTCTTACATCCACCAGTTGGCCCCACCCACCTCTTCCCACACCCAGACTCCCTCTCCACTCTGCCTGCTGTGATCATGTGTCCCGGTGGCAGCTGCACCCCTGACGGAAGAAGCTGAACCCCAGTGGAAGGTCTGAAGAAGAATTAGACCAAATCTGGCTTCTCCTCTCCCATCTTGGCCACAAAAGCCAAACTGAGGACACGTTGTCTGCCTAGAGGGGTGGGCATGGTCACTGGTTGACCTGAAAAGACCTGATTTGACCCCAAAGTGCTGCCCGTTACCTATGACGAGGACCTTGACAACCCGGCTGTGGTAGGACGGGATCCAGCGGCCTTGTGTCTTCTCCTCATAGGCGCAGGTGAAGTTGCCCGTGTGGCTGCGGCCGCTCTGTGCCACCCGGAGCTGAGCTTCGGTGGCCTTGGAGGTCACCTGGACGTCACCAGTGACCTCAACCTGCTCCTTGTAGAAGCGGAAGCGCCGCTCGCCCTCCCCCGCCGGGGCCGTGCAGAGGAAGACGAGGGGTTGGCCTTTGGTGGTGACACCGGTGGGCGGTGTCACGGTCAAGGTGGGTTGAGGTGGGTTGTCTGAAAGCGAGAAGAGACCCCCAAATGGAGATTTTTGGCTTTGTGGTGTTCAAACTGGGGGAGAAAATCCCCCATTGTGGGGCTTAGAAGGAAGTATCTGGAGATGGTTGTTGGTGGGACAGAGATGACAAGTGGTTGAGGTGGCACCTCACCTACCTTTGACGTTGATGACGATGGGCCTGCTCTCTTGGGAGCGGAAGGTCTGTCTGAAGCGGTTGACGATGGTGTAGGTGCAGGTGTGGGAGCCTCCGTGCTGCTGCCCCGTGATGTTGAAGCGGTGGATGTAGGTGCTACTCCTGGTCCTCACCTCCACGGCCCAGCCGCTGGTGCCCAAGAACTGGAAGCCATGGATTTTGTCTTTGGTGGCTGGGGCCGAGCACTTGATGGCGATGGTGTCGCCGATGAGGTACTGGGTCTTGGTCGGTGTCACCGTGATGGTGGGAGGAGGAATTTCTGGGGAGAAAGGAGAGGTGGGGTGGAAATGGGTGTGTGTGTGTGTCTTTAGTTTCTCCAAGTGCTGGAGAGCAGGTGGGATGTGGGTTCTGGAGATCTTGGGGAGGGCAGCCAATGATTCGGGTGGAAAGAACATGCCTCCACCCCAGAATTGCTGCCTGATGAGATGGGTGTTGGGTAATTCTTGGAGGTCATTGCCCAACCTCACCTCCAGAAAAGCCGTTTTCTTCCTTATTTTGGGGCTTCAACGTACCACGAGAAGTTTCCTGTAGCCAATGAGGCCACTCACAACTGCCCAAGAGCATGTTGAAGTTCTCTGAGGACTTCAGGACCACCAAAAAGCCCATTTCTCCCCAGTTTTAGTGCCCCTCAACCTGCCATTAGAAGGGTTCACTTGCCAAGGAGGTGAACCATGTCAAGTTCCTCAAGGTCTTCAGAACCACCAGAAGAACCCATTTCTGCCACGTCTGCTGTCCCACCATGCACAAGAAGGTTCCACTAGCCAGTCATGTCCCTCACAATGGCCTAGGAGTAACGCGTGGGTCCCTAAGGCCTTCAGTATCTGCAGAGAAGCCCATTTCTGCCCGATATTGGTTCCTCAATATGCAAGAGAAGGTTCCTCGAGACAATGAGGTCCCTCACCGCCCTGCAATCTGAAGAAGCTGAAGCTCATGAGAAAATCAATCTCAATAGAAGATGAGCCTCATGAGAAGAGGGATCTGATGTGACCAAAAGATGGAGGTTCACCCTCGTGAGGTGAAATTTGTCATTGTGAGAAGATGGAGCTCATCCTCACGAGAAGGTTCCGCTCATCGTCACGAGGAGCTGGAGCTCATCATTCGGAGGAGATGGAGCATATTGGTGTGAGAGGATGAAACCAAGCTTGGCCTGACCTTGGAGGTGACCTTCTGGACCCACCCATCACTCTTACATCCACCAGTTGGCCCCACCCACCTCTTCCCACACCCAGACTCCCTCTCCACTCTGCCTGCTGTGATCATGTGTCCCGGTGGCAGCTGCACCCCTGACGGAAGAAGCTGAACCCCAGTGGAAGGTCTGAAGAAGAATTAGACCAAATCTGGCTTCTCCTCTCCCATCTTGGCCACAAAAGCCAAACTGAGGACACGTTGTCTGCCTAGAGGGGTGGGCATGGTCACTGGTTGACCTGAAAAGACCTGATTTGACCCCAAAGTGCTGCCCGTTACCTATGACGAGGACCTTGACAACCCGGCTGTGGTAGGACGGGATCCAGCGGCCTTGTGTCTTCTCCTCGTAGGCGCAGGTGAAGTTGCCCGTGTGGCTGCAGCCGCTCTGCACCACCCGGAGCTGAGCTTCGGTGGCCTTGGAGGTCACCTGGACGTCGCCAGCGACCTCAGCCTGCTCCTTGTAGAAGCGGAAGCGCCGCTCGCCCTCCCCCGCCGGGGCCGTGCAGAGGAAGACGAGGGGTTGGCCTTTGGTGGTGACACCGGTGGGCGGTGTCACGGTCAAGGTGGGTTGAGGTGGGTTGTCTGAAAGCGAGAAGAGACCCCCAAATGGAGATTTTTGGCTTTGTGGTGTTCAAACTGGGGGAGAAAATCCCCCATTGTGGGGCTTAGAAGGAAGTATCTGGAGATGGTTGTTGGTGGGACGGAGATGACAAGTGGTTGAGATGGCACCTCACCTACCTTTGACGTTGATGACGATGGGCCTGCTCTCTTGGGAGCGGAATGTCTGTCTGAAGCGGTTGACGATGGTGTAGGTGCAGGTGTGGGAGCCTCCGTCCTGCAGCCCCGTGATGTTGAAGCGGTGGACGTAGGTGCTACTCCTGGTCCTCACCTCCACGGCCCAGCCGCTGGTGCCCAAGAACTGGAAGCCATGGATTTTGTCCCTGGTGGCTGGGGCTGAGCACTCGATGGCGATGGTGTCGCCGATGAGGTACTGGCTCTTGGTCGGTGTCACCGTGATGGTGGGAGGAGGAATTTCTGGGGAGGAAGGAGAGGTGGGGTGGAAATGGGTGTGTGTGTGTGTCTTTAGTTTCTCCAAGTGCTGGAGAGCAGGTGGGATGTGGGTTCTGGAGATCTTGGGGAGGGCAGCCAATGATTCGGGTGGAAAGAACATGCCTCCACCCCAGAACTGCTGCCGGATGAGATGGGTGTTGGGTGATTCTTGGAGGTCATTGCCCAACCTCACCTCCAGAAAAGCCGTTTTCTTCCTTATTTTGGGGCTTCAACGTACCACGAGAAGTTTCCTGTAGCCAATGAGGCCACTCACAACTGCCCAAGAGCATGTTGAAGTTCTCTGAGGACTTCAGGAGCACCAAAAAGACCATTTCTCCCTAGTTTTAGTACCTCTTAACCTGCCATTAGAAGGGTTCACTCGCCAAGGAGGTGAACCATGTCAAGTTCCTCAAGGTCTTCAGAACCTCCACAACAACCCCGTTTTCCTCCACCTTTGCTGTCCCACCATGCATGAGAAGGTTCCACTATCCAGTGATGGCCCAGGAGGAACATGGAGGTCCCTAAGGCCTTCAGCACCTGTAGAGAAGCCCATTTCTGCCCGATATTGGTCCCCCAATATGCATGAGAAGGTTCTTTGAGACAACGAGGTCCCTCCCCACCCCGCAATCTGAAGAAGTTGAAGGCAATGGGAAAATGAATCTCAAGAGAAGATGGATCTCGGGAGAAGATGAGCTTCAGGAGAAGATGAGCCTCATGAGAAGAGGGATCTGATACCACCAAAAGATGAAGGTTCACCCTCGTGAGGTGAAATTTGTCATTGTGAGAAGATGGAGCTCATCCTCACGAGAAGGTTCCGCTCATCGTCACGAGGAGCTGGAGCTCATCATTCGGAGGAGATGGAGCATATTGGTGTGAGAGGATGAAACCAAGCTTGGCCTGACCTTGGAGGTGACCTTCTGGACCCACCCATCACTCTTACATCCACCAGTTGGCCCCACCCACCTCTTCCCGCACCCAGACTCCCTCTCCACTCTGCCTGCTGTGATCTTGTGTCTCGGTGGAAGGTGCGCCCCTGGCGGAAGAAGCTGAACCCCAGTGGAAGGTCTGAAGAAGAATTAGACCAAATCTGGCTTCTCCTCACCCATCTTGGCCACAAAAGCCAAACTGAGGACACGTTGTCTGCCTAGAGGGGTGGGCATGGTCACTGGCTGACCTGAAAAGACCTGATTTGACCCCAAAGTGCTACCCGTTACCTATGACGAGGACCTTGACAACCCGGCTGTGGTAGGACGGGATCCAGCGGCCCTGTGTCTTCTCCTCGTAAGCGCAGGTGAAGTTGCCCGTGTGGCTGCGGCCGCTCTGCACCACCCGGAGCTGAGCTTCGGTGGCCTTGGAGGTCACCTGGACGTCGCCAGCGACCTCAGCCTGCTCCTTGTAGAAGCGGAAGCGCCGCTCGCCCTCCCCCGCCGGGGCCGTGCAGAGGAAGACGAGGGGTTGGCCTTTGGTGGTGACACCGGTGGGCGGTGTCACGGTCAAGGTGGGTTGAGGTGGGTTGTCTGAAAGTGAGAAGAGACCCCCAGAGAGAGATTTTTGGCTTTGTGGTGTTCAAACTGGGGGAGAAAATCCCCCATTGTGGGGCTTAGAAGGAAGTATCTGGAGATGGTTGTTGGTGGGACGGAGATGACAAGTGGTTGAGGTGGCACCTCACCTACCTTTGACGTTGATGACGATGGGCCTGCTCTCTTGGGAGCGGAAGGTCTGTCTGAAGCGGTTGATGATGGTGTAGGTGCAGGTGTGGGAGCCTCCGTCCTGCAGCCCCGTGATGTTGAAGCGGTGGATGTAGGTGCTACTCTTGGTCCTCACCTCCACGGCCCAGCCGCTGGTGCCCAAGAACTGGAAGCCGTGGATTTTGTCCCTGGTGGCTGGGGCCGAGCACTCGATGTCGATGGTGTCACCGATGAGGTACTGGTTCTTGGTCGGTGTCACCGTGATGGTGGGAGGAGGAGGAATTTCTGGGGAGGAAGGAGGGGTGGAGCGGAAATGGGTGTGTGTGTGTGTCTTTAGTTTCTTCAAGTGTTGGAGAGCAGGTGGGATGTGGGTTCTGGAGATCTTGGGGAGGCCAAGCTAGTAGCTGGGTGGAAAGAAGGTGGCTCTACCCAAAATAACCTCCTGATGAGGCTTCTGTTGGGTGACTTGTAGGGGTCCTTGGTCCTTCGTGAAGCATTGCTTTGTCTACACACTTAAATTTAGACAAGACAGAGGTGTAACCACCTGATTGTCCCCAAATCTGGTATTTTGGAGAGAAAATAGGACAAGATTGAGGACAAACCACTCAATTTTTATTAAAATTGATATTTTGAAGGTAAAAGAGGACAACATGGAGGAGAAAACACTTGATTGTCCATAGATTTGGTATTTTTTGAACGGAAAAAGTACAAGATGGAGGAGAAACACTTGATTGTCCTCAAATTTGGTATTTTTTGGAGGGAAAAGTGGACAAGATGGAGGAGAAACCACTTGTTTGTCCTTCAAAATTGGTATTTTGGAGGAATAAGAGGACAAGATGGAGGAGGAACGCCTCATTGTCCTCAAATTTAATGTTTTGGAGGGAAAACAGGAGAAGGCGGAGGAGAAATGACTTGATTGTCCTGATATCTGGGGGTTTTTTTTGAGGGAAAAGTGGACAAGGTGGGGGTCAAAACTGCTTAATTGTGCTCAAAATTGGTATTTTGGAGGTAAAAAAGGACAAGGTGGAGGAGCCCCAGATTCTCCTCAGAGCTGCCATGTTGGTGGCCGGAGCTGGTGTTCGGAGGTCCCACAAATCCCTCATGATCCAACCATCCTGGGGGGGGTTAATCCCCGGTGACCCTCGTGTTTTGGGGGTAAAAGATGGGAATTTTGGGGCGGAGGTAGTAGTCACGTGATCCCAGGGGGGTGAGGGATTGGTTACCTGTGGGTGAGGCCGATGGGAGAAGCAGCTGGAGAGAGGCTGGAGGGGAAGGGGGGGAAATGAAAAAAAAAAAAAAAGCAAAAGGAGAAATGAATAAAAAAAAAAGGAAAATAAGAAAAATCCAACATGGGAAGAGAAAGAAAAAGGAAAAATGAAGAAGTATGAAAAATGAAAAAAAAAAAAAGGAAAATGGAAAAAATTTAAAGAAAATAAGGCAAAATAAAATGAAAAAGAATAAAAGGAAAAAGGAAAAAAAAAGAAAAAATCAAAAGGAAAAAGGAAAAGAAAAAAGTGAAAGGAAAAAGGAAGAAGTAAAATGAAAGAGGGGAAAGAAGAAGGGAATGATAATAAAGAGAATAAAAAAGTGAAAGAGAAATGGAAATGAAGAGAAAAGGGAAAACAAAAACAAAAATGAGAAGAGGAATAGAAAGAGAAATAGAAAGAAAAGAGAAGGAAAGGGGAAAATGAAAAACAATAAATGAGAAGAAAAGAAAGAAAACAAAAAGAAAAAATAAAGATAAAAAAATTTAAAAAGAGAAAAATAAAATTTAAATCTAAACCTAATGCCAAGTCCCACCCCCTTGAGGATCCCGACGGTTGATTGGGTCAAAGCCCTGAAGCCAAGGGAAGGAGGGGAGGGGCAGAGCTGAGGGGGACAGGAGAGAATAATGGGGCAAAAATAGAAGAAATTGGGAAAAGAAGCCAAGAAACAGGGCAAAAAAAGCCACAAAATACGGAAAAAATAAATGAACCGGGGGAAGAAATGGAGAAATGGGGAGGAAAGCAGAAAAATACAGAAAAAAAATGACAAAATGGGATAAAAAAAAGATGAAATTGGGGCAAAATGGGAAAAAAAGTATCAAAGTAGGTCAAGAAACGGGGCAAAAAAAGTGATGAAATTTGGTAAAAGTGAAGAAATGGGGATAGAAGTGGAGAAATGGGGAAAAAAAGGGAAGAACTGGGGGAAAAAGTGGAGAAATGGGGAAAACGTCAAAATGGGGCAAAAAACAATGAAATGGCAAAAAAGAAGTGACGAAACGAGGGGAAAAAAGTGACAAAATTGGGCAAAAGGCGACGAAATGGGCAAAACTGGAGGAATGGGGCAAGAAGCTGAGAAATGGTGCAAAATGTGCTGAAAAGCAAAGAAATGGGGGAAGAAGGGGCAGAAATGGAGGGAAAAAGTGAAAAAAAAAAGGAGGGGGGAAGGAACAGTGGGGCAAAAAGCAGAGAAATGGGTAAAAAAGTGAATATTTTGGGGCAAAAATAGCCAATTCGGGCTAAGCCAAGCACAGCCAATGGGTAAGAGCCGGAGACGCCGCCCTCGTGTACCCATGAAAATAGATGGAAAACCGACGGTTTTGGGCAAAACCACAAGAGGTGAGGAGGAGGAGGAGGAGGAGGAGGAAGGCTCACCGAGCAGTGGGAGGATCTTCAGAGTGTCCATCTTGGGCGTCACTGTTTGCCGGGAACGTCCCCTTTGGCCCGTCCGGTCACATGACCTGGTCACTATGGAAACCAACCCGAGAAGAGCAAAAAATACGAATGAATTCGAGGGAAATTGCAACATGGCCGCCGTTGACCCCTACGGCGTGAGGTGACGTTGACCCCTACCCCTATGGTGTCACCGCTCGGTGACACCTTTGGCCCCCTCAAGTCGGGGAGTGGGTTTGGGGCCTAAAATGGAAGGAAAAGGTTGTTGACCTCTGTTGGCCAACCCTCAAGTGGAGCTGGTAGTTTAGGGGTGTGGTCTCCTTAGATGGAAGGTTTTGGTTGGATGCTGGGTCCAGGAGGTTGAATTTGGGAGAGAACCCTCCAAATTTGGTCATTTCGTGTGACCAGAGCTTCTTGGAGTCTCCTGAAGAGCTTTTTTTGGGTGAAGAAAAGGTCTTTGTGGAGCTTCGAAATGGGGCTCAAAGCCTTGTTTTAGGGGTTTTCCTCAGGCAGCAATGACCACATCCAGAGGACGATGGCTCCACCCATCCTGGAGGGGACCCTGTGGGATCAACAAGGTCCCACCCATCCTGGAGAAGACCCTGTGGGGCCAACGAGGTCAACTGAAGAGTCAATAGGTTCAGCTTTGCACCCAACATCGACAGAATGCCCAACGGGGTCAATGGGAGCAACCTGGGGGGCGTGACCGTGCCACCCAGTGACCCCCGTGGTCACCCAAGTGGGGCCACCTGAGGTTCTTGGGTCATCTGAGGAGCCAGAAGAACTGGTGGCATCTGGTGACCCTCAGCTTCCCCGCCGGGGGCAACCAGCCTCAGTTTCACTCAGTTCTTGAGGAACCTCAACCCATGTCTTTTATTTATATAGAGAGAATATGTTACATATTTTTCCAAATGTGGTTTTATGAAATTTCATCTGTGGTTTTATAAAAATTATATAATGAATACACGTATTTTTATTATATATATAGTACAAGTATAATATACAATACATAGTGTACATATTATACGTGATGATATTATATGATATGATATTATATAAAATAGGACATAAAATATGAGAGAAGAGAAGAGAAGAGAAGAGAAGAGAAGAGAAGAGAAGAGAAGAGAAGAGAAAGAGAAGAGAAGAGAAGAGAAGAGAAGAGAAGAGAAGAGAAGAGAAGAGAGAAGATATATAGAGAATGTAGATAATATAAATAAAATATATAGATTATATAATTAATACATATATAATATATTGTATATATAATATGTGTATATATAGTATATATATTATATATACATATATAATATTATGTTTATATATAGTATATATAATTGTATATGTAGTATATATATTGTATATATAATATGTACAATATAAATATATAACATATAATACATAATATACATGTAATGTACATAATATATACAATGTACATAATATATAAAAATATATAAATAATAGAATAACATATAGAATATAGAATATAGAATATAGAATATTGAATATTGAATATTGAATATTGAATATCGAATGTAAATATAGAATACAAAGAATATTAATTTATTTTCACATATATAGATATTATATAGAGAAATATTTTTATATAGAAAAATATTCTTTATATATTTTTAATACATATATAATATAAAATGTGGTTAAAATATATCTAAATATAAAAATATTTTTATATATAAAAATGTTATCTAGATGGAATATATATTACAATAATACAAAATAAACATATGAAAAATATATATAAATATATAAAAATATATAAAATAAATACATAAAAATAAATATACAAATATATATATATACACACAAAGCTTTCATTTGCAATCAAATATCTAATTGCATCTCTACAATTACAAATTTAATTCCCTGGGTGCAGCGCCCGACCCAGCCCAGGTCACAACTTACCCGAAGCCGCTCCCTCGTCGAGGGCTGGTTGAGGCAGACGAACCCCTCGCTCCGTCCCACGATTCGGCGTCGACTCCTCATTCGCCCTCCCCACCCAATCGGGGACGGAGCGCGCCCCCCTCTTAAAGCCGGTGGGTGGGACTTGTTTATTTCTGCTGCCTTCTGATAGGGTCTGCCAGCCCCAAGGTGGTATCTGGGAAGAGTTTCCTGCTGCCAAATTGTGGTTTCTGGCGCCGCCTGATAGAGCGCGGAAAACATCCCCCGTCTACGGGAACCTGCTGGTTGTGCCGGGAAATGCCTCGTGGGCTCCACCCCCACGTCATTTCCCTCCCGGGTCCCACAGAAAGGTCTCGTCTTTGAAGCGATCGATGCACACCTTGACAGCCCGTCAACAAGAACTCATGGGATGGTTTGGGTCGGGAGGGACCTGCAAGGTCATCTCGGTGCGACCCCCCAATGCCGCGGGCGGGAACACCTCCCACCAGACCAGGCTGCTCGAAGCCTCGTCTGACCTGGCCTTGGACACCTCCAGGGATGAGGCATCCACAGCTTCGGTGGGCAACCTGTGCCAGTGCCTCACCACCCTCGCAGAAAAGAATTTCTTCTGAATATCTAATCTAAATCTTCCCTCTTTCGGTTCAAAACCATTCCTATCCCTTCACTCCTTGATCAAGAGTCCCTCCTTGTCTTTCCTATAGCCCCCTCGAAGTACTGGAAGGTCTCCTTGGAGCCTTCTCCAGGCTGAACAAGCCCAATTCTCTCAGTCTGTCCTCGTAGGAGAGGTGCTCCAGCCCTCTGATCATCTCTGATGATCTCTGAACCTGCTCTAATAGGTCCATGTCCTTCTTGTGTTGAGGGCTCCACAGCTGGACACAACTGCAGAGCAGAGGGGGAGAATCACAGAATCACACGGAATCACAGAATGTCAGGGATTGGAAGGGACCTCGAAAGATCATCAAGTCCAATCCCCCTGCCAGAGCAGGAACGCCTGGATAATGCTACACAGGAACATGTCCAGGCAGGTCTTGAATGTCTCCAGAGAAGGAGACTCCACAACCTCCCTGGGCAGCCTGTTCCAGTGTTCCGTCACCCTCACTGAGAAGAAGTTTCTTCTCGAGTTTAAGCGGAACCTCTTATGTTCCAGTTTCAACCCATTACCCCTTGTCCTATCATCTCCCTTGAACTTCTGTCCACTCTTCTTGTGGTGCAACCCAGGATACAGCTGACCACCTGGGTCACAAACACATGTTCCTCGGTCATGTTGATCTTCTCAGCAACCAGCAGCCTCATGTCCTTCTCCGCAGGGCTGCTCTCAGCCCGCTCATCGCCCAGCCCGTGTTTGTGCTCGAGATTGCCCTGACCCCAGTGCAGGACCTTGCACTTTGCCTTCACGAGGTTGGCGTGGACCTTGCGTTTCGTCTTCATGAGGTTGGCATGGACTCACCTCTCAAGCCTATCCAGGTCCCTCTGGATGACATCCCTTCCCTCTAGGGTGCTGACCACACCACACAGCTCGGTGTCGTCAGCAAACTTGCTGAAGGTGCCCTTGATCCCAGTGTCCGTGTCAATGACAGAAATGTTAAACAGCATCGGGCCCAGAACCAACCCCTGAGGACACCGCTCGTCACAGATCTCCATTTGGACATCGAGCCATTGATCACAACTCTTTGAGAGTGTCCATCTAGCCAATTCCTGATTTCCTGAGCAGTCCATCTGTCCAATCCATGTGTTTCCAACTTAGAGATCACGATTTCAGGGGGGACAGTGTCAAAGGTGTTGCAGAAGTCCTAGAAGATGATGTCAGTTCCTCTTGTCTTATCCGCTGACGCTGTGGGCCCATCATAAAAGGCCACCAAATTTGTCAGGTGGGATTTGCCCTGGGTGAAGCCATGGTGGTTGCCACCGACCACGTTTCTCACGTCCTCTTTGTCTACAGTCTGGAAACATTGAGAGGGATGTGACAGATCCTGTAATCTGTGGGATACCTCAGCTTTAGGGGATGCCTCCAGGAACAGTCACTTTGTGCCCACATACTTACCGTGTCAAAGGCTGTGAAGATTTCTCCTCTTCCGAGCTCTAAGCATCCTCGTCCTGTCTGTCAGTTCTCTTCCCCTGGCTCCTCGGCAGAGCTGTCTCACTGCAGCCTTGCCCACTCGCCATCACCTCCTGGCCCAGCTCAGCAGCACAGGACCAGCCCAAGGCATTTAACGACCCCTCGGGTGGCTTTGGTGTCCATGATCCTCAGAGACTGAAGTTGAAGAAATCTCTCAAGAAATCAAAGTCAGATTCAAACTCTGAACTTTCTCGGACTTTTAATGGGTCCCACTGAGGGACGCTACTGACAAAGCCTCCCCTGGCTCTGGTTAGAGCAGGCACCTGGAGGCAGTGGGGACAGGCTGGGAAAATCAAGGGAAAGGTGTCTCTGATGCTCAGCAAATGTGGATATGATTCATTAATCAAAATGGACAAGCCCTGACCCCCAGCCCCTGGGAAGGCAGATCCCGTCCCTCCCTCATTCCTCAGGGCTCTCCCTGTGGCACTGGGGTGTGGAGATGTGCAAGACCAAGGGCAGGGCTATGGTCCAACACCTCCCAAGCTCTTGAGTGGGGAAGAGGGGGCCATGAGACCTCAGTGCTGGAAGGATCGAGTGCTTCCTCACAGGCGTCAGTGGCAGAGACAAGATACAAGTGTTGAGCCTCTCTCTGCTGGGGGCTTTTCAGACTTCCTTCATCCCTTTGTCATCTCCACCACTGGCTGTCTTACAGTGTTCCACACCTGGAGCTCTTCCTCTGCAGGTTGCAGATATCCACCCTGCTACCACACCTTACTCTCACCTCATCATCTTCTTTCCTTTACTAGTATCTCTCTGTCCTCCCTGGCTGCTCGCTGGATATCAAGATGCTGGAACAGATTGCCCAGAGAAGTGGTTCCCCCTCCCTGGATGTAGGGGCTACCTGAAGGATCCTCTTCTTTCAATTTTCTCCTCTAGGTTGTCTGGGACATAGAAATTTCTCAGTTCAGGAGGAGAGGAGTGTGGAGCTGCTTGGAGAGCCTGGGGGATCATCAGGGACCATATGTGCCTGTGGGGGATGAACATCAGGAGCTCCAGCCCTCTGTAAGAGCCTGTGTCGATCTTTTGCCTCGACACTGCTGAAATGAAACCATTGTAGGTCGAAAGTGGTCCTCCTGCCCCTCTGCTCTGCCCTGATGAGGCCACATCTGGAATATTGTGTCCAGTTCTGGGCCCCTCAGTTCAAGAAGGACAGGGAGCTGCTTGAGAGAGTCCAGCGCAGAGCCACAAAGATGATTAAGGGAGTGGAACATCTCCCTTATGAGGAAAGGCTGAAGGAGATGGATCTCTTTAGCTTGGAGAAGAGGAGGCTGAGGGGTGACCTCATTAATGTTTATAAATATGTCAAGGGGGAGTGTCAGGAGGACGGAGCCAGGCTCTTTTCAGCGGCGTCCATTGACAGGACAAGGGGCAATGGGTGGAAGCTGAAACATAGGAGGTTCCATAAAAATATGAGAAAAAACTTTTTCACAGTGAGGGTGACAGAGCACTGGCACAGGCTGTCCGGGGAGGTTGTGGAGTCTCCTTCTCTGGAGGGATTCAAAACCCACCTGGACGCGTTCCTGTGTGCTCTGCTGTAGGTGGTTTTGCTCTGGCAGGGGAGTTGGACTAGATGATCTTTGAGGTCCCTTCCAACCTCTAACACTCTGTGATTCTGTGAAGGCATCACTGCCGTCACAACAGAGCAACCGCTAGGCTAGAGGTTGCCTGCCACTGTGCAGACACGAGCATGAAGCAAAATCTTGAGAAGCGAATTCCAAGGAGCAAAACCTAGCCTCTACGCGTGTGCCCAGACCCGGGTTCTACTTCTCGAGACCCGCACAGTGACAGCACCACTGCTGGTGAGAGGTGGAGTTAAGCAAATCAGCTCTTGGAATATGCAAAAAAGATTCGTAGAAGAAACATGAATATGTAATACGGTGACATAATAAAAGTGGAAAAGGAGGTCTACTTCTCTCTCGGCTTTTTTATGGGTCTGCGTTTTGCCTCTGCTTCTCCTGTCTGGACTCTCCTCCTGCTCGACTGCAGCTCCTCCCACCCTCATCTCTCCATGGATGGACTGAACTGTTGGAATCTCTCAGCTTCACTGTGGTAACTTCTCCTTTTGCTTTCCTTCCTCTTTTCTTTCTCTCTCTCTCTCCCTTTTCGCACTTGTGCACCGGTTGTCAGACAAATAAAGCTCTCGGGCACTTGACTCTGTTTTAAGCCTTAATTCTGTTTCTGGGTATATGGTCCCCCAGTGGCACCCTGGTTCTCCCCAGAGCCCGTCACCCTTCTTGACAGCCCCACTTGGAGCTGCCAGCAAAGCCTGTAGAGATCCTCAGCCCCAACACAGACACAACAGTCAGCAGAGGAGCACAGCAGAGAGCCAGGAGCAGAGTTTCCAGAGAAAGCAGGACAGACCAGGGTGGTCAGGTACAGGGTTTGGGTAGAGCAGCAGTGACCAGCCCCCGGCAATGTGGCACTGTCCTCTTGCATCAGCCTCCTCTCTCTGGACACGGGTTTCTTCTTCCCAGTCCTTCTGTCTTCAGTCTTGAAAAGAGAAGACTTCGGGGCGAACCTAAGAGCTGCCTTCCAATACCTGAAGGGAAGCTACAGGAAGGATGTGGAGGGACTTTTTACAAGAGCGTCCACTTGATAGGACAAGGGGAAATGGGTTTAAGTTGAAGGAGAATAGATTTAGATTAGATCATAGGAAGAAATTCTTCAGTACAAGGGTGGCAAGACTCTGGAATAAATTGCCCAGAGACCTTGTGGCTGCCCCCTCCCTGGAGGTGTTCAAGGCCAGGTTGGACAGAACCTTGAGTAGCCTAATCTAGTTGAGAGGCGTCCCTGCCCATGACAGAGAGGTTGGATTAGATGATCTCTAAAATCCCTTCCAGCCCAGGCCATTCTATGATCCTATAATTCTGGATCCTTCCTTTTTCTCTGCCACAGTCCCTCCCCAATTAACAGCTGCCATCTTTTACTTTTCCTCACATCTCTGCTCTTCAGTCACCGATGGGATCCAGCTGGGACCCACAGAGCTCCTTGTGCACAGTTCTGTAACAGAACCTCCAAGTTCTCATGCCAGGTCCTACAGGTTCCCACATTGTGCACAGGTGGTTTCACTCCAGGACAGGGCTCACCAGGGCCCCAGTCATCTGCCTGGAGCCTTCACATCTGGTGCTTTTGATGACCTCATGTTCTTCTACCTGATCCTGGTTAATCATATCGCTGTCATGAGGTGAGTTCATAAGCAGCAGCAGCCCTACCTTGTCGGCTTTACCCACCTCTACCCCTCTCTCCTCCCTGAGCTGCCATTGGTGTTGCACTGGAGTTTCTGATTTGCGTGATGACTTCACAGCACCTGCCTGCCAGAAATGCCAGAGAAGGGTCATAAAGGAATCTGGGTTTGTCTCTGCAAAGATCAAGGGAAGTGATTGTCCAGGCTACTGCATCCAGATTTCAGCTTCCCAGCGCAGGAAAGGTGTCGGCAACCTGGAGGGTTGCAAAGAGCCCCTGAGCCAGTCAGGAATTGGAGCACTTTGCTGGAAAGGAGAGGCTGAGGGAGATGGGCTTGTCCTGTTGGGGGAAAGGGAAAATGTTGGGGGAAAGGGAAAATGTTGTGGGAAATGACAGCATCGTGGCACAGTTCCCAGGAAGACCGAGTCAGGCTCATGTCCATGTGTGGTGGTTTGACCTTGACCGGCCACCAGGTACCCACACAGCCGCCCTCTCACTCCCCCTTCACTGCTAGACAGGGGGAGAAAATATTTCAAAGGGTTCAGGGTTCGAGGTAAGGACAAGGAGATCACTTGCATTTACCGTCCCGGGCAAAACAGACTCAGTTTTGGGGAAATTAGGTACATTTATTAGAAGAACCAATCAGAGAGGAGTAGTGAGAAGTGAGAAAGAGCAAACAGATCTTAAGAAACAGAACACCTTCCCCCCATCCCTCCCTTCTCTCCAGCCTTAACATCAGTCCCGGTTTCTCCACCTCCTCTCCCCGAGCGGCGCAGGGGGACAGGGAATGGGGGTTACGGTCAGTTCAGCCGACGTTGGTTCCACCGCTGCTTCTTCACTCCGGGGGAGGACTCTTCACTCTTCCCCAGGCCATTGTGGGATCCCTCTCACGGGAGACAAGCTTCAAGCTCTTTTCTCTAGTGTGAGTCGTCCCACGAAGGGCAATTCATCACAAACTGCCCAACGGGAGACACATCAAGAGGGGCAGCGCACCCTTCTTGAGCCTGAGGTGCAGCCCTTCAGGGGAAACTGCTCCAGCATGAGTCCCCCGCGGTGTCAAAAAAGTCCCACCAGCCAACCTGCTCCAGCGTGAGCATTCCCTCTTCCACGGGCTACAGGTTCCGGCAGCGACTTGCTCTGATGCGGGCTTCCGACGGGCTACAGCCCCCCCCAGGCATCCACCCACATGGTGTGGAGTCCTTGGTGGACATCTACGCAGTGATCCTCACAGTGGACATCTACACCCCGCCCATGAGCTGCAGGGGGACAACCTGCTTCACCATGGTCTTCACCACAGACCCGGGGGACTATCTGCTCTGGGGCCTGGAGCTCATCCTCCCCCCCCCCCTTCTTCACTGACCTTGGTGTCTCCACAGACTCTCACTCCTCCATCTCTGTGCCAGCTGTTGTGGCGCAGTTCTTTTTCCCCGTTTCTTAAATATGTTTTCACAGAGGGTTCCTCTGCTATCACTTTACTGACAGGCTCAGCCTTGGCCAGCGGCAGGTCCCTCTTTGGAGCCGGCTGGCATTGGCTCTGTCAAACTCGGGGAGCTTCCAGCAGCTTCTTGCAGAAGCCACCCTGCAGCTCCGCCCTTTGCCGCCAAAATTCGGCCAGGCCAAACCAAAACAATGTTGTGAAGCTTGAGTGACTATAGTCACGGGGTGGATTATGTGCGATTAAGGCACCTTTGCCTAAACTTTAGTTCTAATTGCAAGGCAACCATCTTGGCTGAACCATTGCCAGAGCACTTGGGCCTCAAAAACTAACTTTTCTCACAGCGTTTGCTGTGGCATAATTATCTAAAATTACGTAATTGCCTACATAGAATTCTTCACACATTGAAACACTGAGAAAGTTTCCAGGACAACGTGCCACTGGTGCCTAAGGAGCTCTCCCCACAAAGGTTTCCAAAACAAACTTAGAGACCCGTAGTATTAAGGCAGCTTAATGATTCTGACCTTAAGAGAAAATCCCACAGAACGTGGAACGTTGTGGAGATACCGTGGTCAAGCTCTGTGAACACAAAGGAACATGGAGAGGTCAAGGAGCCAGTTGACTGCACATTTACTACCCTGGGCCAAGAGTCTGTCACCTTCTGATAGATGCTGTTCTTTGGGTGAACTACGCTTATTATAATCCCATTATAATCTCATTATAATCCCAAAACACACCTCCAACCCAAAAGCTACCCACCTCCGAGGTGCGACCACCCTCACTGAGCTCGCGCATTGAATTTTTCTAGTCCATACCTTTAAAAGCGAAGCGAGCAAAGTTTACACCAATCACAGTAAAGATATGCATGGCTAGAGTCACTCAAGCTCTACCTGGAAGGTAAAAAGTAACATAAAAATGGTCCTAGAGAGGGGGAATTTTAGGGAAGATTCCACCATCGCTAGGGAAGATTCCACCACGGACCACCTCTGAGTCCTGAGCCTCTCTTCCCCCCATAGGGACGCCTTTGGGTAAAGTCCAAACACTTGGTCTCACCAAGTGCTGCCCCGGGATACTTAGGAAATCTTTACAGAGTTGTTCATAATCTATTACATCTGTAACTTTTACACGTGCTTGCAGACAGTCACTATCACCGGCAATCAAAACAAATTTCTGTATCTGTTGCTTGAATAGATTCTGTTTGATTCTGATCTGGCCGTGTGAGTCCCTGATGACCCTTTATCCACGGAGTCTGGCCGTGTGGGTATATTGCCACCCTCGTGAAGGCTGGCCTCGTAATTCTAGGGACGCCGCCAGATCGAAGGCGCATGAGCGCGTCACGTTGGGCATCACTCAGAACCCGAGCCCAGCCGCCCCCAGCCCCTCTGATATCTGAGGACAAGCTGGAAAGCAAGGGGGTTTAGCTTCTGCCACACTGATTTGACCCTTTGTCTGCGGAGTTTGGCCGTGTGAGTTTCTGCAACAGAAATTGGCACCTCCTTTTTGCTCTGGCGCCTGGCCCTTCTTCACTTGTTTCTCTGTCTTCACATTTTCTGACTCCTCTTTCTCTCTACCAGTTGTTGTGGGGCACAGTTCTTCTTCCCCACTTCTTAAATGTATTTTCACAGAGGCGTTCCCATCATCACTGACCGGCTCAGCCTTGTCCAGCAGCAGGTCTGTCTTTGGAGCCGGCTGGCACTGGCTTCATCAGACCCAGTTCCCCCAGCACTAACCAAGGATTTTGAAGACCATGGATCTTTTCTAGAAGGCCTCTGTTGCAGGGAAGGTGGATGGTGAGTCCTGACCTGAGATGGAGAGGATACTCTCCTGGACTTGCTTTTAACAAAAAGACAAGGCAGGACTGGTGGAACATGTGGAGGGCAGATTTGGCTGAAGTGTGGGTGGATGTGGTAGGGTATAAAAACCATGAGAGAAGTGAGCAGGACAAGTTGTAGCAGGGCTAAGTAGAGAGGAAGGGTCACCTCTGCCAGCCCTCTGGCAGTGCTCTTCCTAAAGCAGCCCAGGGCACTGTTGGGGCTCTTTACTGCCGAGGTGCAAACCCAGGAGAAGAGAAGACTGTGGGGAGACCTAATAACAGCCTTCCCATGCTAACTTGGGTATCAGCAAGAAAACGCAGATGATGTGCATGATGGAAGGGTGAGGGCCAATGGGTATCAGCTGAAACTGGGGGAAAAAAACATGTTCTCCCATCAAGATATTCAAGCACTGGAGCAGATCTACCAGAGAGTTTGTGTCATCTCCAACTCTGCAACTTTTCCAGCCCAAAATGAATGAAGCCCTGAGCAAACTGCTCTGACCCTATAGCTGACCTGTGAGCAGAAGGTTGGTCTAGAGTCCTCCTGAGGTCCTGTGCAAACAGCCCATCTCTGTTTTCCCTTTCCTCCTTGGCCCTCTTCTTACTTCCTTTGTACCCTCATTTGGTGATTCTGAGCTTGTCACCATGGAAATTCCACCCTCGGTCAGCAACACCATTAAACCAGTATATCCTTTTATTATCTGTTCTGTCCTGCAGTCGCTCACGCTGTTACCTTGTCACGGGCACCACATCTCAGGGTGAGCCGTGTGCTTGCACGTACTAAAAGCTGATCCAACACTATTTCACTCTTGAGCAACCTTGAAAAACTCTGGGGTTTGGCAATAGAAGCCTCCTGAAGTTTCACAAGTGGAAGAGGTCGGTTCTTTACACAGAGCAGAACAAACCCATAGAAGAGGCCAGGCTGGGGCCTGACCGAGTGAGGAGTGACCCTGAGGAGAAGGACCTGGGCATGACAAGAGGTGCCCTGTCAGCTCACCGTGAATAAGGTCAACTGCCTACGGGGTTGCGTTAGGGGTGGCATGGCCACCCCACAAGGGAGCTGTCATCCCCCTTGACTCAGCATTTGTGCGACCACATCAGGATTTGGTGCCAGAGGGAAGGGGAAGGAACTGGAGAGGCTCTGGAGGAGATCTGTCAGGATGGAGTTTGGAGCCAGGAGAGACGCTGAGAGTCCTGGGCTGCTTTAGCTTGGTGAAGTGGAGGCTCAGGGCACTACAACAGCAGCCTGCATCTGCTCGAAGGGTGGTTTTGGAGATGATGAATCTTTTCTTGGTAGTGAGAAAAGAAGAAAATCTCCACGAAGTGCAGTTTGGATGGCTCAGAGTGGATGTGAGGCAAAAGAAAACTCATTCAAATAGTAGCATTGTGATGCAAGAGGTCATGGATTCATGGAATTCTGTGTTTTAAATGTTGGGTGCTAATTTAAGAGTCTCAATCCTTGTGATCTCTCATCTTTATACTCAATATGATGCTTTGCTGCTCAGGTTTGGGTCACCTGTCCTCCTCCCCATGGCCATGATCTTTTTACTTCCTTGCAACCCCTTTATTTCCCATCACCCCAAATTGGTTCACAAGATCTAGTGGGAGGTGGCCCTGCCACAGGGTTGGAATTAAATGATCTTTAAGGTCACTTCTAACTCAAACCATTCTATGATTCTATGATTCTATGATTCTATGATTCTGTGAATCTGGACAAACAAACAGTCAAAGCTCAGGACAGGGAAAGCTTTTGGGAGGTCTCAGGATCTGTGATTCAACAGAAAAATATTTTTTCTGTTGGTCTAAGTTTGCCCACTGTGGGAAGTAGGTTCAGTGGACGTGATGAGAGGTTAATACAGTGCTGAGAAATATCTTTGATTTTTGATTGAACTCTGCCTTTGTCGGTTTTCATTTGCAGGCAATGAAGCAACACCCTCTGGTGTCTGTGTGCCGCTCATTCTCCAAGGAAACCAGGTGGGGACTGGGGCCAAGGGGCCAAAACCTGCAGCTAAAGCTTTGCCCAGGCCTACTGTCAGTCCTGGGGATCTATTGAGAGAAGTGGTGGGGTGTGGGTAGGGGTGAGCACTGACCACAGTTGTGGAACAGGAAGAAACTTGAGTTTCACATGTTTTCAGGCTGCATGAAGATGCACTCAAGATCGGTATCAACTTGCAATTGCTGATATCACTTTGGTGTACAATCAGAAAAATAAAGTGGAATAAAAGAAATTCTTTCTCATTGTTGCTTAGGAATCATGTAATTGCCCTGTGATTACTCTCCTGAAACCGTTCTAACTAACCACGTAAGAATTGAAGACCCAGAGAAAATGTAATGCCCCAAGATGTCACTAGTTGGAGTGGTTTGCGTGCTAATGAGCCCTCTGGTGCCAAGGTCCTGAGATGCAGAGCGTGAAACACTGAACAAGCCTCTGGAGGAGAAAGTCAGCAGCAAATCAAGATTCCGAGAGCATCAGTGGCCCCCACAGAGGCCATCACTGAAGAGGCCAACAAAAGGGACAGTCCCTGGGGGCTGGTGAATCAGGATGGCAGAGACACTGCTTGGAGGTGACAAATCCAGTGTGGAATGTGTCTGAGAATGCCCTTGATGTGTTTTACCAAGAAGGACAGCCAAGCCCTGAGCCCCACATGCTGGGAAAGGGAATCTGTTAGCTCACGGGATGCTCGTGCCTCTTCTGGGGAGCAGTGGGATGTGGGGGTGTGCAATCTTTGCCAAGTCTTGGGAGACGGGAGAGGTGCCTGAGGACTGGAGGGAAGCAAATGTCACTCCAGTCTTCAAAAAGGGCAAGAAGGAGGACCCGGGTAACTATAGACCGGTCAGCCTCACCTCCATCCCTGGGAAAGTGATGGAACGACTTATCCTTGGTGCCATCTCAGGGCATATCAGGGATAAAAGGGTCATTAGAGACAGTCAACATGGCTTCACCAAAGGGAAGTTGTGCTTGACTAACCTCATAGCCTTTTATGAGGATATAACAAGGTGGATAGATGATGGCCGAGCAGTGGATGTGGTCTACCTTGACTTCAGTAAAGCATTTGACACAGTCTCCCACAGCATCCTTGCTGCTAAACTGAGGAAGTGTGGTCTAGACTCTCGGGTAGTGAGGTGGACTGTGAACTGGCTAAGGGGAAGAAGGCAAAGAGTTGTGGTCAATGGGGCGGAGTCTGGTTGGAGACCTGTATCCAGTGGAGTCCCTCAAGGGTCGGTACTGGGACCAGTATTATTCAATATATTCATCGATGACTTGGATGAGGGACTAGAGAGTACTATCAGCAAGTTTGCTGATGACACCAAGCTGGGAGGAGTGGCTGACACACCAGCAGGCTGTGCTGCCATTCAGTGAGACCTGGACAGGCTGGAGTGTTGGGCAGGGAAAAAATTAATGAAATATAACAAGGGTAAGTGTAGGGTCTTGCATCTGGGTAGGAACAACCCCAGGTTCCAGTATAAGTTGGGGAATGACTTATTAGAGAGTAGTGTAGGGGAAAGGGACCTGGGAGTCTTGGTGGACAGCAGGATGGCCATGAGCCAGCACTGTGCCCTTGTGGCCAGGAAGGCCAATGGCATCCTGGGGTGTATTAGAAGGGGGGTGGTTAGTAGGTCGAGAGAGGTTCTCCTTCCCCTCTACTCTGCCCTGGTGAGACCCCATCTGGAATACTGTGTCCAGTTCTGGACCCCTCAGTTCAAGAAAGACAGGGAACTGCTGGAGAGAGTCCAGCACAGGGCAACTAGGATGATTAAGGGAGTGGAGCATCTCCCTTATGAGAAAAGACTGAAGGAGCTGGGGCTCTTTAGTTTGGAGAAGAGGAGGCTGAGGGGTGACCTCATTAATGTTTACAAATATATCAAGAGTGAGTGTCACGAGGATGGAGCCAGGCTCTTCTCGGTGACAACCACTGATAGGACAAGGGGTAATGGGCTGAAACTGGAACATAAGAGGTTCCGCTTAAACTCGAGAAGAAACTTCTTCTCAGTGAGGGTGACGGAGCCCTGGAACAGGCTGCCCAGAGAGGTTGTGGAGTCTCCTTCTCTGGAGACATTCAAGACCTGCCTGGACACGTTCCTGTGTGGCATAGTCTAGGCATTCCTGCTCTGGCAGGGGGATTGGACTTGATGATCTTTCGAGGTCCCTTCCAATCCCTAACATTCTATGATTCTATGATTCTATGATTCTATGAATGCCAAGTGCAGGACAGGATCTATAGAGGGTGGGTGAGGAGATACCAATGCCCTGGGGCTGTCAGGAGCTGGTGTCTTCTCATGGGCAACCATGGAAGAGACAGCAGCCAGAGTGGAGAGGACAAGGACCTCAGTTCCATCGGCTGCTGATGGTCCCAGCTGCTGCCATGCCCTCCCTCAGCCCCACTGCAGGCTGTCCTACCCTGGCCTGGGCCTGTGCTGGTTGTCCTGCAGCCTTTAGCTCCATCCCCATTTCCCCACCCTGGGATCTCCCCAGCCAGACAGATGCCCTCCTGTCCTTACGGGCTGATGCTTCAAGGTGCAGACTCTTGTGTTGCATAAAATTATACTTTGATATATCAACATGTGTTTTGTTTTGTTTTGTTTTTTGTTTTGTAAGTAGGTTCTGATACTGCAGGGAAATCCTGATGTGTCACAACTGTTTTGGGGCACATGTGAAGCAGCTCGTGTCCCTGATGTGAATGACCTCTGTGGCCACGGAGAAGCCGAGAGCCTTCCTTAATTTGAGAACATGAGGGGGAAGGAAGGACAGCATCATTCATGCTGGAAGGGACCTCGGGAGGTGTCTTGACCAATCTCTTGCACAAAGAAAAGAAGGGCAGACCAGATCCCTCAGGACTTCATCCAAACTCGTCTTGGTCCCGTTCTAGAACAGAGCTGGTGCACACTCCCTGAGAAACAGCTCCCAGGTCTGACTGTCATCCCCTATGACAAGTTTCTCTCTCTATGTACCCCGGCTCTCTTGTCCTTGTGTCTTGTAACACGGACGACATGAGCCTGACTCAGCCTTCCCGGGAACTGGGCTGTGCGGCCACAAGTTCCCACAATACTTTCCTCTTCCCCAGGCAGGACAAGCCCAGCTGCCCCAGCCTCTCCCCGCCAGAAAACTGCTCCAGTCCCTGACTGGCTCAGGGATCCTTTGCTAAACTTGCTCCAGTTTGCCAGTGTCTCCTGCACTGGGAATCTGAAATCCAGATGCAGTAGCCTGGACAATCCCTTCCCTTGATCTTTGTGGGGAGAAGCCCTCATTCCTACACAACCATCCTCGGGCATTTCTGTGCAGAACTTCTCTGCAGCCCCTGTGGGGGAGCACATTTCTGCCTGCACAGCAGACCTGGCAGCACTGAACAGTGGAGAGGAGAGGCCCACAAAGAGGGATGAGCTGGGAGGTTGGCTGGGAAGTTATTTCTGTGGCAGGAAAAGAAGATGCGAGGACAGATACCATAGCTGGGAGATGGATTTTGAGTTCACTTTTGCAATGACCCAATTGTCCAGATGCTTGGGCAGGGCTCCTGATGTCATCTGGAGTATGGAAAACCCACCCAGCGGTGCTGAGAGCTGGGGACAGGTGAGAGGTAGAGGAAGGTGAAGATGAGATGGCTGGGAGATGACTGGTGACACCCTTCCTATTGCAGTCACCTGAGTGACCAGGCAGGTACTGCGAAGTCATCGAACACATCTGAATCCCCAATGCAACACAGGGGACAGCTACAGGAGTGCAGAGAGGTAGAGGAGGTTAAAGCCAAGGTGGTTGGGTTGCTGCTTGTGAGGTCAATTCACAACAGTAATATGATTAACCAGCATCAGGCAGAACAGCAGGAGGTCATCAAAAGCTCCGTGCAACCCATGGGAACCTGTAGGATGTGGCACGAGAACTTGGAGGATGTGGCACAGAACTGTGCAAGAAGGGACCAGCTGCACAGGCAGCTCTGTGCATCCCAGCTGGATCCCACCAGTGACTGAAGAGCAGAGATGTGAGAAAAAGAGTGACAGTTGTTAGTTGGGGAGGGGCTGTGGCAGAGAAAAAGGAAGGATCCAGAAGGACAGGGAGGAAGAAGCTTGTGTCCAGGGGGATGCAAGAGGACAGTGGGACATTGCCAGGGCCTGGTCACTGCTGCTCTGCCCAAACCCTGTGCCTGAGCACCGTAGTCTGTTCTGCCTTCTCTGGAAACTCTGCTCCTGGCTCTCTGGTGTGCTCCTCTGCCCACTGTTGTGTCCGTGTTGGGGCTGAGGGTCTCTACAGGCTTTGCTGGCAGCTCCAAGTGAGGCTGTCAAGAAGAAGGGTGACAGGCTCTGGGAAGAATCAGGGCTGGAGATGCCGAGTTCAGAACATCCCTGAGTCTGGGTAAGGGATCGGAGCAGACCCAAAGCCCAGGCCTACACGGGAGGGGCAATGGGGGGAGGACAGGGTGTCCACGGGTAAATGCTGCAGGGGATGCATGGACCACTCATGGCCTTCACCCAGATCAGCCTGAGAGGGAACAGGGATGGGGCTGGTTGTTTCTCCAGCTGTGCAGGTGCTGCTGTTGGTGTGTTTTAAAGCTTTAAAGGTGCTGTGCCCTGCTGGAGCTGATCAGGGTATATCTGGGTGTGTCCATCTTTATTTCCTTGCGGATCCATGGGTTTAGCAATTTCTGTTGGAGTGATGCTGCCTTGTACACGGGTCTCCTGTTTTGTGGGGCTACAGGCAATGTCTGCCACAGGCACATGTGGTCCCCCGAGAACCCCCAGGCTCTCCAGGCAGCTCCACATGCCTCTCCTGGAGGATGTTGTCTGTCTCGTAACCTGTGGGACAGCCCCGGGTGTGTAGCACAGTGAACATTCACAATCTGCACTGTCACCAGCCACCAACACATAGGTCAGAAATGAAACCCTTGGTGTCTAACAGCTAGTCATGTGTCCATGAGCTTTTTTCTTAGAAATCTGAGGAGCAACAGGCCCTCTTGGGGTGAAATGCCTTGGTCCTGTGGTTGACATTATCTCAGGAAGGACAGCTCAGTCTTGAGGAACTGTACTGGAGAGATGCTGTTTCCTTACAGAGCTGCTGTGCAAGTGTCAGCTCTGACCCAGTGCAGGACACACTTTTATAGAGTTCAGCTGTGAGAGAGACAAGGTTCATTCATTTGGAGGAGTGAGATGAGTACAAACATTTATGTAGGTACATGATAAGAGGTAACAATGTAAGTGATCATAATGTTAATGAAACAGAAAGTACAGGCTTGCAAGAGGAATCCATGAGAGTCATTTGCGGAGAGAGATGGGAAGCTTATCACTGTTGAGAAATATCCCTGAAAACACTTTCCTAATACCATCCTTGAGCTCCTGGTTCCTCAGGCTGTAGATGAGGGGGTTCAGAGCTGGAGGTACCACCGAGTACAGAACTGACACCACCAGGTCCAGGGATGGAGTGGAGATGGAGGGGGGCTTCAGGTAGGCAAACATGACAGTGCTGACAAACAGGGAGACCACGGCCAGGTGAGGGAGGCATGTGGAGAAGGCTTTGTGCCATCCCTGCTCTGAGGGGATCCTCAGCACAGCCCTGAAGATCTGCACATAGGACACCAGGATGAAAACAAAACACACAAAGACTAAACAGATACTAACCACAATAAGCTCAACTTCCCTCAGGTAGTCTGTGTCTGAGCAGGAGAGCTTGAGTATGTGTGGGATTTCACAGAAGAACTGTCCCACAGCATTGCCCTGGCAGAGGGGCACTGAAAATGTATTGGCCGTGTGCAGGAGAGCAGTGAGAAACCCACTGGCCCAGGCAGCTGCTGCCATGTGGACACAAGCTCTGCTGCCCAGGAGGGTCCCGTAGTGCAGGGGTTGGCAGATGTCCACTTAGCGGTCATAGGCCATGACGGTGAGGAGAAAATACTCTGCTGAAATGAAAAAGACAAAGAGAAAGACCTGTGCAGCACATCCTGCATAGGAGATGTCCCTGGTGTCCCAGAGGGAATTGGCCATGGCTTTGGGGACAGTGGTGGAGATGGAGCCCAGGTCCAGAAGAGAGAGGTTGAGGAGGAAGAAGTACATGGGGGTGTGGAGGTGGTGGTGCCAGGCGATGGTGGTGATGATGAGGCCGTTGCCCAGGAGGGCAGCCAGGTAGATGCCCAGGAAGAGCCAGAAGTGCAAGAGCTGCAGCTGCCGCGTGTCTGCGAATGGCAGGAGGAGGAACTGGTTGATGGAGCTGCTGTTGGACATTTGTCGTTTCTGACATGGGGGACTGTCCGAGACGGAAAAGACAGTGACAAGTTAGAAGAGCAGAATCTAACACATTTCTTACAGAAACCCCACTGAAACTGTCTCTTCCCTTTCAGGAAGACCTTTGGCAGGTCGCTCTCATGAGCTGTAAATAGGAACATGGAGTGATCTCAGATCAAACCCATTTGTCCCCTAAAAGAGCTTTTCAGCATTGTCACTCCCGATTCAACCCACAGCAGGAGAGAGATGAAGGATATTGTGTGTGTGTCCGTGTGTGTTTTGCTCCAGTTTCGCCACCACGCTTCGGGAGTGCTTTTGGCACTGCCACTTCTGCTGCACGGCAAGTGAAACCTTGTGGGTCCTGAGAAGCAGAAGGTCTGTCCCTTAGTGCTGAGTGAGGACAGAGTGTCTGTCCATCAGCCCTGATCTCAGCTGCCCCAATCTGGCAGCTCTTTGAGCTGAAGGATGGTTGCACCGGGACATTCCCCTGAGGAGAAGCTGGACACTGCTGAGAGCAGAGCAGTCCAGTTTCAAAGTGCAGTCTCCAAACCCCTCACTCCTTCTTATCCTACCTGAGGAGGGTCTCAGCTCTCCCTTCCCAGCCCGGGACACAGAGGCCTCATGGCAGCCGCCCCTGAACAGCTGCCCCACAGCATTCCCACGGATTTGGCACTGAGGTGTCTTGTCCATGGGAGAGCTGGGCCCATCTGAATGGCAGCCTGCAGCCCTGCAGGACTCTGCAGGGGCAGAGCAAAGACGTGCCTGAACATGGCATGTCCTGAAGGAAGAGTTCTCTCATTTGTGTCACTGGGACTCTGGGATTAGGAAGGGATTGGGACACTTTACTCCCAGGGAGAAATCTGCATGGGGAGACCCTCAGACTTGGTCTCTGAACTGCATCTGAATCCCACTTCCTCTTCCCACTTCAGTGACAAGAACAAGAGGAGCTGAGACAGGAGGGGGAATGTGGATGAATGCTGCAGCTCTGCTGCCGATGGAGGCAGGACAGGGACAGAGGGTGGGTAGTTGATAATTTCTTCCCTTCAGGATTGAGGCCACTGAAAAGATGACTGAGTCTCCAGGGCTATAAGGGCAAAGATTCTGCTGGGTGGGAGAAAAGACCTTGAGTTTTCTGCAGTGATGACAGGGAGGTGCCTGACCCCCCCTCCCCTCCTTTGGTGTCTCTGGCAGCAGCTCCCTCTCCTCCCCTGACCCTGGCTCTGCTGCCTGGAGCTGTCCCTGCCAGGAGATGCTCCTCTGTGCCCAGGTCTCCTCCCTGTCCCTGCTCCCAGAGCCCATCCCAGCTGCTGGGGACTCAGCTCTGCCCTGCAGAACCCACCCGGCAGCAGCCGGGCACTGCCAAGGGGCAGCTCTAGGGGGGGCAAGGGCTGGCGAGCAGCTCAGACAAGGACTGATACTGCAAGCACAGGGGATGCTGGTATATAGGTAGAGGAGTGGGTGAAGGCACTTGATGAGGTTTCTGGAAGATCATCTGATCCCTCAGTGTAACTGTTCAGGAGTCTCAGTGACATGCAGACACTGGACAGCCCCTTTCCCCTGCTCCTTAGAAGAAAGGTGAGATCACAGATCTGTGAAAGGTCTTCATCTTTAAGGCTGACCATCCCCTGAAATTTCTATTCTACTGCTGCCTCTGCCAATGCCCTGGGTTAATCTGGAACTGTTAGAAGCCCTGACCCCCACTGCACACGCTCAACAGCACAAGGACTCTGCCTTGCTGGGGTCCCTCCTTCCCCCCATATCTTCTCCCCAGCACCGAGAGGAGCTCCCCGGGCAGGCTGAGTGCTGACCCTGGCAGGCGGCAGAGTCCCTGCCCCAGCACACAGCCCCTGGCACTGTGCAGGGACCCTGCTCCAAGGACAGCCCTGGGCACCCCTACCTACACCTCCCTGTGCACACCCCGACAGCCACCCCGGGAGAAGGCAGCCGACATAGCCTGTACCTCTGGGGGTCAGCAGGGAAACCCAGATCTGCAACAGATTTCTGTTCACTACAGTGGAGAAAATTGGAGAGTCATCCTGACAGATACTATGAACTATCAGGTGTACGAGCTTTACAAGATCCCTCCAGGAAGGGAAATTACACTGCCCTGCACCCAGAGAACTTACCATGTCAAAAGCTTTGAAGATTCCTCCTCAGCTCCCAGAACCCTCCCTCCCAGGCTGCCTTTCAGCTCTCTGTGCTGACTCCTCTGCCCTGGGTGCCTGTAGGCAGTGCCCTCAGCCCTGCTGAGCTTGGCAGAGGAGCTGCTCCTGGGCAGACCTGTCTCTCGGCAGCGCTGCCCGCTTGCTATCAGCTCCCTCCATCCCCGGAGCCCGGCCCAGCTCAGCAGCGCAGCACCAGCACAAGGCACCACTTGCTCTGGCCCCTCGGGGCTCCCTCCAAGTGTCCCTGGGGCTCCAGAGGAACCTGCTCTGAAACAGCCTGATGCAATCACTCATGTTTCCTCCCTCTGTTGAGAGAGACGCTTCTACCCAGCAATGTCTTTTGTCCTGTCAGTGACAGAGTTAGGTCCTAGAGTCACCTTTCCCTGACCTGTCACCAGGCAGGACACCCAGACAGGGACAGGCAGGGAACTCCTTTACACCCACTGAGGGAAGGGATTCAGTTGAGTCAATCGAGGCATCTCATCCTGGGTTTGTAGGCCTGGGACTCAGAGGAGATTTAACTGCCCCCCTTGCCTGCCACAATGAGGGATCCCTCTTGCTCACTTCAGGGGGGCACAAAATTGGTTCCTGCATGAGAGCTCCTTTTCTGTGCCCTCGTGGTAATGGATGGAGATGGATGGAGGCCGTGAGGTTTCCCAATGCAAATGTCTGGTGACATCTGAGGTTCCACACAGGATCAAAGTTACATGCAGGAACCTTCGAAAACAAATTGAGCAGTTCACAGAGACAAGATAGCACCTGTGGGCATCTTCTTGCAGACCCTTTGGCCAACTGAAATGGCAGCTGATGCTGAAATTAAGGGCAACTGAACCTGTTCCTCCTGGTCAGGGTGGCCCACAGAGATATTCATCCAACTGAATGGAGTCATGTTCCATAGGGAGAGCTCAGTCTCTCTCTTCTCCATCTCTTGGATGTACTAAATCTCTATTCTTTATGTTGGTCTCACGATCAGCCCCACGATGTTTTACAGGATTTATGGCAGCTGCTGAATTCAATGCTGATATTCAAGCCCACAGAGCTACAGGAGATGCCAGGGCTGGCACGGAAGGAAATCAGAGGTCCCACACAAAAACCATTCCCATTCAGTGCGGGTGTGTGACAGACACCCCAGAGGGCATCGCAGGGACTGTGATTTGCTGCCTTTGTGCCACTGACGGTTCCCATCAGCCAGAGGCATCAGTCACCAGATGACATCAGAGAGGCAAGCTCTGTCCCTTCTTCTACCCCATAGCTGCAGGCACTGTGTGAACACGCAGCACATCACACCGGGGTCTTTACTCACTGCACTGGTGATTGAACCAAGGAACAGCCCAGGCATTAGAACAGTGTGCCTGGACACCTCTTGCCTTATAGGGCAGCAGCCTCCAAGCACAGCAATGGCTCCTATCAAAGCCCTGTGGAAACTCAAAATGCAATTCAAGGGCACCAAGATGAGTTGCTGCTTCTTCAGGAGCAGTGAAAGATGAAGTGAACATATTTTGAGACCAATGTTGAATTCAGTAAGAGGAGGTATAGACTGATCTGAGATAGCCGGTGTCCTCTGTGCCTCACGAATGGGGATCAAGCCAAGTGTTCCTTGAACAAACCACAGCCTTCCCAGACCATGGGACCAGAGGGGATGGATCCAAGGGTGCTGAGAGAGAGTTGTTTCACCAGAAGGTGCCGGTCTGTTATGATCTCAGGAGCAAAGGCACTCGGACTATGTGAGGGTGGTTTCTTTTGAAATGCTGTTCCCTAGATCTATCACCACAGTAGGACAACAGCCTTGTGAGCAGTGGGATGGAACTCCATTCGCCACTGCTCTTTGGGCCCAGCCATCCAGCCAGCTTCTCATTCAGCAAAGGGTACGCCCGTCCAAGACCTGAGCAGTCAGTTTCTCCAGCAGACATGTACATGTCACACAGTGGCACTCAGAATGATCTGCTCCATAAAATTCCCCAGCACTGAGATCAGGCTGACAGGCCTGGTGCAGTAGGAGGCTGCAGGCACTGCACTAGTAGCATACAAGTGATTGGAGGGTGGTTTTAGAGAGGATGAAGCTTTTACTGGAATGGGAGGAGAAGAAAACCTCCACAAAGCTCAGCTTGAAAGGTTTAGACTGGATGTAAGGAAAAAGAATTTTCACTCAAAGGGTAAAAATGTGGTGTGACAGGACACCCAGAGGGTTCCATGGATCATCCCATGGTGTTGTGCTTCAACGAATGGTCAGTGAGAGTGGAGTGACATCAGTGAAGGTCTAGAAATGACAGAATGAGGGGTAAGAGGGAAAGCAAGAAGGATGTCAACAGCCTGAAGGGACAGAGGAGCAGGCATGGACAGTGCAGGACAGCCTGCAGGAGAGATGGCCAAGGGCTCTGGCAAGGCTGAAAGGCCCAACAGCACCCAGGGCTTTGTCCTCTTGGCCACAGCAGCTGCCTCGGCCACCAAGGCCCAATGAGATGAAACTTTCTGCTGAGGCTCCCAGGATCTGCCTTCCCAGGCCTGGGGGTCAGGGCTTGGCCTTTCTGCTTCATCCAACCAGTCCAAGGCTTTTCTCAGCATTACAGTCACTGCACAGTGCCTGGGCCTGCCTGCAATCATGGCCTCCAGTGAGCTGCTCTGACGAGTCCCTGGGGAGCCTTTGTCAGTAACGAGCCTCCCTGGGACTGATTAATACTTCCAGGTACTTGGAGCTTTCCTGCTGACTTGGACTTCTTGAGTGGCTTCTTCAGTCTTCTGTGAGTACCTGAGGCTCATGTAATGAGCCCCAAATGCACCATGGGGCTGGTTATCTCCTTGTAGTTTTCTTCAAGACTTTTACAACTACTTGGAGATGTCTCCTGAGTTTAGCTCAGGAGGAAGAGTACATAACAGAAATTATTTCTGTTATAAAGGGACTATTTTAATACATTTTAGCTTAGAAAATAGGTTAGGTCAACATTCTTCAAGTGATGACAACCACAGCGTCTCCTCAGAAGGTCTGGACCAGTAGCAGAAGCTGTAAATTTGAGGTCCATCACTGTTTGGAAAGCATTGTTCCTCACCCCCCCAACCCCACCATTTCTGACATTGTCCCCCTGGGACTTCCATCACTGTCCTGACATCAGACTCCTCCCCTGATCTCTGCAGCTGGATGTTACAGCTCCATTGCACCATCTCCCACCTTTTCTCCTCAGAGAACTGGCTGCACACAGGCACAGCAGAGTTTTGTCAGGAAAGAAAACTAAAGCCTGAGACAGTTTCATAAACAATAAGACACACTCTGTAACTAAATGCTTATTACAAGCTGCACCTTGTGAGGTTGCCTTTCTGTAACAGTTAACCTTATGAGAAATGTTTTAGGCAGGTAGATACAAACAGGTGGAGAGAAACATAATTAAAGACTTGTCTAAGGAGACCATTGGACTGCTGTAACACAGGTTGGCTTTTAATCCCTGAAGTTTGGAGAAGCACTGCATGTGAGATGTATCTGAAAGAACAAAGACTAAGGGGACCAAAGAATGGAGATAATGGGAAGGGCCTTTCCCTAGACAGTGTGCGGAAAAGATGACTTTGGAGATGGTCATTGTAGCCTGGACAAGGGAAAATACATGAGAGATCAGAGGAATGAAGAACATGGTATAAGAGGCAGAGTAGTGGTAGGGAAGTTATGGGGGAAGATCAATATTTCCTTGGAATATCCCTTTCAAAAGGTGATGGGATTGGCAGAGCTCTTGTGAGAGAGGTCAAGCCAAGGTTGCAATCATGTCTGAAAGATTCCAGAAGTGCCACCCAGGGCTCCACAGGCTGCACATTGGTGAGGAGGGACCCACCATGGAGAGTCCTCTTTGGTGACAGTTCTGGGCAGCTAAGAGAGAAGAACTGTCCCCATGGACTGACCATGGTCAATCCTGCCTCACCAACCTGCCAGCCTGCAGCTGAGCCTGAGGAGAGACAAAGTGGATGTCATTGAGCTCAGCTTCAGCAACACTCTGGGCCTGGGATCTCTTATTATTCTTCTCTAAGGTATCCGGTTTGGATACGTCGTGAAACCGACGGGCCAAACACCAGTTGGCTGATGAGGCTGAGAGCAGTGGTGAAGGGGTCATACCCTGCCTGCAGCCAACTGGGACATACTGGGACATGGTGGGGCAGCACAGGGGCCCTTCCTGAGCCCCTTGTAGTTTCATATGTATATGTGAGACCCAGAGGATGCAGCTCACGCCACATTTTTCATTGGCAGGAAATGGAGAGGACTATTCCTGTGCCCTACAGATGCCCTTTAGGGAAATCCTGACAGGCAGAGGATGGTCCTGTCAGCACCTTCATGAGACACCAGGACTGTGGATACCCCACATTTCACAGGTAGCTGTGCCATCAGCGCAACCTTGAAAAATTAAGACCTTCATCCTTGAGCTCTTTTCTAACCAAGTCCATAACTCTTGCTTGCTTAGAATGAAGAGGGATCATGATCAGGTGGTAGGGACACCTCGCTCAGGGCAGCCCCCGAGTTCCTCTCCTAAAGACCACCAGAGACCACTGGAGACCACCAGAGAACCCCCCAGAAGTCCCCCAGGAGATTCAAGCCTCAGGCTGGAATGCTATGGAATGAGAAAGTATGATAATTAGCTCCAGGAAACTGAATGAATACTCATGATTATTGCAGACAATCCAACATCTATGTGTGTGATGGATGGACAGAAGCTTCCCCTGATACAAGAGGTGTTGGACACATCAGGGGCAGAGATTATTCATATCCTTAGTGCTGGATAAAGCGACGTCCGTTTGTTAAAGCTCAGCCCGACCTGAAGTAGTTTGATTCCCGATTTCAGTGGCAGAACCACAGAATCGCTTTGGAAAAGGAATTTTAAGATCATCAAGTTCGACCATTAACCCAACACCACCAGGTTCACCACTGAACCGTGCTTCCCTTCCCTCCCTCCTTCCCTTTCTGCTTTCCCGTTCCTCCCTCCCTTCCTTCCCTCCCTCCCTCCTTCCCTTTCCTCTTTCCCTTCCCTCCCATCTCCTTCCATTGGGGTTTGAGTTCCCCCATGAGCTCAGTGCCACTCACAACGAGACCTCCTCCTCCTTGGGTCAGGCCTCTCTGCAGCAGAGAATCACTGAAACATTTTAGGTGGGAAACAACCAGTTGCTCCACTGCACTACCCCAGACAGCACCAGTTTCAGTGGATTTGCCCGCCATGGGACAGATATCCCTGACATTAAAAACACCATTCAATATTTATTCCCAGGAGGCCAGAGATGCCCACGGGAAAGAACACAAAATTAACACACGATGGAGAGTTCTGACATTTTCAAACCAGTTCTAGTCAAACCCAGTTCTCTCTTTCTTTTGTCTTACAGGAATTCAGAGAGATCCAAGTTTAACAAAGCAAATGACAGATGTGGAGAAGAGGACACGGATGCTTGGCATAATTATTTCTGAGGTATTTGGTCTTACATGAACCTTTAGTGGTGGGAATGTGACCCTTTCACCAGGAACTTTTACAATTCCTGTCCCACCAAACTGTCGGGTACCTTGTTCTTATTTCCCTTTTGATTTTACTTTTCACCCCTTAAAACAATCAGATTATTATAAGGTCCCTTATACACTGTTCCCATTTCGTGCTGGATTTGACTTCCCAGTGGAACAGGGACAAAACTTCGAGGTTCAAACTAGTGATTTATTCGAACTTCACTCACAGGTCCAATATGTCACTACTGCCAGTGGAAGGATGCACTATTGCAACTCAAAAAACCCCACGACCCAGTACACAGGATCTATTATTACAAACCTTAAGTGATTCCTGGAAATGTACTAATCCAGGTTAGAAAAACATGCGAGATATTAACAATAACACGGTGCACTCAAACAGCACACGGGTGTCTCATCCACCCTCTCCCAGGTCAGGGTTCTCAGTCCCAGGGCAAATCCCCTCATCTGACATCTCAGATAAGGGGGAAGAATCTCCTACAGTCCAGCTGGATTGTTGGAAAACCTTCTCCAGATTCTACCCAGAATCTGAGAGGTTTTAGCCCATAAGGAAGGGATGGGGGGCTGGGCAGGGCAGAGGTATGGCTGAGGAGACTGGACTATCCAAAATGTTTATACTTGGTGGAGTGATGAGATTTCCCCCTATGTTTCCTGGGTGCCCCCTACTAATTTTTCTAATTTTTTGATGGAGAACACACCAGTTATGGTGATTTGCTTGCTTGTGGCTAGTGGGGGTGTCCTCATGCCATCCCCTTCTCCAGGTGGGCTCTGTTTCTCCTTGTGCTCCAGCTTCTCCTCCAGCACCTGGGGGGGTGGTTCTGGCTTCAGCTGGGAGCTCTCCATATCTGCTGGGGAAAGACAAAGCCATGGCACCAACAGGACCTCCACCATCAAGGATGGAGGAGAAACCCCAGGATCTGTTGGGGTAACGCAAGTAGGCCAGAGCCAGAGCAGGGTTCCCAGTGGAGGATACATGAAGAGGGGCCTCCGTGCCCACCAATGAACCTGGGATGTGTTCTTGGAGACCCTTTGCTCTCACCAGCCCAGGAACATGCCCTGCCTGGAGGAGCTGCTTCCAGTGCAGCTCCCTCAGCTGGGAACATCCTGCTCAGAGCAGGACTATCCCCACCAACAGACCAACCCAACCTGGGGACAGAGCAAACCCATCCCCAGGGACATCTCCCACCCCATCTCTGCTGCCACGCTGGGAGCAGGAACCCCAACACAGCCCCACCACACGCTTCTCCAGCCCATCCCTACCAATAGCCCCACCAAGGCAGGGGACACCTCACCCCAAAGATCCCTCCGCGGAGGTCTCACCTTTATGTAAATCTGACAGATGTCTCTGGAGGTGACACTTTTGGTTGAAGTTTCTCTTGCAGTGGACGCAGAAGAACAGCTCCTCTCCTGTGTGAATGTGTTTGTGGTTCACAAGAGCCCAGGGCTGGGCAAAGCGTTTCCCACACGTGGTGCAGGGAAAGGGCTTCTGCTTGGTGTGAGTGACCCCGTGCCGCAGGAGGAGTGTGTTCATTACAAAGCTCTTCCTGCACTCCAGGCACTTGAAGGGCTTCTCTCCTGCGTGGATCTGTTGGTGGTCGATAAGGTCTGTGCTCCTTGTGAAGCTCTTCCCAAACTCCAGGCACCCAAAGGGCTTCTCTCCTGGGTGAATACGTTGGTGACAGATCAGGTTGCTCATCGATGTGAAGGTCTTCTTGCAGTCCCCACAGATGTACACCTTCTGTTTGCAGACACTCTTTGGTTGGGTTCCAGCTTCTCGCTGGTTTTCAGCACACAACCCTCTGAAAAAGACTTTGCAGGGTCTCCTCTGAAGCAAGACTTCTTCTCGGTTCCCTTGCTCATCATCATCCTCATGTTGAACTTCATGGACCATTTCCACCTCGATGTTCTGGGGCTCCTCTCTGGCTTCTTCCACCTTCACTGTGTCCTCTTCCACCTTCTCTTTCACCTTTTTCATGGCTTAGGACTCGTTCCCACTCTCGGGCTCCTCAGCTGTTGAGAGATAAACAGGCTCGTCTGATCTGTGCTAAGAGCAGCCACCTCCACCAGTACTAACCAGCACAGTGCTGTCCAGCTGCTGGAGCCTTTCTAGAGGCAAGTAAGCAGCTCTGGGTGGTTTAGTCACCTGCTAGTCCTGAACCACACCAGTCACAGAATCACAGAATGTTAGAGGTTGGAAGGGACCTCAAAGATCATCTAGTCCAACTCCCCTGCCAGAGCAGGACCACCTACAGCAGAGTACACAGGAACGCGTCCAGGCAGGTTCTGAATCCCACCAAAGAAGGAGACTCCACAACCTCCCCGGACAGTCTGTTCCACTGCTCTGTCACCCTCACTGTGAAAAAGTTTTTTCTCATAATTTTATGTAACCTCCTATGTTCCAGCTTGCACCCATTGCTCCTTGTCCTGTCAATGGATGCCGCTAAAAAGAGCCTGGCTCCATCCTCCTGACACTCCCCCTTGACATATTTATAAACATGAATGAGGTCACCCCTCAATCTCCTCCAAGCTAAAGAGACTCAGCTCCTTCAGCCTTTCCTCATAAGGGAGATGTTCCACTCCCTTAATCATCTTTGTGGCTCTACGCTGGACTCTCTCCAGCAGTTCCCTGTCTCTCTTGAGCTGAGGGGCCCAGAACTGGACACAATATTCCAGATGTGGCCTCACCAGGGCAGAGTAGAGAGGCAGGAGGACCACACTCGACCCACTTGCTACTCCCCTTCTAATACACCTCAGGATGCCATTGGCCTTCTTGGCCACGAGGGCACACTGCTGGCTCATGGTCATCCTGCTGTCCACCAGCACCCCCAGGTCCCTTTCCCCTGTGCTGCTCTCCAGCAAAGCAGTCCCCAACCTATACTGGCACACGGGGTTATTTTTTCCCAAGTGCAAAACTCTACACTTGCCCTTGTTGAACCACTTAAGATTTCTCCCTGCCCAGCCCTCCAGCCTGTCCAGGTCTCTCTGAATGGCAGCACAGCCTGCTGGGGTGTCAACCACTCCTCCCAGTTTCGTGTCATCAGCAAACTTGCTGACAACATTCTCTAATCCCTTGTCCAGGTCATTGATGAATATATTGAACAGCGCCGGCCCCAGCACTGACCCCTGAGGGACCCCACTAGACACAGGCATCCAGCCAGACTCAGCCCCATTGACCACAGCTCTCTGGCTCCTTCCCTTCAACCAGTTCCCAACCCACCTCACTACTTGGTCATCCAGACCACACTTCCTCAGTTTACCTATGAGGATGCTGTGGGAGACGGTGTCAAATGCCTTGCTGATGTCCAGATAGACCACATCCACTGCACGGCCACCATCCATCCACCTGGTTATGTCTTCATAGAAGGCTCTCAGATTGGTCAAACATGACTTCCCCTTAGCAAAGCCATGTTGACTGCTCCTAATAACCTTCTCATCCTTGATATGTCCAGAGACAGCGCCAAGGATAAGATGTTCCAGTCCTCTAAAAGTGAAGAAATAGAGGAAAAACACAGTGATTCATCTTGCTCCTCCATGGGCTCAGGCAAGGGTCTGCTCCACCATGGACCTGGTCCTGGGCTGTGGGAGGCTGGGGAGCCTCTGCTCCAGCCTCCTCCCCCGCTTCATCTCCACATGGTTGCTCCTCTCACCACCCCCTTCCCCTCCAAGAACTAAAGATCTCCCCAACTCAAACGAATTGCTCCAGCAGGTTTTTCTCCTCTTCCACATATTTATCACAGAGGCCCTGGTTGGTTGGGTCATGGCATGAGGGACACACCCACCTTTGAGAAGCTTCTCACTCTGTAGCCACCCACCTCCCAAGAAACCCCACTGGCCACAGCCAGCCCATGGTGCCTCACGGGAGCCACAAGCAGAGGAGTGGGGGGAATCTCTGAAAATTTGGAGGACTGGGACCCATAGAAGGTCTTTACTGGAGGTCGACACTCTCTCACCGCTCCTCTCCTGCCGGATGTGATGCAGGAAAGGGCATTGCTCTCCGCCTCACCCCACGGATGGGAATGACTGCTCCTCTGAGGTGATGCTAAATGTCCACCTGAGGGGCTTCAGAACCCCAACAAGTTATTTGGGATTACAGGGATACTCAGCCTCCTCTGTGGCGTTATTTAGGGGTGAGGTCGTGCAGGGAGACCCCAGCCAGCATGGGGTCATCCGTGCCCTGCCCCCAACCAACGACCACCGGGCACAGAGCAGCAAGGAGCCGGGCGGGCTGCGGCTGGGGGTCCTTCTTCATCACTTCCTCCCAACACTACCCCTTTACCCGTGGGGGGCTGCCTGGACCCTATTCCCCACCACCGCTGCCTGGGACACCGCCCCAATCCCTCTGGGCGCTGACCCGGAGTCCCCCGTTGTCTCCAGATGCTGCCCGGGACCCCCCAGGTTCCTTCAGATGCTGCCCAATGGTTCCCCCGCACTCCATGGGGAAGGACCCAGCTCCCCACCCCATATCCTGTCCGGGAAGCC
Organism: Trogon surrucura; assembly: GCA_020746105.1. Lineage (NCBI taxonomy): Eukaryota > Metazoa > Chordata > Aves > Trogoniformes > Trogonidae > Trogon > Trogon surrucura. The sequence goes on from JAJGST010000059.1 coordinate 178,497, forward strand.
CCCCGGTACCTGTGAGCGCTGCCGCCCCCCGAAACCAGGTGGGGATTGCTCCCGCCGCTCCCGGGGCTTCGCGCAGGGTCCCACCCCCGGAGCCGCCTTTTCCGGAGCCTCCGCCCCCCGAGCCGGGCTGGACCCCCCGGGGATCCCGGGGGTGCTGGGGAGAGCCCGGCCGGAGCCCCCCACTGCCGGCCCTTTCTCAGGGAAGGGCTCTCATTGCCGAGGGAAAGGATCCTCGTCCCACGCCTCCAACACAGCTGGCAGGGATCTCCTGCAGCCCAGCGGGATCGGCGGTAAAAATCTCCCGATCCGACCCAAAATCTTACAGGTTTTATCCCGGCAGGATGGGATGTGGGAGGGCACAGAGGCCTGAGGAAATGGGGCTCTCTGGAATGTTTTCTCTCTGGTGGCTCCATTGGCTCTTTCCCTTATCTTTTCACGGGGGAGGTTGTGTCTGAGCATCCGCCTTGTTTTGCTAATTTGATGATGAGAGCTGGGGAACAAACGGTCTCCTGAGCCAAACTAAAATACCTCCAGAACAGAGGCAGTGGTTGAAATGAGACTCTGGGCAAAATGTTTGCTGTTGGGTTTTGGTTCCATTCAGGTTTTGGTCCTTTGTCTCCTGTTTAGTCAAGTTGGAGAACTCGGGGCGGGGTCGTTTTTCACAATTCCCCCGGATCATCACAGACAAGGGTCTGTCCAGGCAAGACAGAGCTGAGCTGAATTCACACCTCCCAGCCCGGCCCCGGGTCAGGGGGGATGTCCCTGGACTGGGTACGGGGTGGAGGGGCTGAGTTCTTCCCCGCAGGGTGGAATCCTCTGCTGTGAGGACAGGCTGAGGGAGCTGGGACTGTTCAACCTTGAAAAGAGGAGACTCTGGGGCGACCTTATCACTGCCTTCCAGTGCCTGAAGGGAACCTACGGGAAGGCTGGGGGGGACTTTGTACAAGAGTGTCCAGCGATAGGACAAGGGGAAATGGATTTAAATAGAAGGAGAACAGGTTTAGAATGGATCTCAGGAAGAAATTCTTCAGTGCGAGGGGAGCAAGACTCTGGACTAGATTGCCCAGAGAGGCTGTGGCTGGCTGAGAGGTGTCCCTGCCCATGGCAGGGGGTTGGATCAGATGGGCTCTGAGGTCCCTCCCAACCTCAGACATTCTGGGATTTCGAATTCAACCTGCCCACACGGGATCTGCCCGGCGCCCGGTGACGTCAGAGGCGGATCTATCTGGCATTGGTGGATGAGATCTGGAGCAGCCAATCGCGGGGCCTGTTGGCTGCCGTGGCCGGGGCTCGCTGCGGGTTCTAAATGGGAGCGCAGGTCGGCGGATCCGGAGCGGAGCGGAGCAGCGCGATGGGGCCGGCCCCGGGCACTGATGCTGCTGCTGGGGTCCCTCGGCGGGACGGGGACTGATGAGGACCCCCTGGAGCGCCTTTACTGGGCATCGGAACCGCCGGGAGCCTTTTTCCCGGCTCCGCCCCCCACAAGTGCCCCCGGTCTGGAGCCGGCAGCTCCGCTCGCTGCCATCGCGCTCCGCGGCCCCGTTCCTTCCTTAAAGCGGCTCCGTCGGCGGGGACGTCAGAGCTGACGGGCAGAGTCCCAGACTCTGGAGATCATCCAGTCCAGCCCCGCCGAGAAAGAGACGGGGCCGAGGTGGGGATCGCCCCCGCCCCCTCCCTCTCTCCTCCGCTCCCTCCCGGCGAATCCCCCGCGGGGCCGCCGCTCCCCCGCGAATCGAACAAAATCGCTCTGCGCGAATCGACCAAAATCGCAGCGATTCCTTTCCCGGGTCGGCAAAAAGTTTTCACTCGGCTTCTCTCAGCCGCGGGGTTTTCTGGTACGCTTTTTTTTTTTTTTTCACTTACCCCCAAAATGTCCGTTCCAGAGCAATTCGTGTTGAATTTTCTCCATCTTTCCCCTCTTTTTGCCGTTTTTCTGCTTCTCTACCCTCTCTTTTACCCCAAAACTCCCCGAGCCGCGCCCTGGGGCGGGAGTAAAAATGTCTGGGCAGATGAAATTGAGGGAGAAAACCCACCAAAAATTATCCTCGTCCCTGGACGCCGGCGCTGCCCCCGTCCCCCACCTCCCTCTCCCTCCCCGGAGAGGCAGTGGAGGAAAGGACCCCCCTGCGCTGGGGAAGAGGGGAAGCTGCGAGTGCCCAGCACGGAGAAGGACCTTTCTCCACCTCTTAGCTCAGGGAGTGCCCATCACAGCTGGACTTGCTGCACAGACAAAGCCCGAGTCAGGGAGCAGCTGGAGCTCCTGACATCGAGGTCACTAAAATACAAACACTTGACTGTGCACTAGGAATATGCAACAACAACAACAAAAAAAAAAAAAAAAAAAAAAAAACAAACCAAAAAAACCCCCCCTTGATGCAGAAAAGGTCAATAACCGAAATTATTCAGCAGGTATTCTTTATTACAGCACCAGGCACGTAGGGGATATTGCCACCAAATACACGCACACCGGGTGTGCGAATCTTTGGCACATATGGGCTGCCTATATGCATATTCATTAACATAAGCCCCTGCCCAGTTCCATGCGCGTTGCAGTTCCCCGGTGGTCCTCGGGTGCACTCTGCTGCTGTCCCCAAGGAAGGCTCCAAGTCTTCCTCGGCCACCAACATTTGACCTCCTCTTCTGCCCGATGCTTCGGATCCAGCGCCAACCAACCCCCGTGCAGCTGTGCCACCAGAGCTCCCGGCCTCCCCGCAATCCCTTGGTGTCTGTGTTCTGGTTCTGTGCAGTCACTCCATACATATTTATTACATTTCCACGAAATAATCATTATGTCTCCTCCTATTCTAAGAACTATTTCCATACTCATTTCACTTTCCATTCTAACATCTTTATCGCTGTCTACTGTTAGTTCTTTGCCTTTTGATCTGCTCTGGTGGTCATTGGATGCCTCTGGCGGTCGTTTACTTCATCATTCTTCTTCTCCTTCTTGTCCTCTGGACGCCCTTCTTGTTCTTTGTCAGCTTTTGCACTTGAGGACCAGCAGCAGCAGTTGCAGGTGATAAGGTTTTGCCTTGAAGCAACTGTTCCCCCCTTCAGCTACAAGTTATATTTGTATGAAGCAACTGTTCTGTTGCCACCTTCAGCTACAAGTTATATTTGTATGAAGCAACTGTTCTGTTGCCACCTTCGGCTACAAGTTATATTTGTATGAAGCAACTGTTCTGTTGCCACCTTCAGCTACAAGTTCTCTTCTCCATGAAGTAACTATTGAGCTCAACTAATTCTGTTCTCATGTCACATTCCCACGCTCTGTTAGTCTTCCCTTCTTCCTTTCAAGGCTCTGCCCATCCCACTGCAGGACGGTCTCTGCACGCAGGACTCACGAGTGGTCCAAGCTGCTGCTGTCCCCCCACTGCAGGACATCGCCCTTGGTGATTGGTTGGAAGGGACCTCGAAAAATCATCTAGTCCAACCCCCCTGCCAGAGCAGGAGCACCCAGAGTAGGTCTGGGGCGTGTCCAGGCGGGCTAGTTGTTCAGTTGATATTTTTTTAGTACTTGATGGAGCTGCCCTGAACTGAGCCGGGCGCAGAAAACTCGGCGGAGCTCCCTGTCACCGTGCGGGGCCGAGGGGACACAGAGCCTGGGGCAGGAAACAGCCCGGGCTGGGGGGACTGGGAGAACTGGGGGATCCCGCTTCCGCCCCCCAGACGTCTCCGTGGGGCAAACGCGGCCGGGTTTGCATCCAAAATAGAGCACCCGGGGGGTGGGGAGGGGGAAAGGGAGCGGAACAGCAACGAGTGGCGTCAGTTTAACGCGTCGGGCTCTTCCCAATGCGGTCACAGAAGAGCGTCCCCGCCTCCTCTTGGCTCCCCCCGCCACGCCCCCGTAACGAGTGGGCGGGACCTTGGTCCCCAACCGATTCCCGGCAGCCCGGGCGAGGACTCTCCGAGGTCGGTGTTTGGCGGCGGCAGCGCCCGGAGCTCCGGGATTCGGCGGCGGAGCCCGGGGCCGATCGTGGCGCAGGTGGGGACCGGCGGGCGGTTCTGCTGGGGCTGGGGGGGCTGTGGCGAGGGGAGCCCGGCGGGATCCCCCCTCTTGGCTCTGACCGAGTTGTTTGTCGTGCTCGTGTGTTCCCCTCCCCGCGCCGAGGCTCTGTAGCCCCTGCTCCGCCTTAATACCCCGACTTCTTTCCTGCTGGATTTTTGGACCTATTTGTTTCGGTTTGTTTTCCCCCAGAACTCTTTCCCTTTTGGTTGGGTGTTGGTGTTTTGGGGGTTTCTTTCCCGCCGGGAAAGCAAAACCTTGGTGGTTTCGAGAAGGTGAAGAAGCGAAAAGCGTAGGTTTTCTTTTGTTTTTATTCCCCAATTTTGAGGGAAAAGGTTGAAAGTGATGCATTTACTGTCCTTGACCCAATTTTACTCCAACCCCAGGGCATGGTTCGGGGGTAAAAGAGCGGGAATAGGAGGAGAAAAACATCAAAAGCAGAGAAGGACGGAGAAAATCCGTCAGGAATTACTGCAGAACTGACTTTTGATGGGGGTTAAAAGAAAACAAAATTTTGCCTACTCAAAAATAATCGAGCCAGAGCTTTGCCCCCTTAAGCACGGGGGGAGTGTCACTGTCACCGCCACATTCGTCACTTCCTGGATTAAGGTCGGGTCCCTGAGTGAGGGGAAGTGATGAATGGGGGGAGGTAGTTTCGGTTCTTCCCATGGCGGGTGTCAGGATTTGGGGGAGCCCAGAATCATTCCATGATTCTGTTATTCTGTCTCTAAGGGGTCACTTCCCATCCCGGAGCTCCGGGCGCCGCCGTCAGCGGCCCCGAGTGCCCCCGGCCGGGATTCCTCGAAAGCCCCGGGCAGGGCAGTCCCGGCCCAGGGCGAGCAGTCGCTGGGAGGTGTCGGAGCGCAGCCGGAGCTGCTGCAAACCGCAGCGCTCAGAGAAAAGTCGAGCGGAGTTAAACTGCGCTGGACGAGCCCCCCGGGGCCGCTCCGCTCCTCCTGTGCCCGGCGGGCGGGAACACGGCAGCGGCCGGGGCCCTCGGGGACACCGATGGCTGGGGACACCGGGAGCGGCGATGGGGACGTCGGGACATGGGATGGGGACAACCCAAGGAGCTGTGACAGGGACTTTGTGAGCTGGGAGTGGGGAGCGCGTCCGCCAGGCACATCCCTGCTGCCCGACGGTGACCCCGTGTGACAGGACACAGAGTTTAAATAAATCCACCAAAGAGAAACGATTCCCGAGAGTCCCATTTCCTCAGGCACACCTCTGCCCCTCCCACATCCCATCCTGACGGGATAAAACCTGTAAGATTTTGGGTCGGATCGGGAGATTTTTACCGCTGATCCCGCTGGGCTGCAGGAGATCCCTGCCGGCTGTGTTGGAGGCGTGGGACGAGGATCCTTTCCCTCGGCACTGAGAGCCCTTCCCTGAGAAAGGGCCGGCAGTGGGGGGCTCCGGCCGGGCTCCCCCAGCACCCCCGGGATCCCCGGGGGTTCCAGCCCGGCTCGGGGAGCGGAGGCACCGGAAAAGGCGGCTCCGGGGGCGGGACCCTGCGCGCAGCCCCGGGAGGGGCCGGAGCGATCCCCGCGTGGTTTCGGGGGGCAGCAGCTTCCGCAGGTACCGGGGGGTCCCCGGGCAGGATACGGGATGGGGGGCTGGGCCTTTGCCCATGGGGTGCGAAGGGACCCCGGGGCAGCACCCGCAGGGACCTTGAGGGGGTCCCGGGCAGCATCTGGAGACAACGGGGGACTCCGGGTCAGCGCCCAGAGGGATTGGGGGGGTGTCCCAGGCAGCGGCGGTGGGGAATAGGGTCCAGGCAGCCCCCCACCGGTGAAGGGGTAGTGTTGGGAGGAGGTGATGAAGAAGGACCCCCAGCCCGGCTCCTTGCTGCTCTTTGCCCTGTGGTCGTAGGTTGGGGGTGGGGCACGGGTACCCATTGCTGGCTGGGGTCACCCTGCACGGCCTCTCCCCTAAATAAGACCCTGGAAGAGTCTGAGTATCCCTGTAATCCCAAATAATTTGTGGGGCATCTGAAGCCACCGAGGTGGACCTTCAGCATTATCCCAGGGGATTGGCTGTCCCCATCCATGGGCTGAGGTGGGGACCAATGCCCTGTCTTGGGTCACATCGTCAGGACAGGAGTCGTGAGAGCATGTAGACCCCCGGGAAGAAACTTCTATGGGTCCCAGCCCTCCAGATTTTCAGGGGTTCCCTCCACTCCCTTGCCTGTAGTTCCCCTGAGACACCATGGGCTGGCTGTGGCCAGTGGGGTTTCTTGGGAGGTGGGTGGCTACAGGCTGAGAAGCTTCTTGAAGGTGGGTGTGTCCCCCATGCCATGGCCCAACCAACCAGGGCCTCTGTGATAATTATGTGGAAGAGGAGAAAATCCTGCTGAGCCAATTGCTTTGTGTTGACCAATTCCTTTAGTTCTTAGAGAGGAAGGGGGTGGTGAGAGGAGCAACCATGTGGAGGTGAAGCAGAGGAGGAGACTGGAGCAGAGGCTCCCCAGCCTCCCACAGCCCAGAACCAGGTCCATGGTGGAGCAGACCCTTGTCTGAGCCCATGAAGGAGCAAGATAAATCACTGTGGTTTTCCCATTTTTTGCATTTTTAAAGGACTGGTGTGGTTCAGGACTAGCAGGTGGCTAAACCCCCGGGGGGCTGCTTGCTTGCCTCTGGAAAGGGTCCAGCAGTTGGGCAGCACTGTACTGGTTGGTGCTGGTGGAGGTGGCTGCTCTTAACACAGATCAGATGAGCCTGTTTGTCTCTCAACAGCTGAGAAGCCCGAGAGTGGGAAGAAGAAGGAGTCCTAAGCCATGAAAAAGGTCAGAGAAAAGGTGGAAGAGGACACAGTGAAGGTGGAAGAAGCCAGAGAGGAGCCCCAGAACATCGAGGTGGAAATGGCCCATGAAGTTCAACATGATGATGAGCAAGGGAGCCGAGAAGAAGTCTTGCTTCAGAGAAGACACCACAAAGGCTCTTTCAAAGGGTCGTGTGCTGAAAACCAGCGAGAAGCTGAAACCCAATCAAAGAGTGTCTGCAAAGAGAAGGGGTACACCTGTGGGGACTGCCAGAAGACCTACACGTCAAAGAGCAGCCTGATCTGTCACCAACACATCCACACAGGAGAGAAGCCCTTCAGGTGTCTGGAGTGTGGGAAGAGCTTCACCAGGCGCTCAGCCCTCCTCAACCACCAACACGTCCACACAGGAGAGAAGCCCTACAAGTGTCTGGAGTGTGGGAAGAGCTTCATCTGGCGCTCAACCCTCCTCAACCACCAACACGTCCACACAGGAGAGAAGCCCTTCGAGTGCCTGGAGTGCGGGAAGAGCTTCATCTGGCGCTCAGCCCTCATCACACACCAACGCATTCACACAGGAGAGAAGCCCTTCAAGTGCCCGGAGTGTGGGCAGAGCTTCACCTGGCGCTCAGCCCTCATCAAACACCAACGCATCCACACAGGAGAGAAGCCCTTCAAGTGCCTGGAGTGTGGGAAGAGCTTCATCTGGCGCTCAGCCCTCCTCAACCACCAACACGTCCACACAGGAGAGAAGCCCTTCAAGTGCCTGGAGTGTGGGCAGAGCTTCACCAGGCGCTCAGCCCTCCTCCACCACCAACACGTCCACACAGGACAGAAGGCCTTCAAGTGCCTGGAGTGTGGGAAGAGCTTCATCTGGCGCTCAGCCCTCATCACACACCAACGCATTCACACAGGAGAGAAGCCCTTCAAGTGCCCGGAGTGTGGGCAGAGCTTCACCTGGCACTCAGTCCTCATCAAACACCAACGCATCCACACAGGAGAGAAGCCCTTCAAGTGCCTGGAGTGCGGGAAGAGCTTCATCTGGCGCTCAGCCCTCCTCCACCACCAACACGTCCACACAGGAGAGAAGCCCTTCAAGTGCCTGGAGTGTGGGAAGATCTTCGCCTGGCACTCAGACCTTGTCAAACACCAACGCATCCACACAGGAGAGAAGCCCTTCAAGTGCCTGGAGTGTGGGAAGACCTTCATCTGGCGCTCAGCGCTCCTCAACCACCAACACGTCCACACAGGAGAGAAGCCATTCAAGTGCCTGGAGTGTGGGAAGAGCTTCACCTGGCACTCAGTCCTCATCAAACACCAACACATCCACACAGGAGAGAAGCTCTTCAAGTGCCTGGAGTGTGAGAAGAGCTTCATCTGGCGCTCAGCCCTCCTCAACCACCAACACGTCCACACAGGAAAGAAGCCCTTCAAGTGCCTGGAGTGTGGGAAGAGCTTCACCTGGCAGTCAAACCTTGTCAAACACCAACGCATCCACACGGCAGAGAAGCCCTTCAAGTGCCTGGAGTGTGGGAAGAGCTTCGTCACAAGCTCAGGCCTCATCAGCCACCAACGCATCCACACAGGAGAGAAACCCTTCAAGTGCCTGGAGTGCGGGAAGAGCTACATCAGAAGCAGTGACCTCCTGCAGCACAGGTTGACGCACACTGAGGAGAAGCCCTTTCCTTGCAACATGTGTGGGAAACGCTTTGCAAGTCATTCAAACCTCATCAGACACCAACGCCTCCACACAGGAGAGAAGCTTTATGCCTGTCCACGCTGCAAGGAGACCTTCCGGCGGAGCTCTGATCTAGTCAGGCACCAGCGAGCCCTTCACAAAGGTGAGGGCTTGGAGAGGGCCTAGCATGAGATAACCCCTGCCTTGGTGGGGCTAGTGGTAGGGATGGGCTGGAGAAGTGTGTGGTGGGGCTGTGTTGGGGTTCCTGCTCCCAGCGTGGCAGCGGTGATGGGGTGGGAGATGTCCCTGGGGATGGATTTGCTCTGTCCCCAGGTTGGGTTGGTCTGTCGGTGGGGATAGTCCTGCTCTGAGCAGGATGTTCCCAGCTGAGGGAGCTGCACTGGAAGCAGCTCCTCCAGGCAGGGCATGTTCCTGGGCTGGTGAGAGCAAAGGGTCTCCAAGAACACATCCCAGGTTCATTGGTGGGCACGGAGGCCCCTCTTCATGTATCCTCCACTGGGAACCCTGTTCTGGCTCTGCCCTACTTGCATTACCCCAACAGATCCTGGGGTTTCTCCTCCATCCTTGATGGTGGAGGTCCTGTTGGTGCCATGGCTTTGTCTTTCCCCAGCAGACATGGAGAGCTCCCAGCTGAAGCCAGAACCACCCCCCCAGGTGCTGGAGAAGAAGCTGGAGCACAAGGAGGAGCAGAGCCCACCTGGAGAAGGGGATGACGTGAGGATACCCCCACCAGCCACAAGCAAGCAAATCATCATAACTGGTGTGTTTTCCATCAAAAAATCAGAAAAATTAGTAGGGGGCACCCAGGAAACATAGGGGGAAATCTCATCACTCCACCAAGTATAAACATTTTGGATAGTCCAGTCTCCTCACTGTTGTGGTTTGAGCCGAGTTACCGGCGGGAAGGAGACAAAGGAACCACGGGGTCGCTCCCTCCCCCCACTACCGAGAGTGAGGGGAAGAGCCCGAAAGGGGCTCAGGCAAAGGCCTCCAGGGGTTGAGATAAAAAACAGTTTAATGGTGAACATAAAATGGTAACAATAACAGTGAAATAACAGTAACGTTTAACCAGATATAACGCGAGTAACGTGTAACGCGGAGCTCACCTCCCGACCGGACCGGAAACCGGGAAAGAGCGCGCACGCCCACCCCGACCGCTCCATATTTATATACCCCGAGCATGACATCACGATGGTATCGAATATCCTAGTGACGCCCTATGCCCAGATAGCTCCTTTACTGAGAATTAACCCTATCCTAGCTGAACCCAGTACACTCAGCCATACCTCTGCCTCCCCCACCTCCCCATCACATCCTTGTGGCATAAAAACTCTGGGATTCTGGGTACGATCTGGAGAAGGTTTTCCAACAACCCAGCTGGACTGTAGGAGATTCTTCCCCCTTATCTGAGATGTCAGATGAGGGGATTTGCCCTGGGACTGAGAACCCTGACCTGGGAGGGGTTGGATGAGACACCCGTGTGCTATTTGAGCACACTGTGTTATTGTTAATATCTCGCATGTTTTTCTGACCTGCATTAGTACATTTCCAGGAATCACTTAAGGTTTGTAATAATAGATCCTGTGTATTGGCTCATGGGGTTTTTTGAGTTGCAATAGTGCATCCTTCCACTTGCAGTAGTGACATATTGGACCTGTAAGTGAAGTTCAAATAAATCACTAGTTTGAACCTCGAAGTTTTGTCCCTGTTCCCCTGGGAAGTCGAGTCCAGAAGGGAAGGGGAACAGTGTATAAGGGGCCCCATAATAATCTGATTGTTTTAAGGGGTGAAAAGTAAAATCAAAAGGGAAATAAGAACAAGGTACCCGACAGCTTGATGGGACAGGAATTGTAAATGTTCCTGGTGAAAGGGTCACATTCCCACCACTAAAGGTTCATGTAAGACCAAATACCTCAGAAATAATTATGCCAAGCATGCGTGTCCTCTTCTCTACATTCATCATTTGCTTTGTTAAACTTGGATCTCGCTGAACTCCTGTAAGACAAAAGAAAGAGGAAAGGAAGGGAGGGAGGGAAGGGAAGCACGGTTCAGTGGTGGTGTTGGGTTAATGGTCGAACTCGACGATCTTAAAAGCCCTTTTTCAAAGCTATTCTGTGGTTCTCCCAACGAAATGAGGATTGAAACTCCTTCAGGTCGGGCTGTGCTTTAACAAACATACGTCGCTTTATCCAGCACTTAGGATATAAGTAATCTCTGCTCCTGATGTGTCCAACACCTTTTGTAGAAGCAGAAATTTCTGTTCCTCCATTGCACACGTAGGCATTGGATTGTCTGCAATAATCATGAATATTCATGCGGTGTCCTTGAGCTAATTATCACACTTCATCATTCCATAGCATCCCAGCCTGAGGCTTGGATCTCCTGGGAGGCTTTTGGGGGGTCTCTGGTGGTCTCCAGCGGTCTCTGGTGGTCTTTAGCAGAGCAATTCGGGGTCTGCCCTGACCGGGGTATCCCCGCCCCCTCCCCACAGGGGTGGCCCCGCACTCAGATTTCTTCTCCATGTCCTTTGGTTGGGATCCCCTGGGTAGGGGCGTGTCCCTCCCTCCTGGAGACTCAGGGGCTCCGCGACATTCCCCTTCTTGGTGGAAAATCCGTCCCGCACCCCCGGTACCATCGCACACGGCAAAGTGGGATCTGTTCTCACCGAGCAGGATCTCACACCTGAGGGATCGGAGATGTCGGCAGAGCCTCCCCGGAGCCAGGCTGGGGTGCAGTTTCAGCAGCACAGCTCTAATCCTCCTGGTGGCGGGTGGCGGGGAACGGCTGCGGCGGGGCGGGGAACACACGGGAGGACTCGGGGGACACGTTCAGGATCAAGAGGGGAGCGATCCCCTCGCCACAGCCCCCCAGCCCCAGCAGAACCGGCCGCCGGTCCCCACCCGCGCCACGATCATCCCCGGGCGCCGCCGCCGCCGCCGAACCCCGGAGCTCCGGGCGCTGCCGCCGCCAAACCCCGAGTCCCAGCCCCGGGCAGGGCAGTCCCGGCCCAGGGCGAGCAGTCGCTGGGAGGTCTCGGAGCGCAGCCGGAGCTGCTGCAAACCGCAGCGGTCAGAGAAAAGTCGAGGGGAGTTAAACTGTGCTGGACGAGCCCCCGCCGTTGACCTTCTGAGTCTTTGGTTGGAGCTCGGTCTGTTCGTCCCAGTACTGCCGGTCCAGCCAGTCCACCCGGGCCACCACCCTCCCCGTGTCGCTGTCGTAGCGCGCGACGAGGTTCCCGTCCAGGTACACCGCGGACGCGTCCCGGGGCACCCCCGGGCTGGGCTCCGACACCCCGGGTTCAGAGCAGCGCAGGGAGTGGCGCTCTGCGGGGACACGGGGGTGGAGAGAGGTGGGGTGGGACAGGGGTGAGGGTCCCAGGGGTGGGCTGCGAGGATGGGTGGCGGTCCCGGAGGAGCAAATCGGCGGGAGGGAGTGACTGGAGGGGATGCGGGGAGAGGAGAATGTCCAGGGCAGGGGTCCTGGTGCTGAGGAAAGCAGAGCCGGGGGGGGAGTCTGGGGGTCAGAGGTGGGGGGAGCTGTCTTGGTGCCTGGGTCTGGGGGGGTTCAGGGTCTGCCAGGGTCCTGGGGAGGGGGACTGGAGATCTCGGGGACGTTCTTGTGCCCGGGTGCGGGGTCCCTGTCCCCAGGAAAGGGAGTCCAGGGGGATCCTGGTGCCCAGTGTAGGAGGGACCAGTGGCCGGGCATCAAGAGGAGTCAAGTGGAGGGAGGAGGGGGAGTGTGCCGGGAAAAGGGGTCCAAGGCGGTCCCAGTGCCAGGAAAGGGGCTCCAGAGATCCTGACCGCTCGCCGCCCCGCCGACGGTCCCCAGCAGCAGCCCCAGCCCCAGCGCCCGGCCCGGGCCCGGCCCCATCGCGCTGCTCCGCTCCGCTCCGGATCCGCACGGACCCGCCACCTTCGCTCGCTCCCGATTAGGACCCGTCACAAGCCCCGCCCACGGCACCCAACAGCCCCCGCGATTGGCTCCGCCATCCTCCCGCCCGCCAATGGCAGCCCGATCCATCTCTGACGTCAAACGGCGATGGGAGATGGGGCGGGGACCCTCCCGGGGACCCTCCCGCTCCCCGAGCTCCTCCCATAAAGACCCCAGAGACCGCTGGAGACCAGCAGAGACGCCTCCCAGAAGACCCCCCAGGAGATCCAAGTCCCACGCTTGGAAGCTTTGGAATAGAATCACGGAATTGTCAGGGTTGGAAGGGACCTTAAAGATCATCTCCTTCCAACCCCCTGCCATGGGCAGGGACATCCCCCACTAGATCAGGTTGCCCAGAGCCCCATCCAGCCTCCCCCTCTCTGGGCGACCTGTGCCAGTGTCTCCCCACCCTCACGGGGAAGAACTTCTTCCTAACGTCCAACCTGACCCAACCCATCTCTAGATTTAATCCATTCCCTCTAGTCCTACCAATACCCAACACCCTAACAAGTCCCTCACCAGCTTTCTAGTCGACCCCCTTGAGATACTGGATAATTAACTCACAGAAACTGAATGAATATATGTAATTGTTGCAGACAATTTAATGGGTATGTGTGTGATAGAGTGATACAAACTTCGGCCGAGAGAAGACCTGTTGGACACATCAGGGGCAGAGATTACTGGTATCCCCAGTACCAGATAAAGAGACGCCCGTTTGTTAAAGCTCAGCCCGACCTGAAGGAGTTTCACTCCCAATTTCAGTGGCAGAATCACAGAATCACTTTGGAAAAGGACTTTCAAGATCATCAAGTCCTACCATTAACCCAACACCACCAGGTCCACAACTGAACCGTGCTTCCCTTCCCTCCCTCCTTCCCTTTCCTCTTTCTTTTGTCTTATGCAAGTTCAGAGAGATCCAAGTTTAACAAAGCAAATGACACATGTGGAGAAGAGGACACGGATCCTTGGTATAATTATTTCTGAGGTATTTGGTCTTACATGAACCTTTAGTGGTGGGAATGTGACCCTTTCACTAGGAACATTTACAATTCCTGTCCCATCACGCTGTCGAGTGCCTTGTTCTTATTTCCCTTTTGATTTTACTTTTCACCCCTGAAAACAATCAGATTATTATGAGGCCCCTTATACACTGTTCCCCTTCCCTTCTGGACTCGACTTCCCAGGGGAACAGGGACAAAACCCAGGGACATATGTAAAATCATGTGGCCGTGGTGCCAGAAAAACCCCATGTTAAAACCTTTAGAGTTTAGGCCCCAAGGGTTTGCAACTTTTCCAACAGTGCAAAAAGTGACTGATAGTAATACTGGGCCCAGGGATCCTCCTGAAACATGGATAATTGAAAGAAGAAGATGTGTGTTTTTTGGGGACTCTTTAGTCCGGACGTGACAGGGGGTCTGGAAATGTATAATACAGGTCAGAAAAACATGCGAGATATTAACAATAACACAGTGTGCTCAAATAGCACACGGGTGTCTCATCCACCCTCTCCCAGGTCAGGGTTCTCAGTCCCAGGGCAAATCCCCTCCTCTGACATCTCAGATAATTGGGAAGAATCTCCTACAGTCCAGCTGGATTGTTGGAAAACCTTATCCAGATTCTACCCAGAATCATAGAGTTTTTAGCCCATAAGGAAGGGATGGGGGGCTGGGCGGGGCAGAGGTATGGCTGAGGAGACTGGACTATCCAAAATGTTTATACTTGGTGGAGTGATGAGATTTCCCCCTATGTTTCCTGGGTGCCCCCTACTAATTTTTCTAATTTTTTGATGGAGAACACACCAGTTATGGTGATTTGCTTGCTTGTGGTTAGTGGGGGTGTCCTCATGCCATCCCCTTCTCCAGGTGGGCTCTGTTTCTCCTTGTGCTCCAGCTTCTCCTCCAGCACCTGGGGGGGTGGTTCTGGCTTCAGCTGGGAGCTCTCCATATCTGCTGGGGAAAGACAAAGCCATGGCACCAACAGGACCTCCACCATCAAGGATGGAGGAGAAACCCCAGGATCTGTTGGGGTAATGCAAGTAGGGCAGAGCCAGAGCAGGGTTCCCAGTGGAGGATACATGAAGAGGGCCCTCCGTGCCCACCAATGAACCTGGGATGTGTTCTTGGAGACCCTTTGCTCTCACCAACCCAGGAACATGCCCTGCCTGGAGGAGCTGCTTCCAGTGCAGTTCCCTCAGCTGGGAACATCCTGCTTAGGGCAGGACTATCCCCACCAACAGACCAACCCAACCTGGGGACAGAGCAAACCCATCCCCAGGGACATCTCCACCCCATCTCTGCTGCCACGCTGGGAGCAGGAACCCCAACACAGCCCCACCACACGCTTCTCCATCCCATCCCTACCAATAGCCCCACCAAGGCAGGGGACACCTCACCCCAAAGATCCCTCTGCGGAGGTCTCACCTTTATGTAAATCTGACAGATGTCTCTGGAGGTGACACTTTTGGTTGAAGTTTCTCTTGCAGTGGACGCAGAAGAACAGCTCCTCTCCTGTGTGAATGTGTTTGTGGTTCACAAGAGCCCAGGGCTGGGCAAAGCGTTTCCCACACGTGGTGCAGGGAAAGGGCTTCTGCTTGGTGTGAGTGACCCCGTGCCGCAGGAGGAGTGTGTTCATTACAAAGCTCTTCCTGCACTCCAGGCACTTGAAGGGCTTCTCTCCTGCGTGGATCTGTTGGTGGTCGATAAGGTCTGTGCTCCTTGTGAAGCTCTTCCCAAACTCCAGGCACCCAAAGGGCTTCTCTCCTGTGTGAATACGTTGGTGACAGATCAGGTTGCTCATCGATGTGAAGGTCTTCTTGCAGTCCCCACAGGTGTACCCCTTCTGTTTGCAGACACTCTTTGGTTGGGTTCCAGCTTCTCGCTGGTTTTCAGCACACAACCCTCTGAAAAAGACTTTGCAGGGTCTCCTCTGAAGCAAGACTTCTTCTCGGTTCCCTTGCTCATCATCATCCTCATGTTGAACTTCATGGGCCATTTCCACCTCGATGTTCTGGGGCTCCTCTCTGGCTTCTTCCACCTTCACTGTGTCCTCTTCCACCTTCTCTTTCACCTTTTTCATGGCTTAGGACTCGTTCCCACTCTCGGGCTCCTCAGCTGTTGAGAGGTAAACAGGTTCGTCTGATCTGTGCTAAGAGCAGCCACCTCCACCAGTACTAACCAGCACAGTGCTGTCCAGCTGCTGGAGCCTTTCTAGAGGCAAGTAAGCAGCTCTGGGTGGTTTAGTCACCTGCTAGTCCTGAACCACACCAGTCACAGAATCACAGAATGTTAGAGGTTGGAAGGGACCTCAAAGATCATCTAGTCCAACTCCACTGCCAGAGCAGGACCACCTACAGCAGAGCACACAGGAACGCGTCCAGGCAGGTTCTGAATCCCACCAAAGAAGGAGACTCCACAACCTCCCCGGACAGTCTGTTCCAGTGCTCTGTCACCCTCACTGTGAAAAAGTTTTTTCTAATATTTTTATGTAACCTCCTATGTTCCAGCTTGCACCCATTGCTCCTTGTCCTGTCAATGGATGCCGCTAAAAAGAGCCTGGCTCCATCCTCCTGACACTCCCCCTTGACATATTTATAAACATGAATGAGGTCACCCCTCAATCTCCTCCAAGCTAAAGAGACTCAGCTCCTTCAGCCTTTCCTCATAAGGGAGATGTTCCACTCCCTTAATCATCTTTGTGGCTCTACGCTGGACTCTCTCCAGCAGTTCCCTGTCTCTCTTGAGCTGAGGGGCCCAGAACTGGACACAAGATTCCAGATGTGGCCTCACCAGGGCAGAGTAGAGAGGCAGGAGGACCACTTTCGACCCACTTGCTACTCCCCTTCTAATACACCTCAGGATGCCATTGGCCTTCTTGGCCACGAGGGCACACTGCTGGCTCATGACCATCCTGCTGTCCACCAGCACCCCCAGGTCCCTTTCCCCTGTGCTGCTCTCCAGCAAAGCAGTCCCCAACCTATACTGGCACACGGGGTTATTTTTTCCCAAGTGCAAAACTCTACACTTGCCCTTGTGTCCTGGGTTTAGCTAAAAACCCAGTCCTGTTTAGTGATTTTTTTTCTTTTCAGTTTAGTGTCTTATAAAAGGCTGCACTTTCTGAAGTCAGCAGCATGTTTTTGCAGACAGTGTGTGCTACTGGCAGTGATAACACCTGATGTTTACAGTTACTGCCTGGGACTGGTATGTAGAAAGGCTCTTGCTTATACTTATTCCTATAGTGACCAAGGCCACTGCTGGCTCTTGTGTGCCACGCTGGGGGTGCTGGGTAGTAAGAGGGGGGCACAAGGAAGTAAAAGGTTGCACCTCCGGGGGGTAATAGACAGGACAGGTGACCAACGAGAGTATTCCATCCCATATACGTCATATTTAGTATAAATTGAGTGATCACGAGAGTTTCGGCCCTTTTTTCGGCCCTTTTGCCCCTTTTGCCCTTTTCGGCCTTTTCGCCCTTCCTTTCTGCAATGGCCGGTGTCCAGAGAGGACTCCATCTGACCTCCTGATTTTGATCCGGATCCTGAGTTCCCGAATCCAGCTCCCTGTATCCAGCTCCCCGCCGCCGCTGAGCCTGGGGCTTCCCCGGCGCCTCCTGCTCTGCAGCACCAGTGGTGATTTCTATCGGGGGAGGGAGTCGGGTTTGATATCGGGCTACTATCTATAGTTGTATATAATTCTTTACTTTTATCTCTTTACCATTATTCCTATTATTTTCATTAAAGCTGTTCTAGTTTTTTTTCCTCTCTCACCCGTAAGTCTCTCTGCCTCATTCCCTTTTCTCTTCCCGTTTAGGGGGGGAAGAGGGGGTTAGAGAGTGTCTGTCCGCGTTAGTGGTCGGCCCAGCCCTAACCCGCGACACCTTGTTGAACCACTTAAGATTTCTCCCTGCCCAGCCCTCCAGCCTGTCCAGGTCTCTCTGAATGGCAGCACAGCCTGCTGGGGTGTCAACCACTCCTCCCAGTTTCGTGTCATCAGCAAACTTGCTGACAACATTCTCTAATCCCTTGTCCAGGTCATTGATGAATATATTGAACAGCGCCGGCCCCAGCACTGACCCCTGAGGGACCCCACTAGACACAGGCATCCAGCCAGACTCAGCCCCATTGACCACAGCTCTCTGGCTCCTTCCCTTCAACCAGTTCCCAACCCACCTCACTACTTGGTCATCCAGACCACACTTCCTCAGTTTACCTATGAGGATGCTGTGGGAGACGGTGTCAAATGTCTTGCTGATGTCCAGATAGACCACATCCACTGCACGGCCACCATCCATCCACCTGGTTATGTCTTCATAGAAGGCTCTCAGGTTGGTCAAACATGACTTCCCCTTAGCAAAGCCATGTTGACTGCTCCTAATAACCTTCTCATCCTTGATATGTCCAGAGACAGCGCCAAGGATAAGATGTTCCAGTCCTCTAAAAGTGGAGAAATAGAGGAAAAACACAGTGATTCATCTTGCTCCTCCATGGGCTCAGGCAAGGGTCTGCTCCACCATGGACCTGGTCCTGGGCTGTGGGAGGCTGGGGAGCCTCTGCTCCAGCCTCCTCCCCCGCTTCATCTCCACATGGTTGCTCCTCTCACCACCCCCTTCCCCTCCAAGAACTAAAGATCTCCCCAACTCAAACGAATTGCTCCAGCAGGTTTTTCTCCTCTTCCACATATTTATCACAGAGGCCCTGGTTGGTTGGGTCATGGCATGAGGGACACACCCACCTTTGAGAAGCTTCTCACTCTGTAGCCACCCACCTCCCAAGAAACCCCACTGGCCACAGCCAGCCCATGGTGCCTCAGGGGAACCACAAGCAGAGGAGTGGGGGGAATCTCTGAAAATTTGGAGGACTGGGACCCATAGAAGGTCTTTACTGGAGGTCGACACTCTCTCACCGCTCCTCTCCTGCCGGATGTGATGCAGGAAAGGGCATTGCTCTCCACCTCACCCCACGGATGGGAATGACTGCTCCTCTGAGGTGATGCTAAATGTCCACCTGAGGGGCTTCAGAACCCCAACAAGTTATTTGGGATTACAGGGATACTCAGCCTCCTCTGTGGCGTTATTTAGGGGTGAGGTCGTGCAGGGAGACCCCAGCCAGCATGGGGTCATCCGTGCCCTGCCCCCAACCAACGACCACCGGGCACAGAGCAGCAAGGAGCCGGGCGGGCTGCGGCTGGGGGTCCTTCTTCATCACTTCCTCCCAACACTACCCCTTTACCCGTGGGGGGCTGCCTGGACCCTATTCCCCACCACCGCTGCCTGGGACACCGCCCCAATCCCTCTGGGCGCTGACCAGGAGTCCCCCGTTGTCTCCAGATGCTGCCCGGGACCCCCCAGGTTCCTTCAGATGCTGCCCAATGGTTCCTCCGCACTCCATGGGGAAGGACCCAGCTCCCCACCCCATATCCTGTCCGGGAAGCCCCCCGGTACCTGTGAGCGCTGCCGCCCCCCGAAACCACGCGGGGATTGCTCCCGCCGCTCCCGGGGCTGCGCGCAGGGTCCCACCCCCGGACCCGCCTTTTCCGGAGCCTCCGCTCCCCGAGCCGGGCTGGACCCCCCGGGGATCCCGGGGATGCTGGGGAGAGCCCGGCCGGAGCCCCCCACTGCCGGCCCGTTCTCAGGGAAGGGCTCTCATTGCCGAGGGAAAGGATCCTCGTCCCACGCCTCCAACACAGCCGGCAGGGATCTCCTGCAGCCCAGCGGGATCGGCGGTAAAAATCTCCCGATCCGACCCAAAATCTTACAGGTTTTATCCCGGCAGGATGGGATGTGGGAGGGCACAGAGGCCTGCGGAAATGGGGCTCTCTGGAATGTTTTCTCTCTGGTGGCTCCATTGGCTCTTTCCCTTATCTTTTCACGGGGGAGGTTGTGTCTGAGCATCCGCCTTGTTTTGCTAATTTGATGATGAGAGCTGGGGAACAAACGGTCTCCTGAGCCAAACTAAAATACCTCCAGAACAGAGGCAGTGGTTGAAATGAGACTCTGGGCAAAATGTTTGCTGCTGGGTTTTGGTTCCATTCAGGTTTTGGTCCTTTGTCTCCTGTTTAGTCAAGTTGGAGAAGTCGGGGCGGGGTCGTTTTTCACAATTCCCCCGGATCATCACAGACAAGGGTCTGTCCAGGCAAGACAGAGCTGAGCTGAATTCACACCTCCCAGCCCGGCCCCGGGTCAGGGGGGATGTCCCTGGACTGGGTACGGGGTGGAGGGGCTGAGTTCTTCCCCGCAGGGTGGAATCCTCTGCTGTGAGGACAGGCTGAGGGAGCTGGGACTGTTCAGCCTTGAAAAGAGGAGACTCCGGGGGGACCTTATCACTGCCTTCCAGTGCCTGAAGGGAACCTACGGGAAGGCTGGGGGGGACTTTGTACAAGAGTGTCCAGCGATAGGACAAGGGGAAATGGATTTAAATAGAAGGAGAACAGGTTTAGAATGGATCTCAGGAAGAAATTCTTCAGTGCGAGGGGAGCAAGACTCTGGACTAGATTGCCCAGAGAGGCTGTGGCTGGTTAGAGGTGTCCCTGCCCATGGCAGGGGGTTGGATCAGATGGGCTCTGAGGTCCCTCCCAACCTCAGACATTCTGGGATTTCAAATTCAACCTGCCCACACGGGATCTGCCCGGCGCCCGGTGACGTCAGAGGCGGATCTATCTGGCATTGGTGGATGAGATCTGGAGCAGCCAATCGCGGGGCCTGTTGGCTGCCGTGGCCGGGGCTCGCTGCGGGTTCTAATGGGAGCGCAGGTCGGCGGATCCGGAGCGGAGCGGAGCAGCGCAATGGGGCCGGGCCCGGGCACTGATGCTGCTGCTGGGGTCCCTCGGCGGGACGGGGACTGATGAGGACCCCCTGGAGCGCCTTTACTGGGCATCGGAACCGCCTGGAGCCTTTTTCCCGGCTCCGCCCCCCACAAGTGCCCCCGGTCTGGAGCCGGCAGCTCCGCTCGCTGCCATCGCGCTCCGCGGCCCCGTTCCTTCCTTAAAGCGGCTCCGTCGGCGGGGACGTCAGAGCCGACGGGCAGAGTCCCAGACTCTGGAGATCATCCAGTCCAGCCCCGCCGAGAAAGAGACGGGGCCGAGGTGGGGATCGCCCCCGCCCCCTCCCTCTCTCCTCCGCTCCCTCCCGGCGAATCCCCCGCGGGGCCGCCGCTCCCCCGCGAATCGAACAAAATCGCTCTGCGCGAAATCGAACAAAATCGCAGCGATTCCTTTCCCGGGTCGGCAAAAAGTTTTCACTCGGCTTCTCTCAGCCGCGGCGTTTTCTGGTACGCATTTTTGTTTTTTTTTGACTTACCCCCAAAATGTCCGTTCCAGAGCAATTCGTGCTGAATTTTCTCCATCTTTCCCCTCTTTTTGCCGTTTTTCTGCTTCTCTACCCTCTCTTTTACCCCCAAACTCCCCGAGCCGCGCCCTGGGGCGGGAGTAAAAATGTCTGGGCAGATGAAATTGCGGGAGAAAACCCACCAAAAATTATCCTCGTCCCTGGACGCCGGCGCTGCCCCCGTCCCTCACCTCCCTCTCCCTCCCCGGAGCAGCAGTGGAGGGAAGGACCCCCCTGCGCTGGGGAAGAGGGGAAGCTGCGAGTGCCCAGCACGGAGAAGGACCTTTCTCCACCTCTTCGCTCAGGGGGTGCCCATCACAGCTGGACTTGCTGCACAGACAAAGCCCGAGTCAGGGAGCAGCTGGAGCTCCCGACATCGAGGTCACTAAAATACAAACACTTGACTGTGCACTAGGAATATGCAACAACAACAAAAAAAAAAAAAAAAAAAAAAACAAACCCAAAAAAAACCCCCCTTGATGCAGAAAAGGTCAATAACCGAAATTATTCAGCAGGTATTCTTTATTACAGCACCAGGCACGTAGGGGATATTGCCACCAAATACACGCACACCGGGTGTGCGAATCTTTGGCACATATGGGCTGCCTATATGCATATTCATTAACATAAGCCCCTGCCCAGTTCCATGCACATTGCAGTTCCCCGGTGGTCCTCGGGTGCACTCTGCTGCTGTCCCCAAGAAAGGCTCCAAGTCTTCCTTGGCTACCAACTTTTGACCTCCTCTTCTGCCCGATGCTTCGGATCCAGCGCCAACCAACCCCCGTGCAGCTGTGCCACCAGAGCTCCCGGCCTCCCCGCAATCCCTTGGTGTCTGTGTTCTGGTTCTGTGCAGTCACTCCGTACATATTTATTACATTTCCACGAAATAATCATTATGTCTCCTCCTATTCTAAGAACTATTTCCATACTCATTTCACTTTCCATTCTAACATCTTTATCGCTGTCTACTGTTAGTTCTTTGCCTTTTGATCTGCTCTGGTGGTCATTGGATGCCTCTGGCGGTCGTTTACTTCATCATTCTTCTTCTCCTTCTTGTCCTCTGGACGCCCTTCTTGCTCTTTGTCAGCTTTTGCACTTTAGGACCAGCAGCAGCAGTTGCAGGTGATAAGGTTTTGCCTTGAAGCAACTGTTCCCCCCTTCAGCTACAAGTTATATTTGTATGAAGCAACTGTTCTGTTGCCACCTTCAGCTACAAGTTATATTTGTATGAAGCAACTGTTCTGTTGCCACCTTCGGCTACAAGTTATATTTGTATGAAGCAACTGTTCTGTTGCCACCTTCAGCTACAAGTTCTCTTCTCCATGAAGTAACTATTGAGCTCAACTAATTCTGTTCTCATGTCACATTCCCACGCTCTGTTAGTCTTCCCTTCTTCCTTTCAAGGCTCTGCCCATCCCACTGCAGGACGGTCTCTGCACGCAGGACTCACGAGTGGTCCAAGCTGCTGCTGTCCCCCCACTGCAGGACATCGCCCTTGGTGATTGGTTGGAAGGGACCTCGAAAAATCATCTAGTCCAACACCCCTGCCAGAGCAGGAGCACCCAGAGTAGGTCTGGGGCGTGTCCAGGCGGGCTAGTTGTTCAGTTGATATTTTTTTAGTACTTGATGGAGCTGTCCTGAGCTGAGCCGGGCGCAGAAAACTCGGCGGAGCTCCCTGTCCCCGTGCGGGGCCGAGGGGACACAGAGCCGGGGGCAGGAACCAGCCCGGGCTGGGGGGACTGGGAGAACTGGGGGATCCCGCTTCCGCCCCCCAGACGTCTCCGTGGGGCAAACGCGGCCGGGTTTGCATCCAAAATAGAGCACCCGGGGGGTGGGGAGGGGGAAAGGGAGCGGAACAGCAACGAGTGGCGTCAGTTTAACGCGCCGGGCTCTTCCCAATGCGGTCACAGAAGAGCGTCCCCGCCTCCTCTTGGCTCCCCCCGCCACGCCCCCGTAACGAGTGGGCGGGACCTTGGTCCCCAACCGATTCCCGGCAGCCGGGGCGAGGACTCTCCGAGGTCGGTGTTTGGCGGCGGCAGCGCCCGGAGCTCCGGGATTCGGCGGCGGAGCCCGGGGCCGATCGTGGCGCAGGTGGGGACCGGCGGGCGGTTCTGCTGGGGCTGGGGGGGCTGTGGCGAGGGGAGCCCGGCGGGATCCCCCCTCTTGGCTCTGACCGAGTTGTTTGTCGTGCTCGTGTGTTCCCCTCCCCGCGCCGAGGCTCTGTAGCCCCTGCTCCGCCTTAATACCCCGACTTCTTTCCTGCTGGATTTTTGGACCTATTTGTTTCGGTTTGTTTTCCCCCAGAACTCTTTCCCTTTTGGTTGGGTGTTGGTGTTTTGGGGGTTTCTTTCCCGCCGGGAAAGCAAAACCTTGCTGGTTTCGAGAAGGTGAAGAAGCGAAAAGCGTAGGTTTTCTTTTGTTTTTATTCCCCAATTTTGAGGGAAAAGGTTGAAAGTGATGCATTTACTGTCCTTGACCCAATTTTACTCCCACCCCAGGGCATGGCTCGGGGGTAAAAGAGCGGGGATAGGAGGAGAAAAACATCAAAAGCAGAGAAGGACGGAGAAAATCCGTCAGGAATTACTGCAGAACTGACTTTTGATGGGGGTTAAAAGAAAACAAAATTTTGCCTACTCAAAAATAATCGAGCCAGAGCTTTGCCCCCTTAAGCACGGGGGGAGTGTCACTGTCACCGCCACATTCGTCACTTCCTGGATTAAGGTCGGGTCCCTGAGTGAGGGGAAGTGATGAATGGGGGGAGGTAGTTTCGGTTCTTCCCATGGCGGGTGTCAGGATTTGGGGGAGCCCAGAATCATTCCATGATTCTGTTATTCTGTCTCTAAGGGGTCACTTCCCATCCCGGAGCTCCGGGCGCCGCCGTCAGCGGCCCCGAGTGCCCCCGGCCGGGATTCCTCGAAAGCCCCGGGCAGGGCAGTCCCGGCCCAGGGCGAGCAGTCGCTGGGAGGTGTCGGAGCGCAGCCGGAGCTGCTGCAAACCGCAGCGCTCAGAGAAAAGCCGAGCGGAGTTAAACTGCGCTGGACGAGCCCCCCGGGGCCGCTCCGCTCCTCCTGTGCCCGGCGGGCGGGAACACGGCAGCGGCCGGGGCCCTCGGGGACACCGATGGCTGGGGACACCGGGAGCGGCGATGGGGACGTCGGGACATGGGATGGGGACAACCCAAGGAGCTGTGACAGGGACTTTGTGAGCTGGGAGTGGGGAGCGCGTCCGCCAGGCACATCCCTGCTGCCCGACGGTGACCCCGTGTGACAGGACACAGAGTTTAAATAAATCCACCAAAGAGAAACGATTGCAGAGAGTCCCATTTCCTCAGGCACACCTCTGCCCCTCCCACATCCCATTCTGAGGGGATAAAACCTGTAAGATTTTGGGTCGGATCGGGAGATTTTTACCGCTGATCCCGCTGGGCTGCAGGAGATCCCTGCCGGCTGTGCTGGAGGCGTGGGACGAGGATCCTTTCCCTCGGCACTGAGAGCCCTTCCCTGAGAAAGGGCCGGCAGTGGGGGGCTCCGGCCGGGCTCCCCCCAGCACCCCCGGGATCCCCGGGGGTTCCAGCCCGGCTCGGGGAGCGGAGGCACCGGAAAAGGCGGGTCCGGGGGCGGGACCCTGCGCGCAGCCCCGGGAGGGGCCGGAGCGATCCCCGCGTGGTTTCGGGGGGCAGCAGCTTCCGCAGGTACCGGGGGGGTCCCCGGGCAGGATACGGGATGGGGGGCTGGGCCTTTGCCCATGGGGTGCGAAGGGACCCCGGGGCAGCACCCGCAGGGACCTTGAGGGGGTCCCGGGCAGCATCTGGAGACAACGGGGGACTCCGGGTCAGCGCCCAGAGGGATTGGGGGGGTGTCCCAGGCAGCGGCGGTGGGGAATAGGGTCCAGGCAGCCCCCCACCGGTGAAGGGGTAGTGTTGGGAGGAGGTGATGAAGAAGGACCCCCAGCCCGGCTCCTTGCTGCTCTTTGCCCTGTGGTCGTAGGTTGGGGGTGGGGCACGGGTACCCATTGCTGGCTGGGGTCACCCTGCACGGCCTCTCCCCTAAATAAGACCCTGGAAGAGTCTGAGTATCCCTGTAATCCCAAATAGTTTGTGGGGTATCTGAAGCCACCGAGGTGGACCTTCAGCATTATCCCAGGGGATTGGCTGTCCCCATCCATGGGCTGAGGTGGGGACCAATGCCCTGTCTTGGGTCACATCGTCAGGACAGGAGTCGTGAGAGCATGTAGACCCCCGGGAAGAAACTTCTCTGGGTCCCAGCCCTCCAGATTTTCAGGGGTTCACTCCACTCCCTTGCCTGTAGTTCCCCTGAGACACCATGGGCTGGCTGTGGCCAGTGGGGTTTCTTGGGAGGTGGGTGGCTACAGGCTGAGAAGCTTCTTGAAGGTGGGTGTGTCCCCCATGCCATGGCCCAACCAACCAGGACCTCTGTGATAATTATGTGGAAGAGGAGAAAAACCTGCTGGGCCAATTGCTTTGTGTTGATCAATTCCTTTAGTTCTTAGAGAGGAAGGGGGTGGTGAGAGGAGCAACCATGTGGAGGTGAAGCAGAGGAGGAGGCTGGAGCAGAGGCTCCCCAGCCTCCCACAGCCCAGGACCAGGTCCATGGTGGAGCAGACCCTTGTCTGAGCCCATGAAGGAGCAAGATAAATCACTGTGTTTTTCCCATTTTTTGCATTTTTAAAGGACTGGTGTGGTTCAGGACTAGCAGGTGGCTAAACCCCCCGGGGGCTGCTTGCTTGCCTCTAGAAAGGCTCCAGCAGCTGGGCAGCACTGCACTGGTTGGTGCTGGTGGAGGTGGCTGCTCTTAACACAGATCAGATGAGCCTGTTTGTCTCTCAACAGCTGAGAAGCCCGAGAGTGGGAAGAAGAAGGAGTCCTAAGCCATGAAAAAGGTCAGAGAAAAGGTGGAAGAGGACACAGTGAAGGTGGAAGAAGTCAGAGAGGAGCCCCAGAACATTGTGGTGGAAATGGCCCATGAAGTTCAACATGATGATGAGCAAGGGAGCGGAGAAGAAGTCTTGCTTCAGAGAAGACACCACAAAGGCTCTTTCAAAGGGTCGTGTGCTGAAAACCAGCGAGAAGCTGAAACCCAACCAAAGAGTGTCTGCAAAGAGAAGGGGTACACCTGTGGGGACTGCCAGAAGACCTACACGTCAAAGAGCAGCCTGATCCGTCACCAACACATCCACACAGGAGAGAAGCCCTTCAGGTGTCTGGAGTGTGGGAAGAGCTTCACCAGGCGCTCAGCCCTCATCGACCACCAACACGTCCACACAGGAGAGAAGCCCTACAAGTGTCTAGAGTGTGGGAAGAGCTTCATCTGTCGCTCAGCCCTCCTCAACCACCAACACGTCCACACAGGAGAGAAGCCCTTCGAGTGCCTGGAGTGCGGGAAGAGCTTCATCTGGCGCTCAGCCCTCATCACACACCAACGCATTCACACAGGAGAGAAGCCCTTCAAGTGCCTGGAGTGTGGGAAGAGCTTCACCTGGCACTCAGTCCTCATCAGCCACCAACGCATCCACAAAGGAGAGAAGCCCTTCAAGTGCCTGGACTGTGGGAAGAGCTTCATCTGGCGCTCAAACCTCCTCAACCACCAACACGTCCACACAGGAGAGAAGCCTTTCAAGTGCCTGGAGTGTGGCCAAAGCTTCACCAGGCGCTCAGCCCTCCTCCACCACCAACGCATCCACACAGGACAGAAGCACTTCGAGTGCCTGGAGTGTGGGAAGAGCTTCATCTGGCGCTCAGCCCTCATCACACACCAACGCATCCACACAGGAGAGAAGCCCTTCAAGTGCCTGGAGTGTGGGCAGAGCTTCACCTGGCACTCAGTCCTCATCAAACACCAACGCATCCACACAGGAGAGAAGCCCTTCAAGTGCCTGGAGTGCGGGAAGAGCTTCATCTGGCGCTCAGCCCTCCTCCACCACCAACACGTCCACACAGGAGAGAAGCCCTTCAAGTGCCTGGAGTGTGGGAAGATCTTCGCCTGGCACTCAGACCTTGTCAAACACCAACACATCCACACAGGAGAGAAGCCCTTCAAGTGCCTGGAGTGTGGGAAGAGCTTCATCTGGCGCTCAGGCCTCCTCAACCACCAACACGTCCACACAGGAGAGAAGCCATTCAAGTGCCTGGAGTGTGGGAAGAGCTTCACCTGGCACTCAGTCCTCATCAAACACCAACACATCCACACAGGAGAGAAGCCCTTCAAGTGCCTGGAGTGTGAGAAGAGCTTCATCTGGCGCTCAGGCCTCCTCAACCACCAACACGTCCACACAGGAGAGAAGGCCTTCAAGTGCCTGGAGTGTGGGAGGAGCTTCACCTGGCAGTCAAACCTTGTCAAACACCAACGCATCCACACGGCAGAGAAGCCCTTCAAGTGCCTGGAGTGTGGGAAGAGCTTTGTCACAAGCTCAGGCCTCATCAGCCACCAACGCATCCACACGGGAGAGAAGCCCTTCAAGTGCCTGGAGTGCGGGAAGAGCTTCATCAGAAGCAGTGACCTCCTGCAGCACAGGTTGACGCACACTGAGGAGAAGCCCTTTCCTTGCAACATGTGTGGGAAATGCTTTGCAAGTCGTTCAAACCTCATCAGACACCAACGCCTCCACACAGGAGAGAAGCTTTATGCCTGTCCAAGCTGCAAGGAGGCCTTCCGGTGGAGCTCTGATCTAGTCAGGCATCAGCGAGCCCTTCACAAAGGTGAGGCCTTGGAGTGGGTGTAGCATGAGATAACCCCTGCCTTGGTGGGGCTAGTGGTAGGGATGGGCTGGAGAAGCGTGTGGTGGGGCTGTGTTGGGGTTCCTGCTCCCAGCGTGCCAGCGGTGATGGGGTGGGAGATGTCCCTGGGGATGGATTTGCTCTGTCCCCAGGTTGGATTGGTCTGTCGGTGGGGATAGTCCTGCTCTGAGCAGGATGTTCCCAGCTGAGGGAACTGCACTGGAAGCAGCTCCTCCAGGCAGGGCATGTTCCTGGGCTGGTGAGAGCAAAGGGTCTCCAAGAACACATCCCAGGTTCATTGGTGGGCACAGAGGCCCCTCTTCATGTATCCTCCACTGGGAACCCTGCTCTGGCTCTGCCCTACTTGCATTACCCCAACAGATCCTGGGGTTTCTCCTCCATCCTTGATGGTGGAGGTCCTGTTGGTGCCATGGCTTTGTCTTTCCCCAGCAGACATGGAGAGCTCCCAGCTGAAGCCAGAACCACCCCCCCAGGTGCTGGAGGAGAAGCTGGAGCACAAGGAGGAGCAGAGCCCACCTGGAGAAGGGGATGACGTGAGGATACCCCCACCAGCCACAAGCAGGCAGATCATCATAACTGGTGTGTTCTCCATCAAAAAATCAGAAAAATTAGTAGGGGGCACCCAGGAAACATAGGGGGAAATCTCATCACTCCACCAAGTATAAACATTTTGGATAGTCCAGTCTCCTCAGCCATACCTCTGCCTCCCCCACCTCCCCATCACATCCTTGTGGCATAAAAACTCTGGGATTCTGGGTACGATCTGGAGAAGGTTTTCCAACAACCCAGCTGGACTGTAGGAGATTCTTCCCCCTTATCTGAGATGTCAGATGAGGGGATTTGCCCTGGGACTGAGAACCCTGACCTTGGAGAGGTTGGATGAGACACCCGTGTGCTATTTGAACACACTGTGTTATTCATCATAGAATCATCATAGAATGTTAGGGATTGGAAGGGACCTCGAAAGATCATCAAGTCCAATCCCCCTGCCAGAGCAGGAATGCCTAGACTATGCCACACAGGAACGTGTCCAGGCAGGTCTTGAATGTCTCCAGAGAAGGAGACTCCACAACCTCTCTGGGCAGCCTGTTCCAGGGCTCCGTCACCCTCACTGAGAAGAAGTTTCTTCTCGAGTTTAAGCGGAACCTCTTATGTTCCAGTTTCAGCCCATTACCCCTTGTCCTATCAGTGGTTGTCACCGAGAAGAGCCTGGCTCCATCCTCGTGACACTCACCCTTGATATATTTGTAAACATTAATGAGGTCACCCCTCAGCCTCCTCTTCTCCAAACTAAAGAGCCCCAGCTCCTTCAGTCTTTTCTCATAAGGGAGATGCTCCACTCCCTTAATCATCCTAGTTGCCCTGTGCTGGACTCTCTCCAGCACTTCCCTGTCTTTCTTGAACTGAGGGGCCCAGAACTGGACACAGTATTCCAGATGGGGTCTCACCAGGGCAGAGTAGAGGGGAAGGAGAACCTCTCTCGACCTACTAACCACCCCCCTTCTAATACACCCCAGGATGCCATTGGCCTTCCTGGCCACAAGGGCACAGTGCTGGCTCATGGTCATCCTGCTGTCCACCAAGACTCCCAGGTCCCTTTCCCCTACACTACTCTCTAATAAGTCATTCCCCAACTTATACTGGAACCTGGGGTTGTTCCTACCCAGATGCAAGACCCTACATTTACCCTTGTTATATTTCATTAAATTTTTCCCCGCCCAACGCTCCAGCCTGTCCAGGTCTCGCTGGATGGCAGCACAGCCTTCTGGTGTGTCAGCCACTCCTCCCAGCTTGGTGTCATCAGCAAATTTGCTGATAGTACTCTCTAGTCCCTCATCCAAGTCATCGATGAATATATTGAATAATACTGGTCCCAGTACCGACCCTTGAGGGACTCCACTGGATACAGGTCTCCAACCAGACTCTGCCCCATTGACCAAAACTCTTTGGCTTCTTCCCCTCAGCCAGTTCACAGTCCACCTCACTACCCGAGAGTCTAGACCACACTTCTGCAGTTTAGCAGCAAGGATGCTGTGGGAGACTGTGTCAAATGCTTTACTGAAGTCAAGGTAGACCACATCCACCGCTCGGCCATCATCTATCCACCTTGTTATATCCTCATAAAAGGCTATGAGGTTAGTCAAGCACGACTTCCCTTTGGTGAAGCCATGTTGACTGTCTCTAATGACCCTCTTATCCCTGATATGCCTTGAGATGGCACCAAGGATAAGTCGTTCCATCACTTTCCCAGGGATGGAGGTGAGGCTGACCGGTCTATAGTTACCCGGGTCCTCCTTCTTGCCCTTTTTGAAGACTGGAGTGACATTTGCTTCCCTCCAGTCCTCAGGCACTTCTCCCGTCTCCCAAGACTTGGCAAAGATGATGGAGAGTGGTCTAGCAATGACATCAGCCAGCTCCCTCAGCACCCGTGGATGCATCCCGTCTGGACCCATGGATTTATGGATGTCCAGATTGCTTAATTGGTCCCTAACCCCGTCCTCATCGACTAAAGCAAACTATTCCACTGCCCTGACTTCCTGTGGGGCCTCAGGGGAACGGGGCTCCTCAGGACAGCCTCCGGCAGAGTAGACAGAGGCAAAGAAGGCATTCAGTAACTCTGCCTTCTCTGTATCTTCTGTCACCAAGGCACCCACCTCATTCATCAGTGGGCCTACATTGCCTCTGGTGTTAGTTTTATCTGCCACGTATTTGAAAAAGCTCTTCCTGTTGTCCTTGACCCCTCTCGCCAGGTTCAATTCTAGGGAGGCCTTTGCTTTTCTAGTTGCCTCCCTACACCCTCGGACAACAGCCTTATATTCTTCCCAAGTGGCCAGCCCCGCCTTCCAAGATCTGTAAATTCTCCTCTTGCCCTTGAGCTTACCCAGCAGATCCCTGTTTAGCCACGCAGGTCTCCTGGCTCCCTTCCTTGACTTCCTACGTGTCGGGATGCTCTGATCTTGAGCACGGTAGAAGCAGTCCCTGAACGCTAACCAACTGTCTTGGGCCCCTTTACCTTCAAACAGCCTTGCCCATGGGATTTTCTCAAGTAATTGCTTGAAAAATCCAAAGTTTGCCTTGGCAAAGTCCAGGGTTGCAATTCTGCTTGCTATTTTGTTTCTGCTACATGAGATCCTGAACTCCACCATTTCATGGTCACTGCAGCCAAGGCAGCCCTCAACCTTTACTGCTTCAACCAGATCCTCCTTGTTAGCGAGGATGAGGTCCAGCAGTGCTCCTCTCCTAGTCGGCTCCTCCACCATTTGCATCAGAAAATTATCATCGATGCACTGGAGGAACCTCCTGGACTGTGGCTGGCTGGCTGAGTTGTCCTTCCAGCAAATATCAGGGAAGTTAAAATCCCCCACGACAACAAGGGCCTGTGATTGTGAGACCGCTCTCAGCTGCCTGTAGAAGGCCTCATCAACTTCCTCACCCTGATCTGGTGGCCTGTAATAGACACCCACAACAGTATCTCTCCTGCCAGCCTGCCCCTTAATTCTAACCCATACACTCTCAACTTGCTCCTCATCCATGCCTGGATGGTATTCAAGACATTGTAGTTGCTCTCTCACGTAAAGAGCAACTCCACCACCTCGCCTGGCTGGCCTGCCTTTCCTGAAAAGGACATAGCCAGCCATGACCACATTCCAGTCATGTGAGCTGTCCCACCATGTCTCTGTAATTGCCACCAGATCATAATCTCCTGCCCGAACCCAGGTTTCTAGCTCCTCCTGCTTATTCCCCATGCTGCGTGCATTGGTGTACAAGCATTTCAGGGAGCCAGCTGAGCACACTGATCTCACCCTAGGGGGATGGAAGGCCACCCGGTCCTCATAATTTCTAGAGCACTGCCCCGCTGCAATCCCAGCTATAACCCCATCCCCCTTCATATCTAGTTTAAAGAACGCTCTATGAGTCCCGCCAGCTCATGACCAAGGCTCCTTTTTTCCCTTTGTGTCATTTGAACCCCAGCTTGTTTCAGTAGATCAGGTGCCCTGTAGATCTCCATGTTTTTCTGACCTGCATTAGTACATTTCCAGGAATCACTTAAGGTTTGTAATAATAGATCCTGTGTATTGGCTCATGGGGTTTTTTGAGTTGCAATAGTGCATCCTTCCACTGGCAGTAGTGACATATTGGACCTGTGAGTGAAGTTCAAATAAATCACTAGTTTGAACCTCGAAGTTTTGTCCCTGTTCCACTGGGAAGTCGAGTCCAGAAGGGAAGGGGAACAGTGTATAAGGGGCCCCATAATAATCTGATTGTTTTAAGGGGTGAAAAGTAAAATCAAAAGGGAAATAAGAACAAGGTACCTGACAGCTTGATGGGACAGGAATTGTAAATGTTCCTGGTGAAAGGGTCACATTCCCACCACTAAAGCTTCATGTAAGATCGAATATCTCAGAAATAATTATGCCAAGCATGCGTGTCCTCTTCTCTACATTCATCATTTGCTTTGTTAAACTTGGATCTCGCTGAACTCCTGTAAGACAAAAGAAAGAGGAAAGGAAGGGAGGGAGGGAAGGGAAGCACGGTTCAGTGGTGGTGTTGGGTTAATGGTCGAACTCGACGATCTTAAAAGCCCTTTTTCAAAGCTATTCTGTGGTTCTCCCAACGAAATGAGGATTGAAACTCCTTCAGGTCGGGCTGTGCTTTAACAAACATACGTCGCTTTATCCAGCACTTAGGATATAAGTAATCTCTGCTCCTGATGTGTCCAACACCTTTTGTAGAAGCAGAAATTTCTGTTCCTCCATTGCACACGTAGGCATTGGATTGTCTGCAATAATCATGAATATTCATGCGGTGTCCTTGAGCTAATTATCATACTTCATCATTCCATAGCATCCCAGCCTGAGGCTTGGATCTCCTGGGAGGCTTTTGGGGGGTCTCTGGTGGTCTCCAGCGGTCTCTGGTGGTCTTTAGCAAAGCAACTCGGGGTCTGCCCTGACCGGGGTATCCCCGCCCCCTCCCCACAGGGGTGGCCCCGCACTCAGATTTCTTCTCCATGTCCTTTGGTTGGGATCCCCTGGGTAGGGGCGTGTCCCTCCCTCCTGGAGACTCGGGGGCTCCGCGACATTCCCCTTGTTGGTGGAAAATCCGTTCCGCATCCCCGGTACCATCGCACACGGCAAAGTGGGATCTGTTCTCACCGAGCAGGATCTCACACCTGAGGGATCGGAGATGTCGGCAGAGCCTCCCCGGAGCCAGGCTGGGGTGCAGTTTCAGCAGCACAGCTCTAATCCTCCTGGTGGCGGGTGGCGGGGAACGGCTGCGGCGGGGCGGGGAACACACGGGAGGACTCGGGGGACACGTTCGGGAACAAGAGGGGGGCGATCCCCTCGCCACAGCCCCCCAGCCCCAGCAGAACCGGCCGCCGGTCCCCACGCGCGCCACGATCATCCCCGGGCGCCGCCGCCGCTGCCGAACCCCGGAGCTCCGGGCGCTGCCGCCGCCAAACCCCGAGTCCCAGCCCCGGGCAGGGCAGTCCCGGCCCAGGGCGAGCAGTCGCTGGGAGGTCTCGGAGCGCAGCCGGAGCTGCTGCAAACCGCAGCGCTCAGAGAAAAGTCGAACGGAGTTAAACTGCGCTGGACGAGCCCCCGCCGTTGATCTTCTGAGTCTTTGGTTGGAGCTCGGTCTGTTCGTCCCAGTACTGCCGGTCCAGCCAGTCCACCCGGGCCACCACCCTCCCCGTGTCGCTGTCGTAGCGCGCGACGAGGTTCCCGTCCAGGTACACCGCGGACGCGTCCCGGGGCACCCCCGGGCTGGGCTCCGACACCCCGGGTTCAGAGCAGCGCAGGGAGTGGCGCTCTTGCGGGGACACGGGGGTGGAGAGAGGTGGGGTGGGACAGGGGTGAGGGTCCCAGGGGTGGGCTGCGAGGATGGGTGGCGGTCCCGGAGGAGCAAATCGGTGGGAGGGAGTGACTGGAGGGGATGCGGGGAGAGAAGAATGTCCAGGGCAGGGGTCCTGGTGTTGAGGAAAGCAGAGCCGGGGGGGGCAGTCTGGGGGTCAGAGGTGGGGGGAGCTGTCTTGGTGCCTGGGTCTGGGGGGGTTCAGTGTCTGCCAGGGTCCTGGGGAGGGGGACTGGAGATCTCGGGGACGTTCTTGTGCCCGGGTGCGGGGTCCCTGTCCCCAGGAAAGGGACTCCAGGGGGATCCTGGTGCCCAGTGTAGGAGGGACCAGTGGCCGGGCATCAAGAGGAGTCAAGCGGAGGGAGGAGGGGGAGTGTGCCGGGAAAAGGGGTCCAAGGCGGTCCCAGTGCCAGGAAAGGGGCTCCAGAGATCCTGACCGCTCGCCGCCCCGCCGACGGTCCCCAGCAGCAGCCCCAGCCCCAGCGCCCGGCCCGGGCCCGGCCCCATCGCGCTGCTCCGCTCCGCTCCGGATCCGCACGGACCCGCCACCTTCGTTCGCTCCCGATTAGGACCCGTCACAAGCCCCGCCCACGGCACCCAACAGCCCCCGCGATTGGCTCCGCCATCTTCCCGCCCGCCAATGGCAGCCCGATCCGTCTCTGACGTCAAACGGCGACGGGAGATGGGGCGGGGACCCTCCCGGAGACCCTCCCGCTCCCCGAGCTCCTCCCCTAAAGACCCCACAGGCCGCTGGAGACCAGCAGAGACGCCTCCCAGAAGACCCCCCAGGAGATCCAAGTCCCACGCTTGGAAGCTTTGGAATAGAATCACGGAATTGTCAGGGTTGGAAGGGACCTTAAAGATCATCTCATTCCAACCCCCTGCCATGGGCAGGGACATCCTCCACTAGATCAGGTTGCCCAGAGCCCCATCCAGCCTCCCCCTCTCTGGGCGACCTGTGCCAGTGTCTCCCCACCCTCACGGGGAAGAACTTCTTCCTAACGTCCACCCTGACCCAACCCATCTCTAGATTTAATCCATTCCCTCTAGTCCTACCAATACCCAACACCCTAACAAGTCCCTCACCAGCTTTCTAGTCGACCCCCTTGAGATACTGGATAATTAACTCACAGAAACTGAACGAATATATATAATTGTTGCAGACAATTTAATGGGTATGTGTGTGATAGAGTGATACAAACTTCAGCCGAGAGACCTGTTGGACACATCAGGGGCAGAGATTACTGGTATCCCCAGTACCAGATAAAGAGACGCCCGTTTGTTAAAGCTCAGCCCGACCTGAAGGAGTTTCACTCCCAATTTCAGTGGCAGAATCACACAATCACTTTGGAAAACGACTTTCAAGATCATCAAGTACTACCATTAACCCAACACCACCAGGTCCACAACTGAACCGTGCTTCCCTTCCCTCCCTCCTTCCCTTTCCTCTTTCTTTCGTCTTACAGGAATTCAGAGAGATCCAAATTTAACAAAGCAAATGACACATGTGGAGAAGAGGACACGGATCCTTGGTATAATTATTTCTGAGGTATTTGGTCTTACATGAACCTTTAGTGGTGGGAATGTGACCCTTTCACTAGGAACATTTACAATTCCTGTCCCATCACGCTGTCGAGTGCCTTGTTCTTATTTCCCTTTTGATTTTACTTTTCACCCCTGAAAACAATCAGATTATTATGAGGCCCCTTATACACTGTTCCCCTTCCCTTCTGGACTCGACTTCCCAGGGGAACAGGGACAAAACCCAGGGACATATGTAAAATCATGTGGCCGTGGTGCCTGAAAAACCCCATGTTAATACCTTTAGAGTTTGGGCCCCAAGGGTTTGCAACTTTTCCAACAGTGCAAAAAGTGACTGATAGTAATACTGGGCCCAGGGATCCTCCTGAAACATGGATAATTGAAAGAAGAAGATGTGTGTTTTTTGGGGACTCTTTAGTCCGGACGTGACAGGGGGTCTGGAAATGTATAATACAGGTCAGAAAAACATGCGAGATATTAACAATAACACAGTGGGCTCAAATAGCACACGGGTGTCTCATCCACCCTCTCCCAGGTCAGGGTTCTCAGTCCCAGGGCAAATCCCCTCACCTGACATCTCAGATAATTGGGAAGAATCTCCTACAGTCCAGCTGGATTGTTGGAAAACCTTATCCAGATCGTACCCAGAATCTCAGAGTTTTTAGCCCATAAGGATGGGATGAAGAGGTGGGGGAGGCAGAGGTATGGCTGAGGAGACTGGACTATCCAAAATGTTTATACTTGGTGGAGCGATGAGATTTCCCCCTATGTTTCCTGGGTGCCCCCTACTAATTTTTCTGATTTTTTGATGGAAAACACACCAGTTATGATGATCTGCCTGCTTGTGGCTGGTGGGGGTATCCTCACGTCATTCCCTTCTCCAGGTGGGCTCTGCTCCTCCTTGTGCTCCAGCTTCTCCTCCAGCACCTGGGGGGGTGGTTCTGGCTTCAGCTGGGAGCTCTCCATGTCTGCTGGGGAAAGACAAAGCCATGGCACCAACAGGACCTCCAGCATCAAGGATGGAGGAGAAACCCCAGGATCTGTTGGGGTAATGCAAGTAGGGCAGAGCCAGAGCAGGGTTCCCAGTGGAGGATACATGAAGAGGGGCCTCCACGTCCACCAATGAACCTGGGATGTGTTCCTGGAGACCCTTTGCTCTCACCAACCCAGGAACATGCCCTGCCTGGAGGAGCTTCTTCCAGTGCAGCTCCCTCAGCTGGGAACATCCTGCTCAGAGCAGGACTATCCCCACCGACAGACCAACCCAACCTGGGGACAGAGCAAATCCATCCCCAGGGACATCTCCCACCCCATCACCGCTGCCACGCTGGGAGCAGGAACCCCAACACAGCCCCACCACACACTTCTCCAGCCCATCCCAACCAATAGCCCCACCAAGGCAGGGGTTATCTCATGCTACACCCACTCCAAGGCCTCACCTTTGTGAAGGGCTCGCTGATGCCTGACTAGATCAGAGCTCCACCGGAAGGCCTCCTTGCAGCGTGGACAGGCATACGGCTTCTCTCCTGTGTGGAGGCGTTGGTGTCTGATGAGGTTTGAATGCCTTGCAAAGCGTTTCCCACACGTTTTGCAAGGAAAGGGCTTCTCCTCGGTGTGTGTCAATCTGTGCCGCAGGAGGTCTCTGCTATTGGTGAAGTTCTTTTCGCACTCCAGGCACTTGAAGGGCTTCTCTGCTGTGTGGATGCGCTGGTGGTTGATGAGGCCTGAGCTTGAGATGAAGCTCTTCCCACACTCCAGGCACTTGAAGGGCTTCTCTGCTGTGTGGATGCGTTGGTGTTTGATGAGGGCTGAGCGCCAGATGAAGCTCTTCCCGCACTCCAGGCACTTGAAGGGGTTTTGTCCTGTGTAGATGCGTTGGTGGTTGAGGAGGACTGAGCGCGAGATGAAGCTCTTCCCACAGTCCAGGCACTTGAATGGCTTCTGTCCTGTGTGGATGCGTTGGTGTTTGATG
>CM036649.1:0-155072 GCA_020746105.1 Trogon surrucura
ACAAAAAGGGGGAAAAAATGTCAATTTTGGGGTTAAAAATGGAGAAAAAGGGGAAAAATGTCAATTTTGGGTTAAAAATGGACAAAAAGGGGAAAAATGTCAATTTTGGGGTTAAAAATGGACAAAAAGGGGGAAAAATGTCAATTTTGGAGTTAAAAATGGACAAAAAGGGTGAAAAATGTCAATTTTGGGGTTAAAAATGGACAAAAAGGGGGAAAATGTCAATTTTGGGGTTAAAAATGGAGAAAAATGGGGGGGAAATGTCAATTTTGGGGTTAAAAATGGACAAAAAGGGGGAAAAATGTCAATTTTTTGGGTTAAAAATGGACAAAAGGGGGGAAAAATGTCAATTTTGGGGTTAAAAATGGACAAAAAGGGGGAAAAATGTCAATTTTGGGGTTAAAAATGGACAAAAAGGGGGGAAAATGTCAATTTTGGGGTTAAAAATGGACAAAAAGGGGGAAAAATGTCAATTTTGGGGTTAAAAATGGACAAAAAGGGGGAAAAATGTCAATTTTTGGGGTTAAAAATGGACAAAAAAAAGGGGGAAAATGTCAATTTTGGGGTTAAAAATGGACAAAAAGGGGGGAAAATAATGGTCATTTTGGGGGGTTAAAAATGGACAAAAAAGGGGGAAAAATGGGTCATTTGTTGGGTTAAAAATAGGACAAAAAGGGGGGAAAAATGTCAATTTGGGGTTAAAAAATGGGACAAAAAGGGGGAAAAATGTCAATTTTGGGGTTAAAAATGGACAAAAAGGGGGTAAATGTCAATTTTGGGGGTAAAAATGGGACAAACAAGGGGGAAAAAATGTCAATTTTGGGGGTTTTTTTTCAAAAGGGGGGAAAATGGTCAATTTTGGGGTAATGGACAAAAAGGGGGAAAAATTGTCATTTTGGGGTTCAAAAAAGGACAAAAAAAGGGGGAAAAATGTCATTTTTGGGGTTAAAAATGGACAAAAAGGGGAAAAATGTCAATTTTGGGGGGTTAAAAATGGACAAAAAGGGGGGAAAAATGTCAATTTTGGGGTTAAAAATGGAGAAAAAAGGGGGAAAAATGTCAATTTTGGGGTTAAAAATGGAGAAAAAGGGGGAAAAATGTCAATTTTGGGGTTAAAAATGGACCAAAAAGGGGGAAAAATGTCAATTTTGGGGTTAAAAATGGAGAAAAAGGGGGAAAAATGTCAATTCTGGGGTTAAAAATGGACAAAAAGGGGAAAAATGTCAATTTTGGGGTGAAAAATGGACAAAAAGGGGGAAAAATGTCAATTTTTTGGGTTAAAAATGGACAAAAAGGGGGGAAAAATGTCAATTTTTGGGGTTAAAAATGGAGAAAAAGGGGGAAAAATGTCAATTTTTGGGGTTAAAAATGGACAAAAAGGGGGAAAAAATGTCAATTTTGGGGTTAAAAATGGACAAAAGGGGGGAAAAATGTCAATTTTGGGGTTAAAAATGGACAGAAAAGGGGAAAAATATCAATTTTGGGGTTAAAAATGGACAAAAAGGGGGAAAAATGTCAATTTTGGGGTTAAAAATGGAGAAAAAGGGGGGAAAATGTCAATTTTTGGGTTAAAAATGGAGAAAAAGGGGGGAAAATGTCAATTTTGGGGGTTAAAAATGGAGAAAAAGGGGGAAAAATGTCAATTTTGGGGTTAAAAATGGAGAAAAAAGGGGGAAAAATGTCAATTTTAGGGTTAAAAATGGACAAAAAGGGGGGAAAAAAACTTCATTTTTAGGTTAAAAATGGATGTAAATGGGGAAAAAAATGTCAAATTTAGGGTTAAAATGGACATAAATTGGGGAAAAATGTAAAATTTTGGGATAAAAATGGAGAAAAAGGGGGAAAATGTCAATTTTGGGGTTAAAAATGGACAAAAAGGGGGGAAAATGTCAATTTTTTGGGTTAAAAATGGAAAAAAAGGGGAAAAAACTTAATTTTTAGGTTAAAAATGGATGTAAATGGGGAAAAAAATGTCAATTTTTGGGTTAAAAATGGACATAAATTGGGGGAAAATGACAATTTTTGGGATAAAAATGGAGAAAAAGGGGGAAAAATGTCAATTTTGGGGTTAAAAATGGACAAAAAGGGGGAAAAATGTCAATTTTGGGGTTAAAAATGGACAAAAAGGGGGGAAAATGTCAATTTTGGGGTTAAAAATGGAGAAAAATGGGAAAAAATGTCAATTTTGGGGTTAAAAATGGACAGAAAAGGGGAAAAATGTCAATTTTTGGGGTTAAAAATGGAGAAAAAGGGGGAAAAATGTCAATTTTTGGGGTTAAAAATGGACAAAAGGGGGGAAAAATGTCAATTTTGGGGTTAAAAATGGACAAAAAGGGGGAAAAATGTCAATTTTGGGGTTAAAAATGGACAAAAAGGGGAAAAAATGTCAATTTTGGGGTTAAAAATGGAGAAAAAGGGGGAAAAATGTCAATTTTGGGGTTAAAAATGGACAAAAAGGGGGAAAAATGTCAATTTTGGGTTAAAAATGGACAAAAAGGGGGGAAAATGTCAATTTTGGGGTTAAAAATGGAGAAAAATGGGAAAAAATGTCAATTTTGGGGTTAAAAATGGACAGAAAAGGGGAAAAATGTCAATTTTTGGGGTTAAAAATGGAGAAAAAGGGGGAAAAATGTCAATTTTGGGGATAAAAATGGAGAAAAAGGGGGAAAAATGTCAATTTTTGGGGTTAAAAATGGAGAAAAAGGGGAAAAATGTCAATTTTGGGGTTAAAAATGAACAGAAAGGGGAGAAAACTTCATTTTTAGGTTAAAAATGGATGTAAATGGGGAAAAAAATGTCAATTTTTGGGTTAAAATGGACATAAATTGGGGAAAAATGTCTATTTTTGGGATAAAAACGGAGAAAAGGGGGGGAAATGTCATTTTTGGGGTTAAAAATGGACAAAAAGGGGGGAAAAATGTCAATTTTGGGGTTAAAAATGGACAAAAAGGGGGAAAAATGTCAATTTTTGGGTTAAAAATGGACAAAAAGGGGGGAAAATGTCAATTTTTGGGTTAAAAATGGACAAAAAGGGGGAAAAATGTCAATTTTGGGGTTAAAAATGGACAAAAAGGGGGAAAAATTTCAATTTTGGGGTTAAAAGTGGAGAAAAAGGGGGAAAATGTCAATTTTGGGGTTAAAAATGGACAAAAAGGGGGAAAAATGTCAATTTTGGGGTTAAAAATGGACAAAAAGGGGGAAAAATGTCAATTTTTGGGGTTAAAAATGGACAAAAAGGGGGAAAAATGTCAATTTTTGGGGTTAAAAATGGAGAAAAAGGGGGAAAAATGTCAATTTTGGGGTTAAAAATGGAGAAAAAGGGGGGAAAATGTCAATTTTGGGGTTAAAAATGGACCAAAAGGGAGAAAAATGTCAATTTTGGGGTTAAAAATGGGGAAAAAGGGGGGGAAAATGTCAATTTTGGGGTTAAAAATGGAGAAAAAGGGAAAAATGTCAATTTTTGGGGTTAAAAATGGACAAAAAGTGGGAAAAATGTCAATTTTGGGGTTAAAAATGGAGAAAAAGGGGGAAAATGTCAATTTTGGGGTTAAAAATGGAGAAAAAAGGGGGGAAAAATGTCAATTTTGGGGTTAAAAATGGAGAAAAAAGGGGGGAAAAATGTCAATTTTTGGGTTAAAAATGGACAAAAAGGGGGAAAAATGTCAATTTTGGGGTTAAAAATGAACAGAAAGGGGAGAAAACTTCATTTTTAGGTTAAAAATGGATGTAAATGGGGAAAAAATGTCAATTTTTGGGTTAAAAATGGACAAAAAGGGGGAAAAATGTCAATTTTGGGGTTAAAAATGGACAAAAAGGGGGAAAAATGTCAATTTTGGGGTTAAAAATGGAGAAAAAGGGGGAAAAATGTCAATTTTTTGGGTTAAAAATGGAGAAAAAGGGGGGAAAAATGTCAATTTTGGGGTTAAAAATGGAGAAAAAGGGGGAAAAATGGCGGGAAATGGTGAGGAAATGGCAGGAAAATGGCGGGAAAAGGTGGAAAAATGGCGGGAAAAGGTGGAAAAATGGCGGGAAAAGGTGGAAAAATGGCGGGAAAATGCAGGAAAATGGAGGAAACAGGTGGGAAATGGCGGGAAAAGGAAGGAAAAAGGTGGGAAATGGTGGAAAAAAGGTGGGAAATGGAGGAAAAGGTGGGAAAAATGGTGGGAAAAGGTGGGAAAAGGGCAGGAAGTGGCAGGAAAATGGGGGAAATGGAGGGAAAAGGGTGGGGAAATGGAGGGGAAATGGAGGAAAAGGGCAGGAAATGGTGGGAAAAGGCGGGAAATGGAGGAAAAAAGGTGGGAAATGGAGGAAAAGGGCAGGAAATGGCGGGAAAAGGGGGGGAAATGGAGGGGAAATGGAGGAAAAGAGCAGGAAAATGGTGGGGAAAGGTGGGAAATGGTGGGAAAAAAGGCGGGAAGTGGCAGAAAAAGGTGGGAAACGAGAGTAAAACATCAGGAAATGGCGGAAAAATAGCAGGAAACGGTGGGAAAAGGGGGGAAATGGCGGAAAAGGGCAAGAAAATGGCAGGAAAAAGGTGGGAAATGGAGGAAAAGGGCAAGAAAATGGCAGGAAATGGTGAGGAAACGGCGGGAAAATGGTGGGAAATGGCGGGAAAAGGTGGGAAAAGGCAGGAAAAGGTGGGAAAAAAGGCGGGAAATGGAGGAAATGGTGGGAAAAATGGTGGGAAAAGGTGAGGAAACGGCGGAAAAAGGTGGGAAATGGTGGGAAAACATCAGGAAACGGGGGGGAAAGGTGGGAAAACGGAGGGAAAATGGAGGAAAAGGGCGGGAAATGCAGGGAAAATGGCGGGAAATGGGGGGGAAATGGAGGAAAAGGGGAGGAAAATGGTGGAAAAATGGCGGGAAATGGGGGGAAAATGGAGGAAAAGGGCAGGAAATGCAGGAAAAATGGCGGGAAATGGGGGGGAAATGGAGGAAAAGGGCAGGAAATGCAGGGAAAATGGTGGGAAATGGGGGGAAAATGGAGGAAAAGGGCAGGAAAATGGTGGGAAAAGGCGGGAAATGGAGGGAAAATGGAGGAAAAGGGCAGGAAATGGCAGGAAAAATGGCGGGAAATGGGGGGAAAATGGAGGAAAAGGGCGGGAAATGCAGGAAAAATGGCGGGAAATGGGGGGAAAATGGAGGAAAAGGGGAGGAAAATGGTGGGAAAAGGCGGGAAAAAGGCAGGAAAGAGGAAGATTTGAGGGAAAAAGGGAGGAAATTGGGGGGAAAAAAGGCGGAAGGAGGGAAAAAAAGGGAAAAGTGGGGGGAAATCGGGGCCGAAAGGGGCAAAACTGGTGAGATTTGGGGCAAAAAAAGGGGAAAAAAGGGCAAATCGGGAGGAGATTCGGGGGCAAAATGGCTCCGGCCGCCATTTTGTGGGGCCGGGGAGCCCCTCGGCCGCCATTTTGTGGGGCTGGGCCCCTCAGAGGCCTCCTCGGCCGCCATTTTGTGGGTCCAGAGACTCCTCGGCCGCCATTTTGTGGCTCTAGAGGCTCCTCAGCCGCCATTTTGTGGCTCGAGAGGCTCCTCGGCCGCCATTTTGTGACTCTAGAGGCTCCTCAGCCGCCATTTTGTGGGTCCAGGAACCTCCTCAACCTCCATTTTGTGGGTCTGGGCCCCACAGGAACCTCCTCGACCGCCATTTTGTGGCTCTAGACACTCCTCAACCACCATTTTGTGGCTCGAGAAACTCCTCAACCGCCATTTTGTGGGTCTGGGCCCCACTGGAACCTCCTCAACCACCATTTTGTGGCTTAAGAGACTCCTCAACCACCATTTTGTGACTCCAGTGACCTCCTCAACCTCCATTTTGTGGGTCCAGGCCTCACAGGAACCTCCTCAACCTCCATTTTGTGGCTCGAGAGACTCCTCAACCGCCATTTTGTGGGTCCAGGAACCTCCTCATC
Source organism: Trogon surrucura (assembly GCA_020746105.1). Classification (NCBI taxonomy): domain Eukaryota; kingdom Metazoa; phylum Chordata; class Aves; order Trogoniformes; family Trogonidae; genus Trogon; species Trogon surrucura. The sequence continues at coordinate 5,909 of CM036649.1, forward strand.
CTCCATTTTGTGGGTCTGGGCCCCACAGGAACGTCCTCAACCGCCATTTTGTGGGTCCAAAGACTCCTCAACCGCCATTTTGTGCGTCCAGCGACCTCCTCAACCTCCATTTTGAGGGTCTGGGCCTCTCAGGGACCTCCTCAACCGCCATTTTGTGGGTCTGGGCCCCACAGGAACCTCCTCAACCGCCATTTTCTGCATCCAGGCCTCACAGGAACATCCTCAACCTCCATTTTGTGGCTCGAGAGACTCCTCAACCGCCATTTTGTGGGTTCAGGAACCTCCTCATCCTCCATTTTGTGGGTCTGGGCCCCACAGGAACCTCCTCAACCGCCATTTTGTGGGTCCAGGAACCTCCTCAACCGCCATTTTGTGGGTCTGGGCCCCACAGGAACCTCCTCAACCGACATTTTGTGGCTCTAGAGACTCCTCAACCGCCATTTTGTGGGTTCAGGAACCTCCTCATCCTCCATTTTGTGGGTCTGGGCCCCACAGGAACCTCCTCAACCGCCATTTTGTGGCTCTAGACACTCCTCAACCGCCATTTTGTGACTCCAGGGACCTCCTCATCCTCCATTTTGTGCATCTTGGTGCCACATCAACCTCCTCAACCGCCATTTTGTGGCTCGAGAGACTCCTCAACCGCCATTTTGTGGGTCCAGGCCTCACAGGAACCGCCTCAACCGCCATTTTGTGACTCCAGAGACACCTCAACCGCCATTTTGTGACTCCAGGGACCTCCTCAACCTCCATTTTGCGGGTCCAGGAACCTCCTCATCCTCCATTTTGTGCATCTTGGCGCCACATCAACCTCCTCAACCGCCATTTTGTGGCTCGAGAGACTCCTCAACCGCCATTTTGTGGGTCCAGAGACTCCTCAACCGCCATTTCGTGGCTCCAGGAACCTCCTCAACCTCCATTTTGTGCATCTTGGCCCCACATCAACCTCCTCAAGCCGCCATTTTGTGCGTCCAGGCCTCACAGGAACCTCCTCAACCGCCATTTTGTGACTCCAGAGCCCTCCTCAACCTCCATTTTGTGGGTCAGGGCCCCACAGGAAACACACACACACACACACACACCCCCCAACCTCCACGCCCCAACGCTCCGTCGCCCCCGACTTCCCCCCCCCGCGCTTTTCCGCCGCCCTCGCCGTCGCGCCGCTCCCTCCGTGCCACCGCGGCGCAGCCGCCGCCGCCGCCGCCGCCGCCGCCCTCCCCGAGCCCCTTCTCCGCCCCCCAAGATGGCGGCGGAGGCGAAGCCGGAGGCGTCGCAGCGGAGGGTCAGGGACCCCCCGGGGGTCCGGAGGTCGCCGCCGGACTCGACCAATTGCGGGGCCGCCCGCAGCCCTGGGGGGGAAGAAGAAGGAGAAAGTCAGTCAAGATGGCGGCCAAGATGGCGGCCAAGATGGCGGTGGCGCCGGCGCCGCGACCTACCGGGCAGGGCGGCGAGGAAGAGGAGCAAGATGGCCGCCATGACGGAGGAAGAGGAGGAGGAAGAGGGGATGTGGGGCCACCGAGGCGCCGCCGGGCTCTTAACGGCGTCGGGGCTCGTTAGGATTTGCATAATTAAGGGTTTGGGCCCCGCCCACTTCCGGGGGGTGGGGGGGGTTGGTCGTTAACGAAGGGGTTTGGTCGTTAACGAAGCGGTTACGGGGGATTAATTAATCCCAAGGGGGGGGGTTTTGGGGGGTTGTTTTGGTCTTAACGAAGGTGTTTTGTCGGTAACGAAGGTGTTTGGTCGTTAACGAAGTGTTTACAGTTGATTAATTAATCCCAAGGGGGGGGGTTTGAAGGTTGTTTGGGTCGTTAACGAAGGTGTTTTGTCGTTAATTAAGGGTTTAGAGGGAATTAATTAATCCCAGGGGGGGTTTGAAGGTTGTTTGGGTCGTTAACGAAGGTGTTTTGTCGTTAATTAAGAGTTTAGAGGGAATTAATTAATCCCGGGGGGGGGTTTAGGGCTTGTTTGGTCGTTAACGAAGGTTTTTTCTCGTTAATTAAGGGTTTACAGGGAATTAATTAATCCCAAGGGGGGGTTTTGAAGGTTGTTTTGGTCGTTAACGAAGCTTTTTCCTCGTTAATTAAGGGTTTAAAGGGAATTAATTAATCCCAGGGAGGGTTTTAGAGGTTCTTTGGTCGTTAACGAAGGTTTTTTCTCGTTAACGAAGGGTTTAGGGGGGATTAATTAATCCCGGGGGGGTTTTAGAGGTTCTTTGGTCGTTTACGAAGGTTTTTTCTCGTTAATGAAGGGTTTAGGGGTAATTAATTAGTCCCGGGGGGGTTTTACAGGTTCTTTGGTCGTTAACGAAGGTTTTTCCTCGTTAATTAAGGGTTTAGGGGTAATTAATTAACCCCAGGAGGGGTTTTAGGGCTTGTTTGGTTGTTAATGAAGCTTTTTTCCTCATTAATTAAGGGTTTAAAGGGAATTAATTAATCCCAGGGAGGGTTTTAGAGGTTCTTTGGTCGTTAATGAAGGGTTTTTCTCGTTAATTAAGGGTTTACAGGGAATTAATTAATCCCAGGAGGGGTTTTAGGGCTTGTTTGGTCATTAACGAAGGTTTTTCCTCATTAATTAAGGGTTTAGGGGGGATTAATTAACCCCAGGAGGGGTTTTAGGGCTTGTTTGGTCGTTAACGAAGGTTTTTTCTCGTTAACGAAGGGTTTAGGGGTAATTAATTAACCCCAGGAGGGGTTTTAGGGCTTGTTTAGTCGTTAATGAAGTTTTTTGCTCGTTAATTAAGGGTTTAGAGGGAATTAATTAATCCGGGGGGGGGGGGGTTGGGGGTTGTTTTGGTTTTAACGAAGGTGTTTTGTCGTTAACGAAGGTGTTTGGTCGTTAATTAAGGGTTTAAAAGGAATTAATTAATCCCAAGGGGGGTTTTGAAGGTTGTTTGGGTCGTTAACGAAGGTGTTTTGTCGTTAATTAAGGGTTTAGGGGGAATTAATTAATCCCAGGAGGGGTTTTAGGGCTTGTTTGGTCATTAACGAAGGTTTTTTCTCGTTAACGAAGGGATTAGGGGTAATTAATTAACCCCAGGAGGGGTTTTAGGGCTTGTTTGGTCGTTAACGAAGGTTTTTCCTCGTTAATTAAGGGTTTACAGGGAATTAATTAATCCTGGGGGGGGGGTTGGGAGTTGTTTTGGTCATTAACGAAGGTTTTTTCTCGTTAACGAAGGGTTTACAGGGAATTAATTAACCCCAGGAGGGGTTTTAGGGCTTGTTTAGTCGTTAATGAAGGTTTTTCCTCATTAATTAAGGGTTTAGAGGGAATTAATTAATCCTGGGGGGGGGGGGTTGGGGGGTTGTTTTGGTCTTAACGAAGGTGTTTTGTCGTTAACGAAGGTGTTTTGTGGTTAATTAAGGGTTTACAGGGAATTAATTAATCCCGGGGGGGGGGTTTTAGGGCTTGTTTGGTCGTTAATGAAGCTTTTTCCTCGTTAATTAAGGGTTTAGGGGGGATTAATTAATCCCGGGGGGGGTTTGGAGTTAATTAAGGACATTTGGAGTTAATTAAGGGGCCACAAAGGGAGGAAATTAATTAATTAAAGGGGTTCGATGCCAATAAAGTGATTGATTAGGGGTCGGTTAATTAATTTGAAGGTCTCCAGGGGGTTAATTAGTGGCGTCAATTAATTAATTGGCACGATAAAGGGTCGATTAATTAATGGAGAAGGCTCCAGGGGCTTAATTACTGTCATTAATTAATTATTTGGTACCGTGAGGGGTCGATTAATTAAGTTTAAGGTCCCCTGGGGCTTAATTAATGGCATTAATTAATTAATCGGGGTCGATTAATTAATGGTGAAGCCTCCAGGGAGTTAATTACAGACATTAATTAATTAATTGCAGGCAAGAGGAGTAAATTAATTAACATCCAGGTCGTCGACCAACAATTAATTAATCGTAATTAACCACCGAGCCAATTAATTATTTATTTCCATCGATTATTAATTGATTAATTAATTAATTCAACTCGGGATGAGCCCCTCCAACCAATTGTTAGGATTATTAATTAATTATTAGTTCCCCAATTGCCTCAATTAATTGTTTCCCCCCTTCTTTTGTGTTTATCCCTTTATTAATCCCTTATTAACGGTTCCTTTATCAATTATTTCCTCATTAATTACCCCTTTATCAATTATTTCCTCATTAATTACCCCTTTATTAATCATTTCCTCATCAATTACCCCTTTATTAATTATTTCTTCGCTAATTATCCCCTTATTAATCCCTTATTAACACTTCCTTTATTAATTATTTCTTCATTAATCACCCCTTTATCAATTATTTCTTTTTTAATTATTCCTTTATTAATCATTTCTTTATTAATTATTCCTTTATTAATTATTTCTTCATCAATTACCCCTTTATTAATTATTTCTTCGCTAATTATCCCCTTATTAATCCCTTATTAACACTTCCTTTATTAATTATTTCTTCATTAATTACCCCTTTATCAATCATTTCTTTATTAATTATTCCTTTATTAATCATTTTTTATTAATTATTCCTTTATTAATCATTTCTTCATTAATTACCCCTTTATTAATCATTTCTTCATTAATTACCCCTTTATTAATCCCTTATTAACGGTTCCTTTATTAATTATTTCTCCATTAATCACCCCTTTATCAATTATTTCTTTATTAATTATTCCTTTATTAATCATTTCTTTATTAATTATTCCTTTATTAATCACTTCTTCACTAATTACCCCTTTATTAATCATTTCTTCACTAATTACCCCTTTATTAATCCCTTATTAACGGTTCCTTCATTAATTATTTCTTCATTAATTACCCCTTTATCAATTATTTCCTCATCAATTACCCCTTTATTAATTATTTCTCCGCTAATTACCCCTTTATTAATTATTTCTTCGCTAATCACCCCTTGATTAATCACTTCCTCATTAATTACCCCCTTATTAATCATCAATTTCCCAATTAATCCCTCATTAATCATCAATCCCCCCATTAATTGCTCCTTAATCGCCGCCGCGGGCGCCGAATTAATTAATTAATTGATTAATTGACTTCCTGGGGGGGGGGGGGTGGCCTCGTCGATGACGTCATTTCCCCATTTCGCGGGTTTTTTTTTGGCGGGAAACCCGGAAGCGCGCGCGCGCGCGGCCCCTCCCCCACCCCCCGCGCGGGGGGGGGGAAAAATCGGGATTTTGGGGCAAATAAAGAGAATTTTGAGGTAAAAAAAAGGGGATTTGGGGGGAAATAATGAGATTTTTGAGGGGAAAAAGGGGATTTGGGGGGGAATAAAGAGATTTTTGAGGGAAATAATGAGATTTTTGAGGTAAAAATCGAGATTTTGGGGGGAATAATGAGATTTTTGAGGGAAATATTAAGGGTTTTGAGGGAAATAATGAGATTTTTGAGGGAAAAAAGGGGATTTTTGGGGGAAATAATGAGATTTTTGAGGGAAATATTATGGTTTTTGAGGGAAATAATGAGATTTTTGAGGAGAAAGGGGGTATTTGGGGGGGAATAATGAGATTTTTGAGGGAAATATTGAGATTTTTGAGGGAAAAATCGAGATTTTGGGGGGAATAATGAGATTTTTGAGGGAAATAATGAGATTTTTGAGGGGAAAAGTTGGGGTTTGATGGGAAATAAAGAGATTTTTGAGGGAAAAAAGGGGGATTTTGGGGCAAATAATGAGATTTTTGAAGGAAAAATCGAGATTTTGGGGTGAATAATGAGATTTTTGAGGGAAATAATGAGATTTTTGAGGGAAAAGGGGGGTTTGATGGGAAATAATGAGATTTTTGAGGGAAAAAGGGGGATTTTGGGGCAAATAATGAGATTTTTGAAGGAAAAATCGAGATTTTGGGGTGAATAATGAGATTTTTGAGGGAAATAATGAGATTTTTGAGAGAAAAGGGGGGTTTGGGGGGAAATAATGAGATTTTTGAGCAAAAAAAGAGGATTTTTGAGGGAAATAATGAGGTTTTTGAGGGAAAAGGGGGGATTTGTGGGGGAATAATGATATTTTGAGGGAAATAATGAGATTTTTGAGGGAAATATTGAGATTTTTGAGGGAAATAAGGGGATTTTGAGTGAAATAATGAGATTTTGAGGGAAATAATGAGATTTTTTGAGGGAAATAAGGAGATTTTGGTGGAAAATAATGATATTTTGGAGGGAAAAAGTTGGGATTTGGTGGGAAAACCAGGATTTTGAGGGGAAAAATGGGGTTTTGAGGGGAAAAAAAAAGGTTCCAGGTCGAGCTCAAAGGGAGACCGGTTGGGATTTGGGCAAAGAGTCGACGTTGGGGGCAAATGGTCGACGTCGGGGTCAAGCGGTTGAGTCTCGGGCACCACCAATGGCGCCACCTTGTCCAACTCTGTCCTCCTCCTTGGTGCTGCCGCCATCGTCACTGACCCCACCCGAGAGGTCCAAGTCCCACCAGGTGCCACCACCCCCACCCCCAGCCCTGCTGCCGATCCCCGCGACCAACTCGAGCCCCTTCCCGGGGCCCCGTCGCACCCAGGACGGGCTGAAACTGCTGGAGGGGAAGCCCCGAAACCTCCACGAGCTGCAGCAGGGCCGGGAGCGACTGAGCCGCGTCCTTCCTGTTCCCGGCCAGGGCTGCGGGCGGCCGCGCCGTCGGTCGAGTGCGGGGGGGACCTCCGGACCCCCGGGGGGTCCCTGACCCTCCGCTGCGACGCCTCCGGCTTCACCCTCAGCAGCTTCCAGATGGAGTGGGTCCGACAGGCCCCCGGGAAGGGGCTCGAGTGGGTCGCGGGGATCAGCACCAACCCCCGTTACACCGTCTACGCGCCGTCGGTCGAGGGTCGCTTCACAATTTCAAGGGACGACGCGCAGAGCTCGGTGACGCTGCAGATGAGCGGCCTCGAGCCCGACGACTCGGCCACCTACTACTGCGCCAAAAGCTACAGCAGTTACTATGGTTACGGTGTTTATGGTGGCCCCGACCCCCCGAGCTGTGGCCCCAGGTCCCCCCAGATCCCTCCCACCCGCCCAAACTCCCGCACCCGACGCGGATCCTCGCCCCGACCCTCAGCGCTCGGCCCAGACGTCGCCCGTTTGCCCCAAATCCCGACCGATTCCCTCAAGCCTCGACCAGTTTTGGCCACAAAGCTCAACCTTGTGCCACAAACCTCGACCGTTTCCACCCAAACTCGACCATTTTCCCCAAAGCTCGAGTGGTTTTTGCTGCAAGTCTCGACCATCTTCACCTCAAACGTCCGATATTTTCACCTCAACCATTTTGCCTCCAGCCTTGACCTCTCCTACCCCAAAGCTCCACCACTGTCACCTCAAAGCTCAACAGTTTTTACCCCAAACCCCGACTGTTCTTACCCCAAAGCCTCAACCATCTGCCCCAAACCTTCGTCTTTGAACCCAAACCTCGACCCTTTCTGGCACAAAACTCAACCTTTTGCCTCAAACCTCAACTCTTGGCCCCGAAACCCAACCAAGGAGGCGCCGGCGCTGCAGGAGGTGACGCCCGAGATGTGTGAGAGGAGACTCGGGGCGAGGGTTTGGGGCAGGATCCTGGGGTTTGGGCTCGACAGCGGGTTTGGAGCTCGGGGTCGGGGTCGGGGCTGCCCCAAGGGCTGGGGCTTCGTGCCAGGATCTGGGGACACAGTGTTGGGGCCGGGGCCAGCACCACCAGCATAAGGACCACCATAAACGCTCTTGGCGCAGTAGTAGGTGGCCGAGTCGTCGGGCTCGAGGCCGCTCATCGCCAGCGTCACCGAGCTCTGCGCGTCGTCCCTCGAGATCGTGAAGCGACCCTCGACCGACGGCGCGTAGTCGGTGTCACCAGCGCTGTTAATCCCTGCGACGAACTCGAGCCCCTTCCCGGGGGCCTGACGGACCCACATCATGGCGAAGCTGCTGAGGGTGAAGCCGGAGGCGTCGCAGCGGAGGGTCAGGGACCCCCCGGGGGTCCGGAGGTCCCCCCCGCACTCGACTTTGACCCAGAACCAGTCGAGGTTTGGGGTAAAAGGGGTCGAGGTTCGGGTCGAGCGGTCGAGTCCCGGGGAGAGGATCCTTCCTCGGAACCAGTTTGGCCTCGACCCTCCCGACCGTTCCCAACTGCTTTGACTAAACTTTGACCACTTTGGCCCCACCCTCGACTGTTTCCCTCAAACTTTGGCCCTTTTTGGCCCTGAACTCGCTCCATTTTCCCTCCAGTCTTGACCATTTCCCTCCAAGCTTGACCGTTTGCCCCAAACCTGGTCGGGTCTTGGCAAATCTTCGGTGTTGGCCCCGAACCTCTCAGGGCTGGATCAAACCTCAGCCCTTGACATCAACTCGTGAGGATTTTATCCTAAACCTCAACCAATTTGACCTCAAAGCTCGACTGGTTTTGGTTCAAAGTGACCTCGTCCCACCGTGTCCTTCCTGTTCCCGGCCAGGGCTGCGGGCGGCCGCGCCGTCGGTCGAGTGCGGGGGGGGACCTGCGGACCCCCGGGGGGTCCCTGACCCTCCGCTGCGACGCCTCCGGCACCTCCATCAGTGGCGTTGGCATGATGTGGGTCCGTCAGGCCTCCGGGAAGGCCCTCGAGTGGGTCGCGGGGATTGACAGTGGTGGCGGCACCAGCTACGCGCCGTCGGTCAAAGGTCGCTTCACAATTTCAAGGGACAACGCGCAGAGCTCGGTGACGCTGCAGACGAGCGGCCTCGAGCCCGACGACTCGGCCACCTACTACTGCGCCAAACAAGTTGGTAACCGTGGTTACGGTCACTGTGCTGGTGGTCGCCTCGGCCCCAAATGCCAGCATGAAGCCCCAGCCCTTGGGGCAGCCCCGACCCCGAGCTCCAAACCCGCTGTCGAGCCCAAACCCCGGGATCCTGCCCCAAACCCTCGCCCCGAGTCTCCTCCCCAACCCCTTGGGTGCCCCGTCCAGCAGCTCCTGCGCCCCCAGTGCTTGAGGATTTGAGCCAAGAGCTGAGGCCCCAGGGAAATTGTTTGAGGTTTGAGGGACAAACGGTCGAGGTCTGAAGTCAAATCCCCACGTGCTGATGTCAGAGGCTGCGATTGGTTCCCTCCGGAGGTTTGGGGCCTGCAGTGGAGATTTGGCGAAACCCAACGAGGTCGAGTTTGGAGGGAAATGGTCAAGACTTGAGGCACAACTGACCAAGATCAGGACCAAAAGAGGCCAAAGATTGAGGCAAAGAGTCGAGGGCTGGGACAGAAATGGTTGATGTTGGTCAAAACAGTTGGGAAAGGTCAAGAGGGTTGAGGCAAAGGCTGGAGGTTCGAGCCCAAACTGGATGAGAGCTGAGGCCGGGGCTTTGTGCCGGGATTTGGGGACGTGGCGTTGGGGCTGGGGCCACCACCAGCAAGAGCACCACCAGCACCACCATAAGCGCTTTTGGCGCAGTAGTAGGTGGCCGAGTCGTCGGGCTCGAGGCCGCTCATCTGCAGCGTCACCGAGCTCTGCGCGTTGTCCCTCGAGATTGTGAAGCGACCCTTGACCGACGGCGCGTACCAGGTGCTGCCACCACCACTGCTAATGTCTGCGACCCACTCGAGGCCCTTCCCAGGGCTCTGTCGCATCCAGCCCATGGAGAAGCTGCTGAAGGTGAAGCCGGAGGCGTCGCAGCGGAGGGTCAGGGACCCCCCGGGGGTCCGGAGGTCCCCCCCGCACTCGACCGACGGCGCGGCCGCCCGCAGCCCTGGCCGGGAACAGGAAGGACACGGTGGGACACGGTGGCTTTGAACCAAAACCAGTTGAGCTTTGGGGTCAAACTGGCCCAGCCTTGGGGCAGAACTGGCTGAGGCAGAACTGGTTGAGGCTCCGGGTACAACAGGCAGGGTCTGACAGTCGCTGCGTGAGGCAACAACGGCTGAGGCAGAACGGGGGAGGTTTGGGGTAAAACGTGGGAGGTTCAGGGCCTCGTTGGCCTCAACTTGCTCCGTTTTCCCTCCAGCCTTGACCATTTCCCTCCAAACTCGACTGTTGAGGTCAAACCTGGTCGGGTCTCCTCAAACCTTCACTGTTGGCCCCGAAACTGCCCAGGCTGGATCAAACCTCAGCCCTTGACTTGCATTTGTGAGGATTTGACCTCAAACCTCAACCGTGTTTCCTTCAAAGCCACCGTGTCCCACCGTGTCCTTCCTGTTCCCGGCCAGGGCTGCGGGCGGCCGCGCCGTCGGTCGAGTGCGGGGGGGACCTCCGGACCCCCGGGGGGTCCCTGACCCTCCGCTGCGACGCCTCCGGCTTCACCCTCAGCAGCTTCAGCATGAACTGGGTCCGTCAGGCCCCTGGGAAGGGGCTTGAATACGTCGCGAGTATCAATAGTGGTGGCACCACCTGGTACGTGCCGTCAGTCAAGGGTCGCTTCACGCTCTCGAGGGACAACGCGCAGAGCTCGGTGACGCTGCAGATGAGCGGCCTCGAGCCCGACGACTCGGCCACCTACTACTGCGCCAAAAATTAAGGTGCTGGTGCTGGTTATGCTGGTGGTGTCCCTGGCCCCAACGCCACGTCCCCAAATCCCAGCACGAAGCCCCAGCCCTTGGGGCAGCCCCGACCCCGAGCCCGAGCCCTTGGCTCCGGGTGCAATGATGCAGGTTTGGGGGCAGCGCTTGAGGCTCTCAGGGAAAAACTGTTGAGTTTTGGGGTAAAAGTTTCTGGGGTTTGAGGCAATAACGGTCGAGGTCGAACAGGAGAGGTTTGAGACATGAATGAGGGAGGTTTGAGGCCAAACCAGTTGGTGTCTGAGGCCAAACCAGTTGGTGTCTGAGGCCAAACCAGTTGGTGTCTGAGGCCAAACCAGTTGGTGTCTGAGGCCAAACCAGTTGGTGTCTGAGGCCAAACCAGTTGGTGTCTGAGGTCAAAGCCGTTGAGACTCGAGGTAAAACTCGGCTGAGGTCAGAGCGACCGAGGTTTGAGGCAGAGACGGCCGAGCCGTGAGGTGAAAGGGCTGAAGAATCGGTGTCGGTGGCCGAGATTTGTTGGGGCCTCCCGAGGTTTGGGGCCAGAGGGTGGGTCGGGAGGAAACCAACAAGGTTTGGGTTGGAGGCTCGAGTCGGGAGGGAAACGGCCAAGGCTGGAGGGCAATGCCCGAGGGTTGGGGCAAACAGGCCCTGCCTGGGCCAGAAGGGGTCGAGGGTTGAGCCAAACTCCTGGGAAATGGAGGGAACGGCCGAGGTTCGGGGCAAAAGACGGAGGTTTGAGGCAAGTGAGGGGGGTCGGGGCAGGATCTGGGCCGGGGGCTGGGTCTGGGAGGGGAGGAAGGGATCGGGGCCAGATCTGTGGGGGTTTGGGGTGTCAGGCCAGCACCAGCACCAGCACCCCAACCAGCAGCACCAGCATAAGCACGTTTGGCGCAGTAGTAGGTGGCCGAGTCGTCGGGCTCGAGGCCGCTCATCTGCAGCGTCACCGAGCTCTGCGCGTCGTCCCTCGAGAGCGTGAAGCGACCCTTGACCGACGGCGCGTACCAGGTGCTGGTACCACCAGCACCAGCGCTGTCAATCCCCGCGACCCACTCGAGGGCCTTCCCGGAGGCCTGACGGACCCACATCATGGAGAAGCTGCTGAAGGAAAAGCCGGAGGTGTCGCAGCGGAGGGTCAGGGACGCCCCGGGGGTCCGGAGGTCCCCCCCGCACTCGACCGATGGCGCGGCCGCCCGCAGCCCTGGCCGGGAACAGGAAGGACACGGTGGGACACGGTGGCTTTGAAGGAGAAATGGTCGAGCTTTGAGGTCAAACTGTTTGAGGTTTGAGGTCAAATCCTCACAAATGCAAGTCAAGGGCTGAGGTTTGATCCAGCCTGGGCAGTTTCGGGGCCAACAGTGAAGGTTTGAGGAGACCCGACCAGGTTTGGGGCGAACGGTCGAGTTTGGAGGGAAATGGTCAAGGCTGGAGGGAAAACGGAGCAAGTTGAGGCCAACGAGGCCCTGAACCTCCCACGTTTTACCCCAAACCTCCCCCGTTCTGCCTCAGCCGTTGTTGCCTCACGCAGCGACTGTCAGACCCTGCCTGTTGTACCCGGAGCCTCAACCAGTTCTGCCTCAGCCAGTTCTGCCCCAAGGCTGGGCCAGTTTGACCCCAAAGCTCAACTGGTTTTGCTTCAAAGCCACCGTGTCCCACCGTGTCCTTCCTGTTCCCGGCCAGGGCTGCGGGCGGCCGCGCCGTCGGTCGAGGGCGGGGGGGACCTCCGGACCCCCGGGGGGTCCCTGACCCTCCGCTGCGACGCCTCCGGCTTCACCTTCAGCAGCTTCGGAATGGGCTGGATGCGACAGGCCCCTGGGAAGGGCCTCGAGTTCGTCGCGAGTATCAGTAGTGGTGGCACCAGCACCAGATACGCGCCGTCGGTCAAGGGTCGCTTCACGCTCTCGAGGGACGACGCGCAGAGCTCGGTGACGCTGCAGATGAGCGGCCTCGAGCCCGACGACTCGGCCACCTACTACTGCGCCAAACGTGCTTATGCTGGTTGGGTTGCTGGTTACGCTGGTGCTGGCCCCGGCCCCAACACCGTGTCCCCAAACCCCGGTGCGAAGTCCCAGCCCTTGGGGCAGCCCCGAGCCCGACCCCTGTCGTGACCCGCTCGTAGAGGTTGGGCTCAAGGTGCTTCGTTTCGAAAGGTGAAATGAAGACACAAACGGTGTCAGGTGTCACAAAAATAAAACCCTTTAGTGGCCGACAACCTCTAGAGAGCGACGGGACAGGAAGACGAGGGAGAGGAGGAGCGAAGCCGTGAAACCTTCAGGACGGCAGGAGGCGCGGCTGCCAGCACAGAGCCAGCGCCGTCTCGCAGCTCCGCCCGTTTCGGCTCCGTGGGGGCGATCTCCCCGGAACAGCTGCTCGCGGCGGCGTTTTAGTGTCCCCAGAGCCGCTCTGCTCGTCCTCCGCCTGCTCAGCGCACGCGCGTGAGGGTCGTCGGGAGCCATCTTCACCCCCGCAGCGTCCCCTCTGTCACTGGGGCGTGCAGAGGTGTGCGGAGGGCCCGTTTCTCGCAGACACGGGATGACTTGAAGGTTTTTCCGCCTTTGAGCTCGCGCGCCGTCGGGCTCGCAGGGCGACAGCTGGATCGGCGCTTGAGCCGGGCCCAGAGGTCGTTGCTCAGGACTTGGAGCCCCGGGGCTGATCAGAGCCGGGCCCTGGAGTCGTCGCTACCAAGAGTCACGTCCAGTCGTGCGGCTGGTCAGGGCTGGGCTCTGAACTTGTTGCTTTAGAGCTTGTCAGAGGTCGCAGCTTGTCACGGCAGCCTTGTCGTTCAGGTTTTGACACAGTCTCTTCTTGACGGAGCCTTTGGGCGAGGGTGAAACAAAGATTTCCTCGTGGGGCGTTTTGGCAAGTTTTAACACCAGCGAGGAGGAGGAAAAGGTTCTTGGCACAGTCTCGTACAACCCCGAGCTCCAGACCCGCTGTCGAGCCCAAACCCCGGGATCCTGCCCCAAACCCTCGCCCCGAGTCTCCTCCCCAACCCCTTGGGTGCCCCGTCCAGCAGCTCCTGCGCCCCCAGTGCTTGAGGATTTGAGCCAAGGGCTGAGGCCCCAGGGAAATTGTTTGAGGTTCGAGGGACAAACGGTCGAGGTCTGAAGTCAAATCCCCACGTGCTGATGTCAGAGGCTGCGATTGGTTCCCTCCGGAGGTTTGGGGCCTGCAGTGGAGATTTGGCGAAACCCAACGAGGTCGAGTTTGGAGGGAAACGGTCAAGACTTGAGGCACAACTGACCAAGATCAGGACCAAAAGAGGCCAAAGATTGAGGCAAAGAGTCGAGGGCTGGGACAGAAATGGTTGATGTTGGTCAAAACAGTTGGGAAAGGTCAAGAGGGTTGAGGCAAAGGCTGGAGGTTCGAGCCCAAACTGGATGAGAGCTGAGGCCGGGGCTTTTTGCCGGGATTTGGGGACGTGGCGTTGGGGCTGGGGCCACCACCAGCAAGAGCACCACCAGCACCACCAGTATAAGCACCTTTGGCGCAGTAGTAGGTGGCCGAGTCGTCGGGCTCGAGGCCGCTCATCTGCAGCGTCACCGAGCTCTGCGCGTCGTCCCTCGAGATCGTGAAGCGACCCTTGACCGACGGCGCGTAGTAGCTGTAACCAGCACCAAAACCACCAGCGCTGTCAATCCCCGCGACGAACTCGAGCCCCTTCCCGGGGGCCTGACGGACCCACATCACGGCGTACTCGCTGTATTCGAAGCCGGAGGCGTCGCAGCGGAGGGTCAGGGACCCCCCGGGGGTCCGGAGGTCCCCCCCGCACTCGACCGAGGGCACGGCCGCCCGCAGCCCTGGCCGGGAACAGGAAGGACACGGTGGGACACGGTGGCTTTGAACCAAAAGGGACCGAGCTCAGGCCAAAAGGGCCAAAGTCTGAGGCAGAGAGTCGAGGGCTGGGACAGAAATGGTCGAGTCTGGCCCAACCCGTTGGGAACGGTCGGGAGGGTCGAGGCCAAACTGGCTCCGAGGAAGGATCCTCTCCCCGGGACTCGACCGCTCGACCCGAACCTCGACCCCTTTTACCCCAAACCTCGACTGGTTCTGGGTCAAAGTCGAGTGTGGGGGGACCTCCGGACCCCCGGGGGGTCCCTGACCCTCCGCTGTGACGCCTCCGGCTTCACCTTCAGCAGCTTCGGAATGGGCTGGATGCGACAGAGCCCTGGGAAGGCCCTCGAGTGGGTCGCAGGGATCAGCACTGGTGGTGGCAGCACCAGCTACGCGCCGTCGGTCAAGGGTCGCTTCACAATCTCGAGGGACGACGCGCAGAGCTCGGTGACGCTGCAGATGAGCGGCCTCGAGCCCGACGACTCGGCCACCTACTACTGCGCCAAACGTGCTTGTACTGGTTGGGGTGCTGGTTATGCTGTTGCTGGTGGTGGCCCCAGCCCCAAATCCCGGTGTTTCCCCAAACTCTCAACCTGCAGCCCCAGCCCTTGGGGCAGCCCCGAGCCCGAGCCCTTGGCTCCGGGTGCAATGATGCAGGTTTGGGGCCAGCGCTTGAGGCTCTCAGGGAAAAACTGTTGAGTCCCGAGGCCAAAGCGCCGGAGCCTGGAGGCGAAAGGGGTCGGGGCTGGAGGTCGGATCCCCCAGAGCCGAGGGAAGGGGCTGAGGTTCGTTCCGGCCCCCGGGGGCTCGGGGCACAGAGATCCCGTCTGGGGCCAAACCCGTGGGGGTGCTTGGCGAGAGCCGTCGGGGTTCGGTGCAAACGGCCGAGTCGGGGCTGGACGGGCCAAGGCTTGGGGGAAACGGTCGAGTCTGGGTGGAAACAGTTGAGGTTTGTGGCACGAGGTTGAGCTTTGTGGCCAAAACTGGTCGAGGCTTGAGGGAATCGGTCGGGATTTGGGGCAAACGGGCGACGTCTGGGCCGAGCGCTGAGGGTCGGGGCGAGGATCCGCGTCGGGTGCGGGAGTGTGGGCGGGTGGGAGGGATCTGGGGGGATCTGGGGCCACAACTCAGGGGGATGGGACTCGGGGCCACCACCAGCAACAGCAGCACCATAACCAGCACCAGCAGTTTTGGCGCAGTAGTAGGTGGCCGAGTCGTCGGGCTCGAGGCCGCTCATCTGCAGCGTCACCGAGCTCTGCGCGTCGTCCCTCGAGAGCGTGAAGCGACCCCTCACCGATGGCGCGTAGCTGGTGCTGGTGCCACCATCTTCAATGCCCGCGACCCACTCGAGCCCCTTCCCTGGGGCCTGACGGACCCACATCATGGCGAAGCTGCTGATGGTGAAGCCGGAGGCGTCGCAGCGGAGGGTCAGGGACCCCCCGGGCGTCCAGAGGTCCCCCCCGCACTCGACCGACGGCGCGGCCGCCCGCAGCCCTGGCCGGGAACAGGAAGGACACGGCTCAGTCGCTCCCTCCCGGGGCAGCCGGTTGGGATTCGGGCAAAGAGTCGACGTCGGGGCCAAGCGGTCGAGTCCCGGGGAAGGGTCTCGCCCTTCTCCCCCCTCCCTGTGATGTTTCAGCCCGAGGGTTTCAGCCGTGCTGAGCGCGGGGGGTCGCTGCTCTGCCGTGCAGACCCCGAGAACGGAGGAAAACCCGTCCCGCGCGGTGAGAACCCGCCGAGGGAGGGAGGGAGGGAGGGAGTCTGGTGGTGCCGGGACGGCCCCGTGTTGGCTGAGGAGCAAAGTCCCGCGGGGAGTAACGGTGCGACCGACCGTCGTCCGGCGAGCGGAGGAGCCGCTGCAGAACCAGACCCTGAGGCCACAGGGCCCAGAGCGGGAATTGTGACCCCGATGTCCCTGTGTGAGCACAGTCACCCCCCGTTTGCTCGCGTCAGGCTGGGAGCCGCCCCGGGGAGGGGAAAGACGGAGCAGAGGGAGCCCAGAGGGGGTGGGTGGGTGGGGGGAGAAGCACTCAGAGAGGAGGAGGATGGAGTTTTGCCGGCGTTACTGTCGTCCGTCAGCGCTGCTGCAGGGAGCGGATTCAGCCACGGCAGCTCCGACCCTCGGCTCTGTCGCTGCGGTGAATCTCCTGCGGGTGGGAAATCGCAAATTGTCCCCGCGCGAGTCCCTGTCGGGGCTCTGAAACAGCGAGTGCTCGGCTGGGGAACGAGTCTGTCACGGCCACGGACCCGTCACGTCACGCTCCCGCCCCCCCGTCGCAGCCAGGGCGGGCTGAAGCTGCTGGAGGGGAAGCCCCGAAACCTCCACGAGCTGCAGCAGGGCCGGGAGCGACTGAGCCGTGTCCTTCCTGTCACTTTGAACCAAAACCAGTTGAGCTTTGAGGTCAAACTGCTTGAGCTTTGGGGTAAAATCCTCACAAACGGATGTCAAGGGCTGAGGCTTGTTTCAGCCTCTGGGGGTTCGGGGCCAACAGTGAAGGTTTGAGGAGACCCGACCAGGTTTGGGGCGAACGGTCGAGTTTGGAGGGAAATGGTCAAGATTGGAAGGAAAATGGAGCAAGTTTGGGGCAAAAAGGGCAAAGTTTGAGGGAAACAGTCGAGGGCTGGGGCCAAAGTGGTCGAAGTTTGGTCAAAGGGGTTGGGAAAGGTCGAGGGTTGAGGCCAACGCTGGAGGATGGAGGCCAAACTGGTCGAGGTTTGAGGGTGAGGCCTGGGGTTGGTGCCGGGCTCTGGGGACACGGGGTTGGGGCCGGGGCCACCCCCAGCAGCAGCAGGACCCGAGCACTGTTTTTGCCCTGAACTTGCTCCGTTTTCCTTCCAGCCTTGACCATTTCCCTCAAACTCAAACTGTTCACCCTGAATCTTGTCGGGTCTCCTCAAACCTTCACTGTTGGCCCCGAACCCCCAGAGGCTGAAACAAACCTCAGCCCTTGACTTGCATTTGTGAGGATTTGACCTCAAACCTCAAACAGTTTGACCTCAAAGCTCGACCATTTCTCCTTCAAAGCCACCGTGTCCCACCGTGTCCTTCCTGTTCCCGGCCAGGGCTGCGGGCGGCCGCGCCGTCGGTCGAGTGCGGGGGGGACCTCCGGACCCCCGGTGGGTCCCTGACCCTCCGCTGCGACGCCTCCGGCTTCACCTTCAGCAGCTTCGGAATGGGCTGGATGCGACAGGCCCCTGGGAAGGGCCTCGAGTTCGTCGCGAGTATCAGTAGTGGTGGCACCAGCACCAGATACGCGCCGTCGGTCAAGGGTCGCTTCACGCTCTCGAGGGACAACGCGCAGAGCTCGGTGACGCTGCAGATGAGCGGCCTCGAGCCCGACGACTCGGCCACCTACTACTGCGCCAAACGTGCTTATGCTGGTTGGGTTGCTGGTTACGCTGGTGCTGGCCCCGGTCCCAACACCGTGTCCCCAAACCCCGGTGCGAAGTCCCAGCCCTTGGGGCAGCCCCGAGCCCGACCCCTGTCGTGACCCGCTCGTACCTGGTAGAGGTTGGGCTCAAGGTGCTTCGTTTCCAAAGGTGAAATGAAGACACAAACGGTGTCAGGTGTCACAAAAATAAAACCCTTTAGTGGCCGACAACCTCTAGAGAGCGACGGGACAGGAAGACGAGGGAGAGGAGGAGCGAAGCCGTGAAACCTTCAGGACGGCAGGAGGCGCGGCTGCCAGCACAGAGCCAGCGCCGTCTCGCAGCTCCGCCCGTTTCGGCTCCGTGGGGGCGATCTCCCCGGAACAGCTGCTCGCGGCGGCGTTTTAGTGTCCCCAGAGCCGCTCTGCTCGTCCTCCGCCTGCTCAGCGCACGCGCGTGAGGGTCGTCGGGAGCCATCTTCACCCCCGCAGCGTCCCCTCTGTCACTGGGGCGTGCAGAGGTGTGCGGAGGGCCCGTTTCTCGCAGACACGGGATGACTTGAAGGTTTTTCCGCCTTTGAGCTCGCGCGCCGTCGGGCTCGCAGGGCGACAGCTGGATCGGCGCTTGAGCCGGGCCCAGAGGTCGTTGCTCAGGACTTGGAGCCCCGGGGCTGATCAGAGCCGGGCCCTGGAGTCGTCGCTACCAAGAGTCACGTCCAGTCGTGCGGCTGGTCAGGGCTGGGCTCTGAACTTGTTGCTTTAGAGCTTGTCAGAGGTCGCAGCTTGTCACGGCAGCCTTGTCGTTCAGGTTTTGACACAGTCTCTTCTTGACGGAGCCTTTGGGCGAGGGTGAAACAAAGATTTCCTCGTGGGGCGTTTTGGCAAGTTTTAACACCAGCGAGGAGGAGGAAAAGGTTCTTGGCACAGTCTCGTACAACCCCGAGCTCCAGACCCGCTGTCGAGCCCAAACCCCGGGATCCTGCCCCAAACCCTCGCCCCGAGTCTCCTCCCCAACCCCTTGGGTGCCCCGTCCAGCAGCTCCTGCGCCCCCAGTGCTTGAGGATTTGAGCCAAGAGCTGAGGCCCCAGGGAAATTGTTTGAGGTTTGAGGGACAAACGGTCGAGGTCTGAAGTCAAATCCCCACGTGCTGATGTCAGAGGCTGCGATTGGTTCCCTCCGGAGGTTTGGGGCCTGCAGTGGAGATTTGGCGAAACCCAACGAGGTCGAGTTTGGAGGGAAATGGTCAAGACTTGAGGCACAACTGACCAAGATCAGGACCAAAAGAGGCCAAAGATTGAGGCAAAGAGTCGAGGGCTGGGACAGAAATGGTTGATGTTGGTCAAAGAGTTGGGAAAGGTCCAGAGGGTTGAGGGAAAGGCTGGAGGTTCGAGCCCAAACTGGATGAGAGCTGAGGCCGGGGCTTCGTGCCGGGATTTGAGGACACGGCGTTGGGGCTGGGGCCACCACCAGCAAGAGCACCACCAGCACCACCAGCATAAGCACATTTGGCGCAGTAGTAGGTGGCCGAGTCGTCGGGCTCGAGGCCGCTCATCTGCAGCGTCACCGAGCTCTGCGCGTCGTCCCTCGAGATCGTGAAGTGACCCTTGACCGACGGCGCGTACCCGGTGCTGGTGCCACTTTTGCTAATTGCTGCGACCCACTCGAGGGCCTTCCCAGGGGCCTGTCGCACCCACTCCATCTGGAAGCTGCTGAATTCGAAGCCGGAGGCGTCGCAGCGGAGGGTCAGGGACCCCCCGGGGGTCCGGAGGTCCCCCCCGCACTCGACTTTGACCCAGAACCAGTCGAGGTTTGGGGTAAAAGGGGTCGAGGTTCGGGTCGAGCGGTCGAGTCCCGGGGAGAGGATCCTTCCTCGGAGCCAGTTTGGCCTCGACCCTCCAGCGTTGGCCTCGACCCTCCCGACCGTTCCCAACGGGTTGGGCCAGACTCGACCATTTCTGTCCCAGCCCTCGACTCTCTGCCTCAGACTTTGGCCCTTTTGGCCCTGAGCTCGGTCCCTTTTGGGTCAAAGCCACCGTGTCCCACCGTGTCCTTCCTGTTCCTGGCCAGGGCTGTGGGCGGCCGCGCCGTCGGTCGAGTGCGGGGGGGACCTCCGGACCCCCGGGTGGTCCCTGACCCTCCGCTGCGACGCCTCCGGCTTCACCCTCAGCGACTACGGCCTGTTCTGGCTCCGTCAGGCCCCCGGGAAGGCCCCTGAGTTCGTGGCGAGTATTAACAAAGGTGGTGGCAGCACCTGGTACACGTCCTCGGTCAAGGGTCGCTTCACGCTCTCGAGGGACGACGCGCAGAGCTCGGTGACGCTGCAGATGAGCGGCCTCGAGCCCGACGACTCGGCCACCTACTACTGCGCCAAAAGCGCTGATGCTGGTACGGGTGCTGATGGTGTCCCCGGCCCCAACGCCACGTCCCCAAATCCTTGCGTGTCCCCAAATCCCGGCGTGAAGCCCCAGCCCTTGGGGCAGCCCCGACCCCGAGCCTGAGCCCTTGGCTCCGGGTGCAATGATGCAGGTTTGGGGCCAGCACTTGAGGCTCTCAGGGAAAAACTGTTGAGTCCCGAGGCCAAAGTGCCGGAGCCTGGAGGCGAAAGGGGTCGGGGCTGGAGGTCGGATCCCCCAGAGCCGAGGGAAGGGGCTGAGGTTCGTTCCCGCCCCCGGGGGCTCGGGGCACAGAGATCCCGTCTGGGGCCAAACCCGTGGGGGCGCTTGGCGAGAGCCGTCGGGGTTCGGTGCAAACGGCCGAGTCGGGGCTGGACGGGCCAAGACTTGGGGGAAACGGTCGAGTTTGGGTGGAAACGGTCGAGGTTTGTGGCACGAGGTTGAGCTTTGTGGCCAAAACTGGTCGAGGCTTGAGGGAATCGGTCGGGATTTGGGGCAAACGGGCGACGTCTGGGCCGAGCGCTGAGGGTCGGGGCGAGGATCCGCGTCGGGTGCGGGAGTTTGGGCGGGTGGGAGGGATCTGGGGGAATCTGGGGCCACAGCTCGGGGGGATGGGACTCGGGGCCACCACCAGCAACAGCAGCACCATAACCAGCACCAGCAGCTTTGGCGCAGTAGTAGGTGGCCGAGTTGTTGGGCTCGAGGCCGCTCATCTGCAGCGTCACCGAGCTCTGCGCGTCGTCCCTCGAGAGTGTGAAGCGACCCTTGACCGATGACGTGTACCAGGTGGTGCCATCGCCGTGAATACTCGCCACGAACTCAGGGGCCTTCCCGGGGGCCTGACAGAGCCAGAACAGGCCGTAGTCACTGAGGGTGAAGCCGGAGGCGTCGCAGTGGAGGGTCAGGGACCACCCGGGGGTCCGGAGGTCCCCCCCGCACTCGACCGACGGCGCGGCCGCCTGCAGCCCTGGCCGGGAACAGGAAGGACACGGTGGGACACGGTGGCTTTGAACCAAAAGGGACCGAGCTCAGGGCCAAAAGGGCCAAAGTCTGAGGCAGAGAGTCGAGGGCTGGGACAGAAATGGTCGAGTCTGGCCCAACCCGTTGGGAATGGTCGGGAGGGTCGAGGCCAACGCTGGAGGGTCGAGGCCAAACTGGCTCCGAGGAAGGATCCTCTCCCCGGGACTCGACCGCTCGACCCGAACCTCGACCCCTTTTACCCCAAACCTCGACTGGTTCTGGGTCAAAGTCGAGTGCGGGGGGGACCTCCGGACCCCCGGGGGGTCCCTGACCCTCCGCTGCGACGCCTCCGGCTTCACCTTCAGCAGCTTCGGAATGGGCTGGATGCGACAGAGCCCTGGGAAGGCCCTCGAGTGGGTCGCAGATATTAGCACTGGTGGTGGCAGCACCAGATACGCGCCGTCGGTCAAGGGTCGCTTCACAATCTCGAGGGACAACGCGCAGAGCTCGGTGACGCTGCAGATGAGCGGCCTCGAGCCCGACGACTCGGCCACCTACTACTGCGCCAAAAATGATGATCCTAGTACTTGGGGTGAGGATGTTGATCGTGTCCCCGGCCCCAACAGCAGATTCCCCAAATCCCGGTGTTGCCCCAAACTCTCAACCTGCAGCCCCAGCCCTTGGGGCAGCCCCGACCCCGACCCCGAGCTCCAAACCCGCTGTCGAGCCCAAACCCCGGGATCCTGCCCCAAACCCTCGCCCCGAGTCTCCTCTCACACATCTCGGGCGTCACCTCCTGCAGCGCCGGCACCTCCTTGGTTGGGTTTGGGGGCCAAGAGTTGAGGTTTGAGGCGAAAGGTTGAGTTTTGTGCCAGAAAGGGTCGAGGTTTGTGTTCAAAGACGAAGGTTTGGGGCAGATGGTTGAGGCTTTGGGGTAAGAACAGTCGGGGTTTGGGGTAAAAACTGTTGAGCTTTGAGGTGACAGTGGTGGAGCTTTGGGGTAGGAGAGGTCAAGGCTGGAGGCAAAATGGTTGAGGTGAAAATATCGGACGTTTGAGGTGAAGACGGTCGAGACTTGCAGCAAAAACCACTCGAGCTTTGGGGGAAATGGTCGAGTTTGGGGGGAAACGGTCGAGGTTTGTGGCACGAGGTTGAGCTTTGTGGCCAAAACTGGTCGAGGCTTGAGGGAATCGGTCGGGATTTGGGGCAAACGGGCGACGTCTGGGCCGAGCGCTGAGGGTCGGGGCGAGGATCCGCGTCGGGTGCGGGAGTGTGGGCGGGTGGGAGGGATCTGGGGGGATTTGGGGCCACAGCTCGGGGGGATGGGACTCGGGGCCACCACCAGCAACAGCAGCACCATAACCAGCAGCACTTTTGGCGCAGTAGTAGGTGGCCGAGTCGTCGGGCTCGAGGCCGCTCATCTGCAGCGTCACCGAGCTCTGCGCGTTGTCCCTCGAGAGCGTGAAGCGACCCTCGACCGATGGTGCGTATCTGGTGTAGGTGCCACTTTTGCTGATCCCTGCAATATACTCGAGCCCCTTCCCGGGGCTCTGTCGCATCCAGCCCATTCCGAAGCTGCTGAAGGTGAAGCCGGAGGCGTCGCAGGGGAGGGTCAGGGACCCCCCGGGGGTCCGGAGGTCCCCCCCGCACTCGACCGACGGCGCGGCCGCCCGCAGCCCTGGCCGGGAACAGGAAGGACACGGTGGGACAAGGTCACTTTGAACCAAAACCAGTTGAGCTTTGGGGTCAAATTGGTTGAGGTTTGAGGTCAAATCCTCACAAATGCACGTGAAGGGTTGAGGCTTGTTCTGGCCTTGAGAGGTTCGGGGTCAACAGTGAAGGTTTGATGAGACCCGACCAGGTTTGGGGCGAACGGTCGAGTTTGGAGGGAAATGGTCAAGACTGGAGGGAAAACGGAGCAAGTTCAGGGCCAAAAAGGGCCAAAGTTTGAGGGAAACAGTCGAGGGCTGGGGCCAACGTGGTCAAAGTTTAGTCAAAGCTGTTGGGAACGGTCGGGAGGGTCGAGGCCAAACTGGCTCCGAGGAAGGATCCTCTCCCCGGGACTCGACCGCTCGACCCGAACCTCGACCCCTTTTACCCCAAACCTCGACTGGTTCTGGGTCAAAGTCGAGTGCGGGGGGGACCTCCGGACCCCCGGGGGGTCCCTGACCCTCCGCTGCGACGCCTCCGGCTTCGAATTCAGCAGCTTCCAGATGGAGTGGGTCCGACAGGCCCCTGGGAAGGCCCTCGAGTGGGTCGCAGCAATTAGCAAAAGTGGCACCAGCACCTGGTACGCGCCGTCGGTCAAGGGTCGCTTCACGCTCTCGAGGGACGACGCGCAGAGCTCGGTGACGCTGCAGATGAGCGGCCTCGAGCCCGACGACTCGGCCACCTACTACTGCGCCAAAAGTGCTGGTGCTGGTGCTGGTTATGCTGGTGGTGTCCCCGGCCCCAACGCCACGTCCCCAAATCCCAGCACAAAGCCCCAGCCCTTGGGGCAGCCCCGACCCCGAGCCCGAGCCCTTGGCTCCAGGTGCAATGATGCAGGTTTGGGGGCAGCGCTTGAGGCTCTGAGGGAAAAACTGTTGAGTTTTGGGGTAAAAGTTTTGGGGGTTTGAGGCAATAACGGTCGAGGTCGAACGGGAGAGGTTTGAGACACAAACGCAGGAGGTTTGAGGCCAAACCAGTTGGTGTCTGAGGCCAAACCAGTTGGTGTCTGAGGTCAAACCAGTTGGTGTCTGAGGCCAAACCAGTTGGTGTCTGAGGCCAAACCAGTTGGTGTCTGAGGTCAAAGCGACTGAGACTCGAGGTAAAACTCGGCTGAGGTCAGAGCGACCGAGGTTTGAGGCAGAGACGGCCGAGCCGTGAGGTGAAAGGGCTGAAGAATCGGTGTCGGTGGCCGAGATTTGTTGGGGCCTCCCGAGGTTTGGGGCCAGAGGGTGGGTCGGGAGGAAACCAACAACTTTTTGGGCTGGAGGCTCGAGTCGGGAGGGAAACGGCCAAGGCTGGAGGGCAATGCCCGAGGGTTGGGGCAAACAGGCCCTGCCTGGGCCAGAAGGGGTCGAGGGTTGAGCCAAACTCCTGGGAAATGGAGGGAACGGCCGAGGTTCGGGGCAAAAGACGGAGGTTTGAGGCAAGTGAGGGGGGTCGGGGCAGGATCTGGGCCGGGGGCTGGGTCTGGGAGGGGAGGAAGGGATTGGGGCCGGATCTGTGGGGGTTTTGGGGTGTCAGGCCAGCACCAGCACCACAACAACCAGCACCACCAGTGTAACATTTGGCGCAGTAGTAGGTGGCCGAGTCGTCGGGCTCGAGGCCGCTCATCTGCAGCGTCACCGAGCTCTGCGCGTTGTCCCTCGAGATTGTGAAGCGACCCTCGACCGACGGCGCGTAGCTGGTGTAGGTGCCACTTTTGCTGATCCCTGCAACGTACTCGAGGCCCTTCCCGGGGGCCTGTCGCATCCAGCCCATTCCGAAGCTGCTGAATTCGAAGCCGGAGGCGTCACAGCGGAGGGTCAGGGACCCCCCGGGGGTCCAGAGGTCCCCCCCGCACTCGACCGACGGCGCGGCCGCCCGCAGCCCTGGCCGGGAACAGGAAGGACATGGTGGGACAAGGTCACTTTGAACCAAAACCAGTTGAGGTTTGAGGTCAAATTGGTTGAGGTTTGAGGTCAAATCCTCACAAATGCACGTGAAGGGTTGAGGCTTGTTCTGGCCTTGAGAGGTTCGGGGTCAACAGTGAAGGTTTGAGGAGACCCGACCAGGTTTGGGGCGAACGGTCGAGTTTGGAGGGAAATGGTCAAGACTGGAGGGAAAACGGAGCAAGTTCAGGGCCAAAAAGGGCCAAAGTTTGAGGGAAACAGTCGAGGGTGGGGCCAACGTGGTCAAAGTTTAGTCAAAGCTGTTGGGAACGGTCGGGAGGGTCGAGGCGGAACTGGCTCCGAGGAAGGATCCTCTGCCCGGGACTCGACCGCTCGACCCGAACCTCGACCCCTTTTACCCCAAACCTCGACTGGTTCTGGGTCAAAGTCGAGTGCGGGGGGGACCTCCGGACCCCCGGGGGGTCCCTGACCCTCCGCTGCGACGCCTCCGGCTTCGAATTCAGCAGCTTCCAGATGGAGTGGGTCCGACAGGCCCCTGGGAAGGCCCTTGAGTGGGTCGCAGCAATTAGCAAAAGTGGCACCAGCACCTACTACGCGCCGTCGGTCAAGGGTCGCTTCACGATATCGAGGGACAACGCGCAGAGCTCGGTGACGCTGCAGATGAGCGGCCTCGAGCCCGACGACTCGGCCACCTACTACTGCGCCAAATGTGCTTATGCTGGTGGTGCTGGTGGTGCTCTTGCTGGTGGTGGCCCCAGCCCCAACGCCGCATCCCCAGATCCCGGCACAAAGCCCCGGCCTCAGCTCTCATCCAGTTTGGGCTCGAACCTCCAGCCTTTGCCTCAACCCTCTTGACCTTTCCCAAGTGTGTGACCAACATCAACCATTTCTGTCCCAGCCCTCGACTCTTTGCCTCAATCTTTGGCCTCTTTTGGTCCTGATCTTGGTCAGTTGTGCCTCAAGTCTTGACCATTTCCCTCCAAACTCGACCTCGTTGGGTTTCGCCAAATCTCCACTGCAGGCCCCAAACCTCCGGAGGGAACCAATCGCAGCCTCTGACACCAGCACGTGGGGATTTGACTTCAGACCTCGACCGTTTGTCCCTCGAACCTCAAACAATTTCCCTGGGGCCTCAGCTCTTGGCTCAAATCCTCAAGCACTGGGGGCGCAGGAGTTGCTGGACGGGGCACCCAAGGGGTTGGGGAGGAGACTCGGGGCGAGGGTTTGGGGCAGGATCCCGGGGTTTGGGCTCGACAGCGGGTTTGGAGCTCGGGGTCGGGGCTGCCCCAAGGGCTGGGGCTTCACGCCGGGATTTGGGGACACCAAGGATATGGGGACGTGGCGTTGGGGCTGGGGACACCATCAGCACCCGCACCAGCATCAGCGCTTTTGGCGCAGTAGTAGGTGGCCGAGTCGTCGGGCTCGAGGCCGCTCATCTGCAGCGTCACCGAGCTCTGCGCGTCGTCCCTCGAGATCGTGAAGCGACCCTTGACCGACGGCGCGTACCAGGTGCTGCCACCAATAGCAGCGCTGTCAATCCCCGCGACCCACTCAAGGGCCTTCCCGGGGGCCTGACGGACCCACATCATGCCGTTGTCGCTGAAGTCGAAGCCGGAGGCGTCGCAGCGGAGGGTCAGGGACCCCCCGGGGGTCCGGAGGTCCCCCCCGCACTCGACCGACGGCGCGGCCGCCCGCAGCCCTGGCCGGGAACAGGAAGGACACGGTGGGACAAGGTCACTTTGAAGGAAACACGGTTGAGGTTTGAGGTCAAATCCTCACAAATGCAAGTCAAGGGCTGAGGCTTGTTCTGGCCTTGAGAGGTTCGGGGCCAACAGTGAAGGTTTGAGGATACCCGACAAGATTCAGGGCGAACGGTTGAGTTTGGAGGGAAATGGTCAAGGCTGGAGGGAAAACGGAGCAAGTTGAGGCCAACGAGGCCCTGAACCTCCCACGTTTTTACCCCAAACCTCCCCCGTTCTGCCTCAGCCGTTGTTGCCTCACGCAGCGACTGTCAGACCCTGCCTGTTGTACCCGGAGCCTCAACCAGTTCTGCCTCAGCCAGTTCTGCCCCAAGGCTGGACCAGTTTGACCCCAAAGCTCAACTGGTTTTGCTTCAAAGCCACCGTGTCCCACCGTGTCCTTCCTGTTCCCGGCCAGGGCTGCGGGCGGCCGCGCCGTCGGTCGAGTGCGGGGGGGACCTCCGGACCCCCGGGGGGTCCCTGACCCTCCGCTGCGACGCCTCCGGCTTCACCTTCAGCAGCTTCGGAATGGGCTGGATGCGACAGAGCCCTGGGAAGGCCCTCGAGTGGGTCGCAGACATTAGCAGTGGTGGTGGCAGCACCAGATACGCGCCGTCGGTCAAGGGTCGCTTCACGATCTCGAGGGACAACGCGCAGAGCTCGGTGACGCTGCAGATGAGCGGCCTCATCCCCGACGACTCGGCCACCTACTACTGCGCCAAAGATGGTCGCAATAATGGTCGGGCTGTTGCTGGTGGTGGCTCAGCCCCAACTCCGTGACCCCAAATCCCGGCGTGAAGCCGCAGCCTCGACCCCGACCCCGAGATCCAAACGCGCCCTGGGGTGTCCAGAGCCCACCTTGGACCAAACCTGGATCATCTACATCAACCCTCGACCAGTTTCCCCCCATCCCTCGACCAGTTTCCCCTCCAGCCCTGCCTGGGGGTCCCACCCCTTGGTCACAAAGCTCAACCTTGTGCCACAAACCTCGACCGTTTCCCCCCAAACTCGACCGTTTCCCCCAAGTCTTGGCCCGTCCAGCCCCGACTCGGCCGTTGGCACCGAACCCCGACGGCTCTCGCCAAGCGCCCCCACGGGTTTGGCCCCAGACGGGATCTCTGTGCCCCGAGCCCCCGGGGGCCGGAACGAACCTCAGCCCCTTCCCTCGGCTCTGGGGGATCCGACCTCCAACCCCGACCCCTTTCGCCTCCAGGCTCCGGCACTTTGGCCTCGGGACTCAACAGTTTTTCCCTCAGAGCCTCAAGCGCTGGCCCCAAACCTGCATCATTGCACCCGGAGCCAAGGGCTCGGGCTCGGGGTCGGGGCTGCCCCAAGGGCTGGGGCTTCGCCTTGAGAGTTTGAGGCTTCACAGTGGGATTTGGGGACGGGGCATTGGGCCTGGGGACACCACCACCATGAGCACTATAAGCACCATAATTTTTGGCGCAGTAGTAGGTGACCGAGTCGTCGGGGATGAGGCCGCTCATCTGCAGCGTCACCGAGCTCTGCGCGTCGTCCCTCGAGACCGTGAAGCGACCCCTCACCGACGGCACGTATTTGGTGTAACCGTCACTCTTAATACTCGCGACGTACTCGAGCCCCTTCCCAGGGCTCTGTCGCATCCAGCCCAGGGCGAAGCTGCTGAAGGTGAAGCCGGAGGCGTCGCAGCGGAGGGTCAGGGACCCCCCGGGGGTCCGGAGGTCCCCCCCGCACTCGACCGACGGCGCGGCCGCCCGCAGCCCTGGCCGGGAACAGGAAGGACACGGTGGGACGAGGTCACTTTGAAGGAGAAATGGTCGATCTTTGAGGTCAAACTGTTTGAGGTTTGAGGTCAAATCCTCACAAATTGATGTCAAGGGCTGAGGTTTGTTCCACCTCTGGGGGTTTCGGGGCCAACAGTGAAGGTTTGAGGAGACCCGACCAGGTTTGACCTCAACAGTCGAGTTTGGAGGGAAATGGTCAAGGCTGGAGGGAAAACGGAGCAAGTTCAGACCAACGAGGCCCTGAACCTCCCACGTTTTACCCCAAACCTCCCCCGTTCTGCCTCAGCCGTTGTTGCCTCACGCAGCGACTGTCAGACCCTGCCTGTTGTACCCGGAGCCTCAACCAGTTCTGCCTCAGCCAGTTCTGCCCCAAGGCTGGGCCAGTTTGACCCCAAAGCTCAACTGGTTTTGCTTCAAAGCCACCGTGTCCCACCGTGTCCTTCCTGTTCCCGGCCAGGGCTGCGGGCGGCCGCGCCGTCGGTCGAGTGCGGGGGGGACCTCCGGACCCCCGGGGGGTCCCTGACCCTCCGCTGCGACGCCTCCGGCTTCGAATTCAGCAGCTTCCAGATGGAGTGGGTCCGACAGGCCCCTGGGAAGGCCCTCGAGTGGGTCGCAGCAATTAGCAAAAGTGGCACCAGCACCAGCTACGCGCCGTCGGTCGAGGGTCGCTTCACAATTTCAAGGGACGACGCGCAGAGCTCGGTGACGCTGCAGATGAGCGGCCTCGAGCCCGACGACTCAGCCACCTACTACTGCGCCAAAACTGCTGGTGCTGGTTTTGGTGTTGCTGTTGCTGGTGGTGGCCCCGAGTCTGATCCCCCCGAGCTGTGGCCCCAGATCCCCCCAGATCCCTCGCACCCGCCCACACTCCCGCACCCGATGCGGATCCTCGCCCCGACCCTCAGCGCTCGGCCCAGACGTCGCCCGTTTGCCCCAAATCCCGACCGATTCCCTCAAGCCTCGACCAGTTTTGGCCACAAAGCTCAACCTCGTGCCACAAACCTCGACCGTTTCCACCCAAACTCGACCGTTTCCCCCAAGTCTTGGCCCGTCCAGCCCCGACTCGGCCGTTTGCACCGAACCCCGACGGCTCTCGCCAAGCGCCCCCACGGGTTTGGCCCCAGACGGGATCTCTGTGCCCCGAGCCCCCGGGGGCCGGAACGAACCTCAGCCCCTTCCCTCGGCTCTGGGGGATCCAACCTCCAGCCCCGACCCCTTTCGCCTCCAGGCTCCGGCACTTTGGCCTCGGGACTCAACAGTTTTTCCCTCAGAGCCTCAAGCGCTGGCCCCAAACCTGCATCATTGCACCCGGAGCCAAGGGCTCGGGGTCGGGGCTGCCCCAAGGGCTGGGGCTGCAGGTTGAGAGTTTGGGGAAACACCGGGATTTGGGGCTGGGGCCACCACCAGCAACAGCATAACCAGCACCCCAACCAGTATAAGCATGTTTGGCGCAGTAGTAGGTGGCCGAGTCGTTGGGCTCGAGGCCGCTCATCTGCAGCGTCACCGAGCTCTGCGCGTCGTCCCTCGAGATTGTGAAGCGACCCTTGACCGACGGCGCGTAGAAGGTGCTGCCACCAGCAAAACCACCAGCGCTTTCAATCCCTGCGACCCACTCGAGGGTCTTCCCAGGGGCCTGACGGACCCACATCATGGTGAAGCTGCTGAGGGTGAAGCCGGAGGCGTCGCAGCGGAGGGTCAGGGACCCCCCGGGGGTCCGAAGGTCCCCCCCGCACTTGACTTTGACCCAGAACCAGTCGAGGTTTGGGGTAAAAGGGGTCGAGGTTCGGGTCGAGCGGTCGAGTCCCGGGGAGAGGATCCTTCCTCGGAGCCAGTTTGGCCTCGACCCTCCAGCGTTGGCCTCGACCCTCCCGACCGTTCCCAACGGGTTGGGCCAGACTCGACCATTTCTGTCCCAGCCCTCGACTCTCTGCCTCAGACTTGGGCCCTTTTGGCCCTGAGCTCGGTCCCTTTTGGTTCAAAGCCACCGTGTCCCACCGTGTCCTTCCTGTTCCCGGCCAGGGCTGCGGGCGGCCGCGCCGTCGGTCGAGTGCGGGGGGGACCTCCGGACCCCCGGGGGGTCCCTGACCCTCCGCTGCGACGCCTCCGGCTTCACCATCAGCAGCTTCGCCATGATGTGGGTCCGTCAGGCCCCTGGGAAAGCCCTCGAGTGGGTCGCGGGCATTGAAGATGGTGGCACCAGGACCAGCTACGCGCCATCGGTCGAGGGTCGCTTCACGCTCTCGAGGGACGACGCGCAGAGCTCGGTGACGCTGGCGATGAGCGGCCTCGAGCCCGACGACTCGGCCACCCACTACTGCGCCAAAGGTGCTGGTGCTGGTTACGGTGCTGATGCTGCTGTTGCTGGTGGTGGCCCCGAGTCCCATCCCCCTGAGTTGTGGCCCCAGGTCCCCCCAGATCCCTCCCACCCGCCCAAACTCCCGCACCCGACGCGGATCCTCGCCCCGACCCTCAGCGCTCGGCCCAGACGTCGCCCGTTTGCCCCGAATCCCGACCGATTCCCTCAAGCCTCGACCAGTTTTGGCCACAAAGCTCAACCTCGTGCCACAAACCTCGACCGTTTCCACCCAAACCCGACCATTTTCCCCAAAGCTCGAGTGGTTTTTGCTGCAAGTCTCGACCATCTTCACCTCAAACGTCCGATATTTTCACCTCAAATGTTTTGCCTCCAGCCTTGACCTCTCCTACCCCAAAGCTCCACCACTGTCACCTCAAAGCTCAACAGTTTTTACCCCAAACCCCGACTGTTCTTACCCCAAAGCCTCAACCATCTGCCCCAAACCTCGACCCTTTCTGGCACAAAACTCAACCTTTTGCCTCAAACCTCAACTCTTGGCCCCCAAACCCAACCAAGGAGGTGCCGAAGGTGCCAGAGGTGACGTCTGAGACCTTGGGGAGGAGACTCGGGGCGAGGGTTTGGGGCAGGATCCTGGGGTTTGGGCTCGACAGCGGGTTTGGAGCTCGGGGTCGGGGTCGGGGCTGCCCCAAGGGCTGGGGCTGAAGGTTGAGAGTTTGGGGCAACACCGGGATTTGGGGCTGGGGCCACCACCAGCAACAGCACCAGCAGCCCAACCAGCACCAGCACCTTTGGCGCAGTAGTAGGTGGCCGAGTCGTCGGGGATGAGGCCGCTCATCTGCAGCGTCACCGAGCTCTACGCGTCGTCCCTCGAGATCGTGAAGCGACCCTTGACCGACGGCGCGTAGTAGGTGCTGCCACCACTACTGATACTCGCGACGTACTCGAGGCCCTTCCCGGGGCTCTGTCGCATCCAGCCCATGCCGTAGTTGCTGAAGGTGAAGCCGGAGGCGTCGCAGCGGAGGGTCAGGGACCCCCCGGGGGTCCGGAGGTCCCCCCCGCACTCAACCGACGGCGCGGCCGCCCGCAGCCCTGGCCGGGAACAGGAAGGACACGGTGGGACACGGTGGCTTTGAAGCAAAACCAGTTGAGCTTTGGGGTCAAACTGGCCCAGCCTTGGGGCAGAACTGGCTGAGGCAGAACTGGTTGAGGCTCCGGGTACAACAGGCAGGGTCTGACAGTCGCTGCGTGAGGCAACAACGGCTGAGGCAGAACGGGGGAGGTTTGGGGTAAAACGTGGGAGGTTCAGGGCCTCGTTGGCCTCAACTTGCTCCGTTTTCCCTCCAGCCTTGACCATTTCCCTCCAAACTCGACTGTTGAGGTCAAACCTGGTCGGGTCTCCTCAAACCTTCACTGTTGGCCCCGAACCTCTCAAGGCCAGAACAAGCCTCAACCCTTGACGTGCATTTGTGAGGATTTGACCTCAAACCTCAACCGTGTTTCCTTCAAAGCCACCGTGTCCCACCGTGTCCTTCCTGTTCCCGGCCAGGGCTGCGGGCGGCCGCGCCGTCGGTCGAGTGCGGGGGGGACCTCCGGACCCCCGGGGGGTCCCTGACCCTCCGCTGCGACGCCTCCGGCTTCACCTTCAGCAGCTTCGCCATGGGCTGGATGCGACAGAGCCCCGGGAAGGGGCTCGAGTACGTCGCGAGTATCAGTAGTGGTGGCAGCACCTGGTACGCGCCGTCGGTCAAGGGTCGCTTCACGCTCTCGAGGGACGACGCGCAGAGCTCGGTGACGCTGCAGATGAGCGGCCTCGAGCCCGACGACTCGGCCACCTACTACTGCGCCAAACGTGCTTATACTGGTTGGGGTGCTGGTTATGCTGTTGCTGGTGGTGGCCCCAGCCCCAAATCCCGGTGTTGCCCCAAAGTCTCAACCTGCAGCCCCAGCCCTTGGGGCAGCCCCGACCCCGACCCCGAGCTCCAAACCTGCTGTCGAGCCCAAACCCCGGGATCCTGCCCCAAACCCTCGCCCCGAGTCTCCTCTCACACATCTCGGGCGTCACCTCCTGCAGCGCCGGCGCCTCCTTGGTTGGGTTTGGGGGCCAAGAGTTGAGGTTTGAGGCAGAAACTTGAGATTTCTGCCAAAATGAGTCGAGTTCGTGTGAAATGATGGAAGTTTGGGGTAACACCTGAGAGTTGAGGGAAAAACTGTTGAGGATTAACGTGAAAATCGCCGAGAGTTGAGGTGAATCTTGTCAGGGCCTGAGGTAAATGTCGTCGGGCTCTGAGATAAACATCGTTGGGCTTTGAGGCAAATCCCGTCAGTGTTTGTCCTAAAAACGCTCAAGACTCGATGAAGTCGTTGGGGTTTGTGGCCATTGGTGCATTTCTGGAGGGAACAGCCAAGGTTTGGGGGGAACGTTCGATGTTTGAGGGAAACCGGGAAGACTCGAGGGCAAAGGGGTGGAGCGAGGGGTAAAACCCGTCAGAGCTGGGGCCAAACAGTTGAGAAAGGTCCGTTCTGGAGGGAAAGGGCCGAGGTGTGTGGTCAGACTGGTCGGGGTTTCAGGTTAAATTGTCGGGGTTTGGGGCAAAAGGGCTCCAGACCTGAGGTGAACGGTCGAGATTTGGGTCAAGGCGGGTCCTCTGCAGCGCAGGGCGGGTTGTGGGCTCGGGGTCGGGGTCGGGGCTGCCCCGAGGGCTGGGGCTTCGCGCTGGGACTTTGGGGGGACGCCGGGATTTGGGGACGTGGCGTTGGGGCCGGGGACACCAGCAGCATCAGCGTAACCAGCAGCACTTTTGGCGCAGTAGTAGGTGGCCGAGTCGTCGGGCTCGAGGCCGCTCATCCTCAGCGTCACCGAGCTCTGCGCGTTGTCCCTCGAGAGCGTGAAGCGACCCTTGACCGACGGTGCGTAGTCGGTGTCACCAGCACCAAAACCACCAGCGCTGTCAATCCCCGCGACGAACTCGAGCCCCTTCCCGGGGGCCTGACGGACCCACATCACGGCGTACTCGCTGTATTCGAAGCCGGAGGCGTCGCAGCGGAGGGTCAGGGACCCCCCGGGGGTCCGGAGGTCCCCCCCGCACTCAACCTATTGCGCGACCGCCCGCAGCCCTGGCCGGGAACAGGAAGGACACGGCTGGACACGGTGGCTTTGAACCAAAAGGGACCGAGCTCAGGGCCAAAAGGGCCAAAGTCTGAGGCAGAGAGTCGAGGGCTGGGACAGAAATGGTCGAGTCTGGCCCAACCCGTTGGGAACGGTCGGGAGGGTCGAGGCCAACGCTGGAGGGTCGAGGCCAAACTGGCTCCGAGGAAGGATCCTCTCCCCGGGACTCGACCGCTCGACCTGAACCTCGACCCCTTTTACCCCAAACCTCGACTGGTTCTGGGTCAAAGTCGAGTGCGGGGGGGGACCTCCGGACCCCCGGGGGGTCCCTGACCCTCCGCTGCGACGCCTCCGGCTTCACCTTCAGCAGCTTCGGAATGGGCTGGGTGCGACAGAGCCCCGGGAAGGCCCTCGAGTGGGTCGCGGGGATCAGCACTGGTGGTGGCAGCACCAGCTACGCGCTGTCGGTCAAGGGTCGCTTCACAATCTCGAGGGACGACGCGCAGAGCTCGGTGACGCTGCAGATGAGCGGCCTCGAGCCCGACGACTCGGCCACCTACTACTGCGCCAAAAGCGCTGATGCTGGTGCGGGTGCTGATGGTGTCCCCAGCCCCAACGCCACGTCCCCATATCCCGGCGTCTCTCCCAAATCCCAGTGCGAAGCCTCAAACTCTCAAGGCGAAGCCCCAGCCCTTGGTGCAGCCCCGACCCCGACCCCGAGCCCTTGGCTCCGGGTGCAATGATGCAGGTTTGGGGCCAGCGCTTGAGGCTCTGAGGGAAAAACTGTTGAGTTTTGGGGTAAAAGTTTCGGGGGTTTGAGGCAATAACGGTTGAGGTCGAACGGGAGAGGTTTGAGACACAAACGCAGGAGGTTTGAGGCCAAACCAGTTGGTGTCTGAGGCCAAACCAGTTGGTGACTGAGGCCAAACCAGTTGGCGTCTGAGGTCAACCCAGTTGGTGTCTGAGGTCAACCCAGTTGGTGTCTGAGGTCAAACCAGTTGGTGACTGAGGCCAAACCAGTTGGTGTCTGAGGTCAAACCAGTTGGTGTCTGAGGTCAAAGCCGTTGAGACTCGAGGTAAAACTCGGCTGAGGTCAGAGCGACCGAGGTTTGAGGCAGAGACGGCCGAGCCGTGAGGTGAAAGGGCTGAAGAATCGGTGTCGGTGGCCGAGATTTGTTGGGGCCTCCCGAGGTTTGGGGCCAGAGGGTGGGTCGGGAGGAAACCAACAACTTTTTGGGCTGGAGGCTCGAGTCGGGAGGGAAACGGCCAAGGCTGGAGGGCAATGCCCGAGGGTTGGGGCAAACAGGCCCTGCCTGGGCCAGAAGGGGTCGAGGGTTGAGCCAAACTCCTGGGAAATGGAGGGAACGGCCGAGGTTCGGGGCAAAAGACGGAGCTTTGAGGCAAGTGAGGGGGGTCGGGGCAGGATCTGGGCCGGGGGCTGGGTCTGGG
This sequence comes from Trogon surrucura, assembly GCA_020746105.1. Lineage (NCBI taxonomy): Eukaryota > Metazoa > Chordata > Aves > Trogoniformes > Trogonidae > Trogon > Trogon surrucura. The sequence continues at coordinate 40,864 of CM036649.1, forward strand.
AGGGGAGGAAGGGATTGGGGCCAGATCTGTGGGGAGTGTGGGGTGTCAGGCCAGCACCAGCACCAGCACCCCAACCAGCACCACCAGTATAAGCACATTTGGCGCAGTAGTAGGTGGCCGAGTCGTCGGGCTTGAGGCCGCTCATCCTCAGCGTCACCGAGCTCTGCGCGTCGTCCCTCGAGAGCGTGAAGCGACCCTTGACCGACGGCGCGTAGTAGGTGTAACCAGCACCAAAACCACCAGCGCTGTTAATCCCTGCGACGAACTCGAGCCCCTTCCCGGGGGTCTGACGGACCCACATCACAGCGAAGCTGCTGAAGGTGAAACCGGAGGCGTCGCAGTGGAGGGTCAGGGACCCCCCGGGGGTCCGGAGGTCCCCCCCGCACTCGACCGACGGCGCGGCCGCCCGCAGCCCTGGGAGGAAGAGGAAGAAGAAGGAGGAAGTCAGACAAGATGGTGGCGGCGCAAGGGAGGCTGCGATGTCCCTGGGAGGACGCCGAGGCCAAGGGTGGCCGGGCTGGTGTGAGGGAGACCCGCTGGGGAGTCGCAGAGTCCCCGAATCGTCGGGGCTGGCAAAGGCCTTGGAGACCGTCCAGCCCCGCCCCGACAGCCCCACGTGGGCCAGAGCTGTCCCCAAGTGCCACCTCCAGCCCCTCCAGGAACCCACCAGGGGTTCGACTCGAGCAGTCGAGTCCCGGGGAGAGGATCCTTCCTCGGAGCCAGTTTGGCCTCGACCCTCCAGCGTTGGCCTCGACCCTCCCGACCGTTCCCAACGGGTTGGGCCAGACTCGACCATTTCTGTCCCAGCCCTCGACTCTCTGCCTCAGACTTGGGCCCTTTTGGCCCTGAGCTCGGTCCCCTTTTGGGTCAAAGCCACCGTGTCCCACCGTGTCCTTCCTTCGGTTGAGTGCGGGGGGGACCTCTGGACCCCCGGGGGGTCCCTGACCCTCCGCTGCGACGCCTCCGGCTTCACCTTCAGCAGCTTCGCCCTGGGCTGGATGCGACAGAGCCCTGGGAAGGGGCTCGAGTACGTCGCGAGTATTAAGAGTGACGGTTACACCAAATACGCGCCGTCGGTCGAGGGTCGCTTCACGCTCTCGAGGGACGACGCGCAGAGCTCGGTGACGCTGCAGATGAGCGGCCTCATCCCCGACGACTCGGCCACCTACTACTGCGCCAAAAATTATGGTGCTTATAGTGCTCATGGTGGTGGTGTCCCCAGGCCCAATGCCCCGTCCCCAAATCCCACTGTGAAGCCTCAAACTCTCAAGGCGAAGCCCCAGCCCTTGGGGCAGCCCCGACCCCGAGCCCGAGCCCTTGGCTCCGGGTGCAATGATGCAGGTTTGGGGCCAGCGCTTGAGGCTCTCAGGGAAAAACTGTTGAGTCCCGAGGCCAAAGTGCCGGAGCCTGGAGGCGAAAGGGGTCGGGGTTGGAGGTCGGATCCCCCAGAGCCGAGGGAAGGGGCTGAGGTTCGTTCCGGCCCCCGGGGGCTCGGGGCACAGAGATCCCGTCTGGGGCCAAACCCGTGGGGGCGCTTGGCGAGAGCCGTCGGGGTTCGGTGCCAACGGCCGAGTCGGGGCTGGACGGGCCAAGACTTGGGGGAAACGGTCGAGTTTGGGGGGAAACGGTCGAGGTTTGTGGCACGAGGTTGAGCTTTGTGACCAAGGGGTGGGACCCCCAGGCAGGGCTGGAGGGGAAACTGGTCGAGGGTTGGGGGGGAAACTGGTCGAGGGTTGATGTAGATGATCCAGGTTTGGTCCAAGGTGGGCTCTGGACACCCCAGGGCGCGTTTGGATCTCGGGGTCGGGGTCGAGGCTGCGGCTTCACGCCGGGATTTGGGGGCACGGAGTTGGGGCTGAGCCACCACCAGCAACAGCCCGACCATTATTGCGACCATCTTTGGCGCAGTAGTAGGTGGCCGAGTCGTCGGGCTCGAGGCCGCTCATCTGCAGCGTCACCGAGCTCTGCGCGTTGTCCCTCGAGATCGTGAAGCGACCCTTGACCGACGGCGCGTATCTGGTGCTGGTGCCACCACTACTGATACTCGCGACGTACTCGAGGCTCTTCCCGGGGCTCTGTCGCATCCAGCCCATTCCGAAGCTGCTGAGGGTGAAGCCGGAGGCGTCGCAGCGGAGGGTCAGGGACCCCCCGGGGGTCCGGAGGTCCCCCCCGCACTCGACCGACGGCGCGGCCGCCCGCAGCCCTGGCCGGGAACAGGAAGGACACGGTGGGACACGGTGGCTTTGAAGGAGAAATGGTTGAGCTTTGAGGTCAAACTGTTTGAGGTTTGAGGTCAAATCCTCACAAATGCACGTCAAGGGTTGAGGTTTGTTCTGGCCTTGAGAGGTTCAGGGCCAACAGTGAAGGTTTGAGGAGACCTGACCAGGTTTGGGGCGAACGGTCGAGTTTGGAGGGAAATGGTCAAGGCTGGAGGGAAAACGGAGCAAGTTGAGGCCAACGAGGCCCTGAACCTCCCACGTTTTACCCCAAACCTCCCCCGTTCTGCCTCAGCCGTTGTTGCCTCACGCAGCGACTGTCAGACCCTGCCTGTTGTACCCGGAGCCTCAACCAGTTCTGCCTCAGCCAGTTCTGCCCCAAGGCTGGGCCAGTTTGACCCCAAAGCTCAACTGGTTTTGGTTCAAAGCCACCGTGTCCCACCGTGTCCTTCCTGTTCCCGGCCAGGGCTGCGGGCGGCCGCGCCGTCGGTCGAGTGCGGGGGGGACCTCCGGACCCCCGGGGGGTCCCTGACCCTCCGCTGCGATGCAGCGGCTTCGATTTGAGCAGCTTCGCCATGATGTGGGTCCATCAGGCCCCCGGGAAGGTCCTCGAGCAGTTTGCGGGGATTAACAAGGCTGGTATTTTTGGTGGCAGCACCTGGTACACGTCCTCAGTCGAGGGTTGCTTCACGCTCTCGAGGGACAACGCGCAGAGCTCGGTGACGCTGAGGATGAGCGACCTCGAGCCTGACGACTCGGCCACCTACTACTGCACCAAACAAAATAATAATTGTGGGTACGGTACTTGTGCTGGTGGTGTCCCCTGCCCCAGCTCCACGTCCTCAAACTCCTGGCGCGAAGCCCCAGCCCTTGGGGCAGCCCCGACCCCGACCCCGAGCTCCAAACCCGCTGTCGAGCCCAAACCCCGGGATCCTGCCCCAAACCCTCGCCCTCCAGCCCCATCGCCGGTCTCCGCTGCCACCCCCAGCACCACCGGAGGGTTCCGACGCATCGAGGGTCGGGGAAGCTGCGGCTGAAGGTTTGGGGGGGATCGGTCGAGATTTGATGGAAATGACCAAGATCCGAGGACAAACCTGTCACGGGCAGAAGCCCTCGGTGGATCTTTGGGTCCTGTGGCCAAGATTTGGGGCAAAAGGTTGAGATTTGGGGCCAAAGGGGACGTCTGGAGAGAATAAAGAAATCTTGGGGTGAATGGTCGGGCTTTGAGGGAAATGGTCAAGGCTGGAGGGAAAACGGAGCAAGTTCAGGGCCACAAAGGGCAAAGTTTGGTGCAAAGGGTTGAGCTCTGGGGCAAAAATGGTCCAAGTTTGGTCAAAGCAGCTGAGAAAGTTCCAGGGTTGAGGCAAATGCTCGAGGTTTGAGGCCAAAGTGGTTGAGAGTTGAGGCCTGGGCTTCGTGCTGGGATTTGGGGACGTGGCGTTGGGGCCGGGGCCACCACCAGCAGCAGCAGCAGCAAAACCACCAAAACCAGCCCAACCACCATCGCTCTTGGCGCAGTAGTAGGTGGCCGAGTCGTCGGGCTCGAGGCCGCTCATCCTCAGCGTCACCGAGCTCTGCGCGTCGTCCCTCGAGATCGTGAAGCGACCCTCGACCGAGGGTGCGTAGTAGGTGTCACCACGACCAGCACCAGCGCTGTTAATCCCCGCGACCCACTCAAGGGCCTTCCCGGGGGCCTGACGGACCCACTTCATGGAGAAGCTGCTGAGGGTGAAGCCGGAGGTGTCGCGGTGCGGCCGCCCGCAGCCCTGGCCGGGAAGGAGGAGGAGGCCGTTGGACAAAATGACTCTGAAGTGAAACCAGTCAAGGTCTGATGTGAAAGTGGCCGAGATAAAAGGGCTGAGGCAGAACCGGGGAGGTTTGGGGTAAAAACGTGGGAGGTTGGAGGGGAAAGTGCCCCAGAGTCGGTGTCACTGGGTGGGGTTTGGTCTCTGGTTTCCGCTGGAAACCCGTGAGGTTCGGGGCAAAGAGTTGACGTTGGGGGCGAACGGTCGAGGCTTGGGTCGAGCGGTCGAGTCTTGGGCACCACCAATGGCACCACCGTGTCCCACCGTGTCCTTCCTGTTCCCGGCCAGGGCTGCGGGCGGCCGCGCCGTCGGTCGAGTGCGGGGGGGACCTCCGGACCCCCGGGGGGTCCCTGACCCTCCGCTGCGACGCCTCCGGCTTCTCCTTCAGCAACTACCCCATGTTGTGGGTCCGTCAGGCCCCTGGGAAGGCCCTTAAATACGTCGCAGGGATTAGGAACGATGGTGGCATCACCTACTACGCGCCGTCGGTCGAGGGTCGCTTCACGATCTCAAGGGACAACGCGCAGAGCTCGGTGACGCTGCAGATGAGCGGCCTCGAGCCCGACGACTCGGCCACCTACTACTGCGCCAAAAGCGCTGATCCTAGTAATTGGGGTGAGGATGTTGATCGTGTCCCCGGCCCCAACAGCAGATTCCCCAAATCCCGGTGTTGCCCCAAACTCTCAACCTGCAGCCCCAGCCCTTGGGGCAGCCCCGACCCCTACCCCGAGCTCCAAACCCGCTGTCGAGCCCAAACCCCGGGATCCTGCCCCAAACCCTCGCCCCGAGTCTCCTCCCCAACCCCTTGGGTGCCCCGTCCAGCAGCTCCTGCGCCCCCAGTGCTTGAGGATTTGAGCCAAGAGCTGAGGCCCCAGGGAAATTGTTTGAGGTTCGAGGGACAGACGGTCGAGGTCTGAAGTCAAATCCCCACGTGCTGATGTCAGAGGCTGCGATTGGTTCCCTCCGGAGGTTTGGGGCCTGCAGTGGAGATTTGGCGAAACCCAACGAGGTCGAGTTTGGAGGGAAATGGTCAAGACTTGAGGCACAACTGACCAAGATCAGGACCAAAAGAGGCCAAAGATTGAGGCAAAGAGTCGAGGGCTGGGACAGAAATGGTTGATGTTGGTCAAAACAGTTGGGAAAGGTCAAGAGGGTTGAGGCAAAGGCTGGAGGTTTGAGCCCAAACTGGATGAGAGCTGAGGCCGGGGCTTTGTGCCGGGATTTGGGGACGTGGCGTTGGGGACGGGGCCACCACCAGCAAGAGCACCACCAGCACCACCAGTATAAGCACATTTGGCGCAGTAGTAGGTGGCCGAGTCGTCGGGCTCGAGGCCGCTCATCTGCAGCGTCACCGAGCTCTGCGCGTCGTCCCTCGAGATCGTGAAGCGACCCTTGACCGACGGCGCGTAGTAGCTGTAACCAGCACCAAAACCACCAGCGCTGTCAATCCCCGCGACGAACTCGAGCCCCTTCCCGGGGGCCTGACGGACCCACATCACGGCGTACTCGCTGTATTCGAAGCCGGAGGCGTCGCAGCGGAGGGTCAGGGACCCCCCGGGGGTCCGGAGGTCCCCCCCGCACTCGACCTATTGCGCGACCGCCCGCAGCCCTGGCCGGGAACAGGAAGGACACGGTGGGACACGGTGGCTTTGAACCAAAAGGGACCGAGCTCAGGGCCAAAAGGGCCCAAGTCTGAGGCAGAGAGTCGAGGGCTGGGACAGAAATGGTCGAGTCTGGCCCAACCCGTTGGGAACGGTCGGGAGGGTCGAGGCCAACGCTGGAGGGTCGAGGCCAAACTGGCTCCGAGGAAGGATCCTCTCCCCGGGACTCGACTGCTCGACCCGAACCTCGACCCCTTTTACCCCAAACCTCGACCGGTTTTGCGTCAAAGTCGAGTGCGGGGGGGACCTCCGGACCCCCGGGGGGTCCCTGACCCTCCGCTGCGACGCCTCCGGCTTCACCCTCAGCAGCTTCGGCATGTTCTGGGTCCGACAGGCCCCTGGGAAGGCCCTCGAGTGGGTCGCGGGGATTAACAGCGCTGGTGCTGGTGGCAGCACCTTCTACGCGCCGTCGGTCAAGGGTCGCTTCACGCTCTCAAGGGACAACGCGCAGAGCTCGGTGACGCTGAGGATGAGCGGCCTCGAGCCCGACGACTCGGCCACCTACTACTGCGCCAAAAGTGCTGCTGGTTATGCTGATGCTGCTGGTGTCCCCGGCCCCAACGCCACGTCCCCAAATCCCGGCGTCCCCCCAAAGTCCCAGCGCGAAGCCCCAGCCCTCGGGGCAGCCCCGACCCCGACCCCAAAACCCGCCCTGCGCTGCAGAGGACCCGCCTGGACCCAAATCTCGACCGTTCACCTCAGGTCTGGAGCCCTTTTGCCCCAAACCCCGACAATTTACCCTGAAACCCCGACCAGTCTGACCACACACCTCGGCCCTTTCCCTCCAGAACGGACCTTTCTCAACTGTTTGGCCCCAGCTCTGACGGGTTTTACCCCTCGCTCCATTCCTTTGCCCTCGAGTCTTCGTAGTTTCCCTCAAACATCGAACGTTCCCCCCAAACCTTGGCTGTTCCCTCCAGAAATGCACCAATGGCCACAAACCCCAACGACTTCATCGAGTCTTGAGTGTTTTTAGGACAAACACTGACAGGATTTGCCTCAAAGCCCAACGATGTTTATCTCAGAGCCCGACGACATTTACCTCAGGCCCTGACAAGATTCACCTCAACTCTCGGCGATTTTCACGTTAATCCTCAACCGTTTTTCCCTCAACCCTCAGCTGTTGCCCCAAACGTTCATCATTTCACACAAACTCGACTCATTTTGGCAGAAATCTCAAGTTTCTGCCTCAAACCTCAACTCTTGGCCCCCAAACCCAACCAAGGAGGCGCCGGCGCTGCAGGAGGTGACGCCCGAGATGTGTGAGAGGAGACTCGGGGCGAGGGTTTGGGGCAGGATCCCGGGGTTTGGGCTCGACAGCGGGTTTGGAGCTCGGGGTCGGGGTCGGGGCTGCCCCAAGGGCTGGGGCTGCAGGTTGAGAGTTTGGGGCAACACCGGGATTTGGGGAATCTGCTGTTGGGGCCGGGGACACGATCAACATCCTCACCCCAAGTACTAGGATCAGCGCTTTTGGCGCAGTAGTAGGTGGCCGAGTCGTCGGGCTCGAGGCCGCTCATCTGCAGCGTCACCGAGCTCTGCGCGTTGTCCCTCGAGATCGTGAAGCGACCCTCGACCGACGGCGCGTAGAAGGTGCTGCCACCATCGTTCCTAATCCCTGCGACGTATTTAAGGGCCTTCCCAGGGGCCTGACGGACCCACAACATGGGGTAGTTGCTGAGGGTGAAGCCAGAGGCGTCGCAGTGGAGGGTCAGGGACCCCCCGGGGGTCCGGAGGTCCCCCCCACACTCGACTTTGACCCAGAACCAGTCGAGGTTTGGGGTAAAAGGGGTCGAGGTTCGGGTCGAGCGGTCGAGTCCCGGGGAGAGGATCCTTCCTCGGAGCCAGTTTGGCCTCGACCCTCCAGCGTTGGCCTCGACCCTCCCGACTGTTCCCAACGGGTTGGGCCAGACTCGACCATTTCTGTCCCAGCCCTCGACTCTCTGCCTCAGACTTGGGCCCTTTTGGCCCTGAGCTCGGTCCCTTTTGGTTCAAAGTGACCTTGTCCCACCGTGTCCTTCCTGTTCCCGGCCAGGGCTGCGGGCGGCCGCGCCGTCAGTCGAGTGCGGGGGGGACCTCCGGACCCCCGGGGGGTCCCTGACCCTCCGCTGCGACGCCTCCGGCACCTCCATCAGTGGCGTTGGCATGATGTGGGTCCGTCAGGCCTCCAGGAAGGCGCTTGAGTGGGTCGCGGGGATTGACAGTGGTGGCAGCACCAGATACGCGTCCTCAGTCAGGGGTCGCTTCACGATCTCAAGGGACAACGCGCAGAGCTCGGTGACGCTGCAGATGAGCGGCCTCGAGCCCGACGACTCGGCCACCTACTACTGCGCCAAACAAGTTGGTAACCGTGGTTATGGTAACCCTGGTGGTGGCCGCGTCCCCAAATCCCAGCATGAAGCCCCAACCCTTGGGGCAGCCCCGACCCCGAGCCCGAGCCCTTGGCTCCGGGTGCAATGATGCAGGTTTGGGGCCAGCGCTTGAGGCTCTCAGGGAAAAACTGTTGAGTCCCGAGGCCAAAGCGCCGGAGCCTGGAGGCGAAAGGGGTCGGGGCTGGAGGTCGGATCCCCCAGAGCCGAGGGAAGGGGCTGAGGTTCGTTCCGGCCCCCGGGGGCTCGGGGCACAGAGATCCCGTCTGGGGCCAAACCCGTGGGGGCGCTTGGCGAGAGCCGTCGGGGTTCGGTGCAAACGGCCGAGTCGGGGCTGGACGGGCCAAGACTTGGGGGAAACGGTCGAGTCTTTGTGCCAAAGGCGCCGAGGCTGGAGCCTGCAGCCAAGGGGTGGGACCCCCAGGCAGGGCTGGAGGGGAACGGCCGAGGGTTGGGGGGAAACTGGTCGAGAGTTGGGGGGAAAGTGGTCGAGGTTTGAGGGGAAAGTGGTCGAGGGTTGGGGGGAAACTGGTCGAGGGTTGGGGGGAAACTGGTCGAGGGTCGATGTAGATGATCCAGGTTTGGTCCAAGGTGGGCTCTGGACACCCCAGGGCAGGTTTGGAGCTTGGGGTGGGGGTCGGGGCTGGGGCTTCACGCTGGGATTTGGAGGCACGGATTTCGGGCCGAGCCACCACCAGCAACAGCCCGACCATTATTGCGACCATCTTTGGCGCAGTAGTAGGTGGCCGAGTCGTCGGGCTCGAGGCCGCTCATCTGAAGCGTCACCGAGCTCTGCGCGTCGTCCCTCGAGATCGTGAAGCGACCCTTGACCGACGGCGCGTAGCTGGTGTCACCATCGTTGTCAATCCCTGCGACCCACTCGAGGGCCTTCCCGGGGCTCTGTCGCACCCAGTTCATGCCGAAGCTGCTGAGGGTGAAGCCGGAGGCGTCGCAGCGGAGGGTCAGGGACCCCCCGGGGGTCCGGAGGTCCCCCCCGCACTCGACCGACGGCGCGGCCGCCCGCAGCCCTGGCCGGGAACAGGAAGGACACGGTGGGACACGGTGGCTTTGAACCAAAAGGGACCGAGCTCAGGGCCAAAAGGGCCCAAGTCTGAGGCAGAGAGTCGAGGGCTGGGACAGAAATGGTCGAGTCTGGCCCAACCCGTTGGGAACGGTCGGGAGGGTCGAGGCCAACGCTGGAGGGTCGAGGCCAAACTGGCTCCGAGGAAGGATCCTCTGCCCGGGACTCGACCGCTCGACCCGAACCTCGACCCCTTTTACCCAAAAACTCAACTGATTTTGGGTCAAAGTCGAGTGCGGGGGGGACCTCCGGACCCCCGGGAGGTCCCTGACCCTCCGCTGCGACGCCTCCGGCTTCACCCTCAGCGACTACGGCCTGTTCTGGCTCCGTCAGGCCCCCGGGAAGGTCCCTGAGTTCGTGGCGAGTATTAACAAAGGTGGTGGCAGCACCTGGTACGCGCCATCGGTCGAGGGTTGCTTCACGCTCTCGAGGGACGACGCGCAGAGCTCGGTGACGCTGAGGATGAGCGGCCTCGAGCCCGACGACTCGGCCACCTACTACTGCGCCAAAAGCGCTGATGCTGGTGCGGGTGCTGATGGTGTCCCCAGTCCCAACGCCACGTCCCCAAATCCCGGCGTCTCTCCCAAATCCCAGCGCGAAACCTCAAACTCTCAAGGCGAAGCCCCAGCCCTTGGTGCACCCTTGGCTCCGGGTGCAATGATGCAGGTTTGGGGCCAGCGCTTGAGGCTCTGAGGGAAAAACTGTTGAGTTTTGGGGTAAAAGTTTCGGGGGTTTGAGGCAATAACGGTCGAGGTCGAACGGGAGAGGTTTGAGACACAAACGCAGGAGGTTTGAGGCCAAACCAGTTGGTGTCTGAGGCCAAACCAGTTGGTGACTGAGGTCAAACCAGTTGGTGTCTGAGGTCAAACCAGTTGGTGTCTGAGGTCAAAGCCGTTGAGACTCGAGGTAAAACTCGGCTGAGGTCAGAGCGAGCGAGGTTTGAGGCAGAGACGGCCGAGCCGTGAGGTGAAAGGGCTGAAGAATCGGTGTCGGTGGCCGAGATTTGTTGGGGCCTCCCGAGGTTTGGGGCCAGAGGGTGGGTCGGGAGGAAACCAACAACTTTTTGGGCTGGAGGCTCGAGTCGGGAGGGAAACGGCCAAGGCTGGAGGGCAATGCCCGAGGGTTGGGGCAAACAGGCCCTGCCTGGGCCAGAAGGGGTCGAGGGTTGAGCCAAACTCCTGGGAAATGGAGGGAACGGCCGAGGTTCGGGGCAAAAGACGGAGGTTTGAGGCAAGTGAGGGGGGTCGGGGCAGGATCTGGGCCGGGGGCTGGGTCTGGGAGGGGAGGAAGGGATCAGGGCCAGATCTGTGGGGGTTTGGGGTGTCAGGCCAGCACCAGCACCACCCCAACCAGCACCACCAGTGTAACATTTGGCGCAGTAGTAGGTGGCCGAGTCGTCGGGCTCGAGGCCGCTCATCTGCAGCGTCACCGAGCTCTGCGCGTTGTCCCTTGAGAGCGTGAAGCGACCCTCGACCGACGGCGCGTAGCTGGTGCTGGTGCCACTTTTGCTAATTGCTGCGACCCACTCGAGGGCCTTCCCAGGGGCCTGTCGGACCCAGCCCATCTCGTAGTTGCTGAATTCGAAGCCGGAGGCGTCGCAGCGGAGGGTCAGGGACCCCCCGGGGGTCCGGAGGTCCCCCCCGCACTCGACTTTGACCCAGAACCAGTCGAGGTTTGGGGTAAAAGGGGTCGAGGTTCGGGTCGAGCGGTCGAGTCCCGGGGAGAGGATCCTTCCTCGGAGCCAGTTTGGCCTCGACCCTCCAGCGTTGGCCTCGACCCTCCCGACCGTTCCCAACGGGTTGGGCCAGACTCGACCATTTCTGTCCCAGCCCTCGACTCTCTGCCTCAGACTTGGGCCCTTTTAGCCTGAGCTTGGTCCCCTTTGCCTTGAGTCACCGTGTCCCACCGTGTCCTTCCTGTTCCCGGCCAGGGCTGCGGGCGGCCGCGCCGTCGGTCGAGTGTGGGGGGGACCTCCGGACCCCCGGGGGGTCCCTGACCCTCCGCTGCGACGCCTCCGGCTTCACCTTCACCGGCTACAACATGATGTGGGTCCGTCAGGCCCCCGGGAAGGCCCTCGAGTGGGTCGCGGAGATCAGCAGTGGTGGTGGCAGCACCGGGTACGCGCCGTCGGTCAAGGGTCGCTTCACGATCTCGAGGGACAACGCGCAGAGCTCGGTGACGCTGAGGATGAGCGGCCTCGAGCCCGACGACTCGGCCACCTACTACTGCGCCAAAAGCGCTGATGCTGGTGGTGCTGGTGGTGCTCTTGCTGGTGGTGGCCCCAGCCCCAACGCCACGTCCCCAAATCCCGGCACAAAGCCCCGGCCTCAGCTCTCATCCAGTTTGGGCTCAAACCTCCAGCCTTTGCCTCAACCCTCTTGACCTTTCCCAAGTGTGTGACCAACATCAACCATTTCTGTCCCAGCCCTCGACTCTTTGCCTCAATCTTTGGCCTCTTTTGGTCCTGATCTTGGTCAGTTGTGCCTCAAGTCTTGACCATTTCCCTCCAAACTCGACCTCGTTGGGTTTCGCCAAATCTCCACTGCAGGCCCCAAACCTCCGGAGGGAACCAATCGCGGCCTCTGACATCAGCACGTGGGGATTTGACTTCAGACCTCGACCGTTTGTCCCTCAAACCTCAAACAATTTCCCTGGGGCCTCAGCTCTTGGCTCAAATCCTCAAGCACTGGGGGCGCAGGAGCTGCTGGACGGGGCACCCAAGGGGTTGGGGAGGAGACTCGGGGCGAGGGTTTGGGGCAGGATCCCGGGGTTTGGGCTCGACAGCGGGTCTGGAGCTCGGGGTTGTACGAGACTGTGCCAAGAACCTTTTCCTCCTCCTCGCTGGTGTTAAAACTTGCCAAAACGCCCCACGAGGAAATCTTTGTTTCACCCTCGCCCAAAGGCTCCGCGAAGAAGAGACTGTGTCAAAACCTGAACGACAAGGCTGCCGTGACAAGCTGCGACCTCTGACAAGCTCTAAACCAACAAGTTCAGAGCCCAGCCCTGACCAGCCGCACGACTGGACGTGACTCTTGGTAGAGACGACTTCAGGGCCCGGCTCTGATCAGCCCCGGGGCTCGACCCTCACGCGCGTGCGCTGAGCAGGCGGAGGACGAGCAGAGCGGCTCTGGGGACACTAAAACGCCGCCGCGAGCAGCTGTTCCGGGGAGATCTCCCCCAAGGAGCCGAAACGGGCGGAGCTGCGAGACGGCGCTGGCTCTGTGCTGGCAGCCGCGCCTCCTGCCGTCCTGAAGGTTTCACGGCTTCGCTCCTCCTCTCCCTCGTCTTCCTGTCCTGTCGCTCTCTAGAGGTTGTCGGTCACTAAACGGTTTTATTTTTGTGACACCTGACACCGTTTGTGTCTTCATTTCACCTTTCCAAACGAAGCACCTTGAGCCCAACCTCTACCAGGTACGAGCGGGTCACGACAGGGGTCGGGCTCGGGGCTGCCCCAAGGGCTGGGACTTCGCACCGGGGTTTGGGGACACGGTGTTGGGGCCGGGGCCAGCACCAGCATAACCAGCAACCCAACCAGCATAAGCACGTTTGGCGCAGTAGTAGGTGGCCGAGTCGTTGGGCTCGAGGCCGCTCATCCTCAGCGTCACCGAGCTCTGCGCGTCGTCCCTCGAGAGCGTGAAGCGACCCTTGACTGACGGCGCGTACCAGGTGCTGGTGCCACCACTACTGATACTCGCGACGTACTCGAGCCCCTTCCCGGGGCTCTGTCGCATCCAGCCCATTCCGAAGCTGCTGAGGGTGAAGCCGGAGGCGTCGCAGCGGAGGGTCAGGGACCCCCCGGGGGTCCGGAGGTCCCCCCCGCACTCGACCGACGGCGCGGCCGCCCGCAGCCCTGGCCGGGAACAGGAAGGACACGGTGGGACAAGGTCACTTTGAACCAAAACCAGTTGAGGTTTGGGGTCAAACTGGCCCAGCCTTGGGGCAGAACTGGCTGAGGCAGAACTGGTTGAGGCTCCGGGTACAACAGGCAGGGTCTGACAGTCGCTGCGTGAGGCAACAACGGCTGAGGCAGAACGGGGGAGGTTTGGGGTAAAACGTGGGAGGTTCAGGGCCTCGTTGGCCTCAACTTGCTCCGTTTTCCCTCCAGCCTTGACCATTTCCCTCCAAACTCGACCGTTCGCCCCAAACCTGGTCGGGTCTCCTCAAACCTTCACTGTTGACCCCGAACCTCTCAAGGCCAGAACAAGCCTCAGCCCTTGACTTGCATTTGTGAGGATTTGACCTCAAACCTCAAACAGTTTGACCTCAAAGCTCGACCATTTCTCCTTCAAAGTGACCTTGTCCCACCATGTCCTTCCTGTTCCCGGCCAGGGCTGCAGGCGGCCGCGCCGTCGGTCGAGTGCGGGGGGGACCTCCGGACCCCCGGGGGGTCCCTGACCCTCCGCTGCGATGCCTCCGGCTTCACCCTCAGCAACTACCCCATGATGTGGGTCCGTCAGGCCCCTGGGAAGGCCCTTAAATACGTCGCAGGGATTAGGAACGATGGTGGCAGCACCAGATACGCGCCATCGGTCGAGGGTCGCTTCACGATCTCAAGGGACAACGCGCAGAGCTCGGTGACGCTGCAGATGAGCGGCCTCGAGCCCGACGACTCGGCCACCTACTACTGCGCCAAGAACGATGGTGGTTGGGCTGGTTTTGGTGGTTTTGCTGCTGCTGCTGCTGGTGGTGGCCCCGGCCCCAACGCCACGTCCCCAAATCCCAGCACGAAGCCCCAGGCCTCAGCTCTCAACGCCTTCGGCCTCAAACCTCGAGCATTTGCCTCAACCCTGGAACTTTCTCAGCTGCTTTGACCAAACTTGGACCATTTTTGCCCCAGAGCTCAACCCTTTGCACCAAACTTTGCCCTTTGTGGCCCTGAACTTGCTCCGTTTTCCCTCCAGCCTTGACCATTTCCCTCAAAGCCCGACCATTCACCCCAAGATTTCTTTATTCTCTCCAGACGTCCCCTTTGGCCCCAAATCTCAACCTTTTGCCCCAAATCTTGGCCACAGGACCCAAAGATCCACCGAGGGCTTCTGCCCGTGACCGGTTTGTCCTCGGATCTTGGTCATTTCCATCAAATCTCGACCGTTCCCCCCCAAACCTTCAGCCGCAGCTTCCCCGACCCTCGATGCGTCGGAACCCTCCGGTGGTGCTGGGGGTGGCAGCAGAGACCTGCGATGGGGCTGGAGGGCGAGGGTTTGGGGCAGGATCCCGGGGTTTGGGCTCGACGGCGGGTTTGGAGCTTGGGTTGGGGTTGCCCCAAGGGCTGGGGCTTCGTGCCAGGATCTGGGGACACAGTGTTGGGGCCGGGGCCAGCACCACCAGCATAAGGACCACCATAAACGCTCTTGGCGCAGTAGTAGGTGGCCGAGTCGTCGGGCTCGAGACCGCTCATCGCCAGCGTCACCGAGCTCTGCGCGTCGTCCCTCGAGATCGTGAAGCGACCCTCGACCGACGGCGCGTAGTCGGTGTCACCAGCGCTGTTAATCCCTGCGACGAACTCGAGCCCCTTCCCGGGGGCCTGACGGACCCACATCATGGCGAAGCTGCTGAGGGTGAAGCCGGAGGCGTCGCAGCGGAGGGTCAGGGACCCCCCGGGGGTCCGGAGGTCCCCCCCGCACTCGACTTTGACCCAGAACCAGTCGAGGTTTGGGGTAAAAGGGGTCGAGGTTCGGGTCGAGCGGTCGAGTCCCGGGCAGAGGATCCTTCCTCGGAGCCAGTTTGGCCTTGACCCTCCCGACCGTTCCCAACAGCTTTGACTAAACTTTGACCACTTTGGCCCCAGCCCTCGACTGTTTCCCTCAAACTTTGGCCCTTTTTGGCCCTGAACTTGCTCCATTTTCCCTCCAGTCTTGACCATTTCCCTCCAAACTTGACCGTTTGCCCCAAACCTGGTCGGGTCTCATCAAACCTTCACTGTTGGCCCCGAACCCCCAGAGGCTGGAACAAACCTCAGCCCTTGACATCAGTTCGTGAGGATTTTATCCCAAACCTCAACCAATTTGACCTCAAAGCTCAACTGGTTTTGGTTCAAAACCACCTTGTCCCACCGTGTCCTTCCTGTTCCCGGCCAGGGCTGCGGGCGGCCGCGCCGTCGGTCGAGTGCGGGGGGGGACCTCCGGACCCCCGGGGGGTCCCTGACCCTCCGCTGCGACGCCTCCGGCTTCACCTTCAGCGACTACGGCATGGGCTGGATGCGACAGAGCCCCGGGAAGGGCCTCGAGTGGGTCGCAGACATTAGCAGTGGTGGTGCTTTCACCTACTACGCGCCGTCGGTCAAGGGTCGCTTCACGCTCTCGAGGGACGACGCGCAGAGCTCGGTGACGCTGAGGATGAGCGGCCTCATCCCCGACGACTCGGCCACCTACTACTGCGCCAAAGATGGTCGCAATAATGGTCGGGCTGTTGCTGGTTGTGGCTCGGCCCCAACTCCGTGCCCCCAAATCCCGGCGTGAAGCCGCAGCCTCGACCCCGACCCCGAGATCCAAACGCGCCCTGGGGTGTCCAGAGCCCACCTTGGACCAAACCTGGATCATCTACATCGACCCTCGACCAGTTTCCCCCCAACCCTCGACCAGTTTCCCCTCAACCCTCGACCAGTTTCCCCTCCAGCCCTGCCTGGGGGTCCCACCCCTTGGCCACAGGCTCCGGCCTCGGCGCCTTTGGCACAAAGACTCGACGAACAAAAAGGGACGAAACTCCCGTGATCGCTCCATTTATACCAGATACGACGTCTGTGGGATGGAATCCTCTCGTTGGTCACCTGTCGTGTCTGTCACCCCCCGGAGGTGCCACCTTTGACTTCCTTGTGCCCCCTCTCACTACCCAGCACCCCCAGCGTGGCACACAGGAGCCACCAGTGGCCTTGGGCACTGCAGGAATCAGCATCAGCCGGAGCCTTTCTGCACCCCAGCCCCAGGCAGCGACGGTGACATCAGGGGTTGTCCCTGCCAGCAGCACACCCTGTCTGCAGGAACACGCTGCCGACTGCAGAACGTGCAGAATTTTAGAAGAGACTGAACTGGAAAGTAAAAACCACTGAACGGGACTGGGTTTGTAGCTAAACCCAGGGCACTCCACCCCTTATTCCGTCCCGTTTACGTCACAGCGATCACGAGCGAACGATCCACTTGCAGGAAAGGTTCAGGAAGTTCAGAATCGCGGGTTCCATCCCTCAGAGCAGTCTCTCAGGGCAGCACAGTCCACGTGGGATTCGTTACGGTTCGTGTCCCCAGGGTGTAGGTTCGCTCCGAAGAAGTCCCTGGGCGTCACTCGATGAGGCCGGCTCAGCTGCTGGATGTCACTCGATGAGGCCGGCTCTGGCCATCACTGGTTTATTACTCCGAAAAACACTTATTGAGCACTGTCAGTGTTACGTAACGACAGGATTAAATCGAATATTCTCACCCAGAGTTAAATTTCCTTGAGGTACACGTTGAGCTTCACCATCTTCCATCATCACCCACCAAGTGGTTCCAGGGCCTTGAGCGAAAGCGACCCCACGAATGGGTTTGCCGTTGCCCGAAGCAGGAAATACCCAGACAGTCTTGGCCAACAAATCCCTTCCAGACCCCACAGGGACTTTATCTCCCTCTACTGCGTGTAAAGGCTCTGGAGGAGCAGGACCGGCACGACTGGTGGACCCTCTGGTGTTCACTAACCAGGCGGCTTGTGCCAAATGCTCGTCCCGGTTTTTAAAAGTTCCACCTCCCGTTGCTTCCAGGGTAGTTTTTAACAGTCCGTTGTCTCGTTCCATTTTCCCAGAGGCTGGTGCATGATAAGGGATATGATACACCCGTTCAACGCCATGTTCTTTAGCCCAATTCTCTGTAAGATTGTTTTGGAGATGAGTCCCATCACCTGGTTCAATTCTTCCTGCAGTGCCGTGTCGCCACGAGATCTGATTTTCCAGGCCCAAGGTGGTGTTTCGGGCCGTGGCGTGAGGCACTGAGGGATGTGTTCCCAACCATCCCGTGGCTGCTTCCACCACAGTGAGCACCGAGCGAGTTAGAGGAAGTGTGATGTGATCCCCCTGCCAGGGCGCCCCACACCTGTATTTTAGCCATCGTGCCCCCAACCACAAAGGTTTCCATCGCCCAAGTCTTGGTCCGTCCAGCCCCGACTCGGCCGTTTGCACCGAACCCCGACGGCTCTCGCCAAGCGCCCCCACGGGTTTGGCCCCAGACGGGATCTCTGTGCCCCGAGCCCCCGGGGGCCGGAACGAACCTCAGCCCCTTCCCTCGGCTCTGGGGGATCCGACCTCCAGCCCCGACCCCTTTCGCCTCCAGGCTCCGGCACTTTGGCCTCGGGACTCAACAGTTTTTCCCTCAGAGCCTCAAGCGCTGGCCCCAAACCTGCATCATTGCACCCAGAGCCAAGGGCTCGGGCTCGGGGCTGCCCCAAGGGCTGGGGCTGCAGGTTGAGAGTTTGGGGAAACACCGGGATTTGGGGCTGGGGCCACCACCAGCAACAGCATAACCAGCAACCCAACCAGCACCAGCACCTTTGGCGCAGTAGTAGGTGGCCGAGTCGTCGGGCTCGAGGCCGCTCATCTGCAGCGTCACCGAGCTCTGCGCGTCGTCCCTCGAGATTGTGAAGCGACCCTTGACCGACGGCGCGTAGCTGGTGCTGCCACCACCAGTGCTGATCCCTGCGACCCACTCGAGGGCCTTCCCAGGGCTCTGTCGCATCCAGCCCATTCCGAAGCTGCTGAAGGTGAAGCCGGAGGCGTCGCAGCGGAGGGTCAGGGACCCCCCGGGGGTCCGGAGGTCCCCCCCGCACTTGACTTTGACCCAGAACCAGTCGAGGTTTGGGGTAAAAGGGGTCGAGGTTCGGGTCGAGCGGTCGAGTCCCGGGGAGAGGATCCTTCCTCGGAGCCAGTTTGGCCTCGACCCTCCAGCGTTGGCCTCGACCCTCCCGACCATTCCCAACGGGTTGGGCCAGACTCGACCATTTCTGTCCCAGCCCTCGACTCTCTGCCTCAGACTTTGGCCCTTTTGGCCTGAGCTCGGTCCCTTTTGGTTCAAAGCCACCGTGTCCCACCGTGTCCTTCCTGTTCCCGGCCAGGGCTGCGGGCGGCCGCGCCGTCGGTCGAGTGCGGGGGGGACCTCCGGACCCCCGGGGGGTCCCTGACCCTCCGCTGCGACGCCTCCGGCTTCACCCTCAGTGATTTTGCCCTGGGCTGGATGCGACAGAGCCCTGGGAAGGGGCTCGAGTGGGTCGCGGGGATTAAGAGTGACGGTTACACCAAATACGCGCCGTCGGTCAAGGGTCACTTCACGCTCTCGAGGGACAACGCGCAGAGCTCGGTGACGCTGCAGATGAGCGGCCTCGAGCCCGACGACTCGGCCACCTACTACTGCGACAAAAGTGCTGGTGCTGGTTATGGTGTTGCTGTTGCTGGTGGTGGCCCCGAGTCCCATCCCCCCGAGCTGTGGCCCCAAATCCCCCCAGATCCCTCCCACCCGCCCACACTCCCGCACCCGACGCGGATCCTCGCCCCGACCCTCAGCGCTCGGCCCAGACGTCGCCCGTTTGCCCCAAATCCCGACCGATTCCCTCAAGCCTCGACCAGTTTTGGCCACAAAGCTCAACCTCGTGCCACAAACCTCGACCGTTTCCACCCAAACTCGACCATTTCCCCCAAAGCTCGAGTGGTTTTTTGCTGCAAGTCTCGACCATCTTCACCTCAAACGTCCGATATTTTCACCTCAAACGTTTTGCCTCCAGCCTTGACCTCTCCTACCCCAAAGCTCCACCACTGTCACCTCAAAGCTCAACAGTTTTTACCCCAAACCCCGACTGTTCTTACCCCAAAACCTCAACCATCTGCCCCAAACCTTCATCTTTGAACAAAAACCTCGACCCTTTCTGGCACAAAACTCAACCTTTTGCCTCAAACCTCAACTCTTGGCCCCCAAACCCAACCAAGGAGGCGCCGGCGCTGCAGGAGGTGACGCCCGAGATGTGTGAGAGGAGACTCGGGGCGAGGGTTTGGGGCAGGATCCCGGGGTTTGGGCTCGACAGCGGGTTTGGAGCTCGGGGTCGAGGTCGGGGCTGCCCCAAGGGCTGGGGCTGCAGGTTGAGAGTTTGAGGCTTCGCGCCGGGATTTGGGGACGTGGATTTAAGGACGGGGACACCAACAGCACCAGCCCAACCACCAGCAGCTCTGGCGCAGTAGTAGGTGGCCGAGTCGTCGGGCTCGAGGCCGCTCATCTGCAGCGTCACCGAGCTCTGCGCGTTGTCCCTCGAGAGCGTGAAGCGACCCTTGACCGACGGCGCGTAGTAGGTGCTGGTGCCACCACTATTGATACTCGCGACGTATTCAAGCCCCTTCCCGGGGGCCTGACGGACCCAGAACATGCTGAAGCTGCTGAGGGTGAAGCCGGAGGCGTCGCAGCAGAGGGTCAGGGACCCCCCGGGGGTCCGGAGGTCCGCCCCGCACTCGACCGACGGCGCGGCCGCCCGCAGCCCTGGCCGGGAACAGGAAGGACACGGTGGGACAAGGTGGCTTTGAAGCAGAAATGGTCGAGCTTTGAGGTCAAACTGTTTGAGGTTTGAGGTCAAATCCTCACAAATGCAAGTCAAGGGCTGAGGTTTGTTCCAGCCTCTGGGGTTCGGGGCCAACAGTGAAGGTTTGAGGAGACCCGACCAGGTTTGACCTCAACAGTTGAGTTTGGAGGGAAATGGTCAAGGCTGGAGGGAAAACGGAGCAAGTTGAGGCCAACGAGGCCCTGAACCTCCCACGTTTTACCCCAAACCTCCCCGTTCTGCCTCAGCCGTTGTTGCCTCACGCAGCGACTGTCAGACCCTGCCTGTTGTACCCGGAGCCTCAACCAGTTCTGCCTCAGCCAGTTCTGCCCCAAGGCTGGGCCAGTTTGACCCCAAACCTCAACTGGTTTTGGTTCAAAGTGACCTTGTCCCACCGTGTCCTTCCTGTTCCCGGCCAGGGCTGCGGGCGGCCGCGCCGTCGGTCGAGTGCGGGGGGGACCTCCGGACCCCCGGGGGGTCCCTGACCCTCCGCTGCGACGCCTCCGGCTTCGAATTCAGCAACTACGGCATGGGCTGGATGCGACAGAGCCCCGGGAAGGGGCTCGAGTGGGTCACAGATATTAGCAGTGGTGGCACCAGCACCTGGTACGCGCCGTCGGTCAAGGGTCGCTTCACAATCTCGAGGGACAACGCGCAGAGCTCGGTGACGCTGCAGATGAGCGGCCTCGAGCCCGACGACTCGGCCACCTACTACTGCGCCAAAGGTGCTGGTGCTGGTTGGGCTGCTGGTGCTGTTGCTGGTGGTGGCCCCAGCCCCAAATCCCGGTGTTGCCCCAAACTCTCAACCTGCAGCCCCAGCCCTTGGGGCAGCCCCGACCCCGACCCCGAGCTCCAAACCCGCTGTCGAGCCCAAACCCCGGGATCCTGCCCCAAACCCTCGCCCCGAGTCTCCTCTCACACATCTCGGGCGTCACCTCCAGCAGCGCCGGCGCCTCCTTGGTTGGGTTTGGGGGCCAAGAGTTGAGGTTTGAGGCGAAAGGATGAGTTTTGTGCCAAAACCTGTCGACTTTTGGGTGGAACGATGAAGGTTTGGGGCAACGGGTTGAGTTTTGTGCCAGAAAGAGTCAAGGTTTGGGTGAAATGATCAAACTTTGGGACAAGAGGTTGAGGCTTTGAGGCAAAAGCAGTCGGGGTTTGAGGGAAAAAAGAGTTGAGCTTTGACGAAAAATGGTCAAGATTTGAGGTAAAAAAGATCAAGGTTTGAGGGAAGAATCTTCGAGGCTTCAGGGAAAACTGTTTGAGGTAAAAACAGACGAGATCTGAGACAAAACCAGTCAGGGCTGGAGCCTGCGGTCAGGGTTTGGGGCAAAGGGTCGAGGTTTTAGGGAAAACCCGTTGAGTTTTGTGTCAAAACCAGTTCAGGGTTGAGGTCAAAGTGGGGAAGGTTTGAGGCAAGAACGGTCAAGGACAAAATGATCGAGTTTAGAGGGAAAAACTGTTGAGTTTTGAGGTGAAAAAGGTCGAGGTCTGAGGGATTTGGTTGGACACGGCTGGACAAGGTGGCTCGAGGCAAAAGGGACCGAGCTCAGGGCCAAAAGGGCCCAAGTCTGAGGCAGAGAGTCGAGGGCTGGGACAGAAATGGTCGAGTCTGGCCCAACCCGTTGGGAACGGTCGGGAGGGTCGAGGCCAACGCTGGAGGGTCGAGGCCAAACTGGCTCCGAGGAAGGATCCTCTCCCCGGGACTCGACCGCTCGACCCGAACCTCGACCCCTTTTACCCCAAACCTCGACTGGTTCTGGGTCAAAGTCGAGTGCGGGGGGGGACCTCCGGACCCCCGGGGGTTCCCTGACCCTCCGCTGCGACGCCTCCGGCTTCACCCTCAGCAGCTTCGCCATGATGTGGGTCCGTCAGGCCCCCGGGAAGGGGCTCGAGTTCGTCGCAGGGATTAACAGTGCTGGTGACACCAACTACGCGCCATCGGTCAAGGGTCGCTTCACGCTCTCGAGGGACGACGCGCAGAGCTCGGTGACGCTGCAGATGAGCGGCCTCGAGCCCGACGACTCGGCCACCTACTACTGCGCCAAGAGCGTTTATGGTGGTCCTTATGCTGGTGGTGGTGGTCCCGGCCCCAACACTGTGTCCCCAGATCCCGGCGTGAAGCCCCAGCCCTTGGGGCAGCCCTGACCCCGACCCCGAGCTCCAAACCCGCTGTCGAGCCCAAACCCCAGAACCACAGAATCCCAGAATGTGACCTCAGAAGGTCACCCAGTGCCACCCCTGCCAGAGCAGGGACACCCGGATGGTGTCACACAGGAACGTGTCCAGGCGGGTCTTGGGTGTCACCAGAGCAGGAGACTCCACACCCTCCCTGGGCAGCCTGGGCCAGGGCTCCGGCACCCGCACTGGGAAGAAGTTTCTTCTCCGGTTGAAGCGGAACCTCTTGTGCTCCAGTTTCAGCCCGTTGCCCCTTGTCCTGTCACTGGTTGTCACCGAGAGGAGCCCGGCTCCGTCCTCGTGACGCTCCCCCTTGACACATCGGCCTTCCTGGCCACGAGGGCACAGCGCTGGCTCACGGCCACCCTGCTGCCCCCCAGCACCCCCAGGGCCCTGTCCCCTGCGCCGCTCCCTGACGAGTCCTTCCCCAACTCGTCCCGGGACCCGGGGCTGTTCCTGCCCGGATGCCAGACTCTGCGCTCGCCCTCGTGATGTTCCATTCAATTCCTCCCCGCCCGACTCTCCGGCCTGTCCAGGTCTCGCGGGACGGCAGCACGGCCTGCTGGCCTGTCAGCCACTGCTCCCAGCTCGGTGTCACCGGCACAGGGCCGAGGTGTGTGGTCAGACTGGTCGGGGTTTCAGGTTAAATTGTCGGGGTTCGGGGCAAAAGGGCTCCAGACCTGAGGTGAACGGTCGAGATTTGGGTCCAGGCGGGTCCTCTGCAGCGCAGGGCGGGTTGTGGGCTCGGGGTCGGGGTCGGGGCTGCCCCGAGGGCTGGGGCTTCGCCTTGAGAGTTTGAGGTTTCACGCTGGGATTTGGGGACGGGGCATTGGGCCTGGGGACACCACCACTCTGAGCACTACCAGCACCATAACTTTTGGCGCAGTAGTAGGTGGCCGAGTCGTCGGGCTCGAGGCCGCTCATCTGCAGCGTCACCGAGCTCTGCGCGTTGTCCCTTGAGATCGTGAAGCGACCCTTGACCGATGGCGCGTAGTAGGTGCTGCCACTTTTGCTAATCGCTGCGACCCACTCAAGCGCCTTCCCGGGGCTCTGTCGCACCCAGTTCATGCCGAAGCTGCTGAAGGTGAAGCCGGAGGCGTCGCAGCGGAGGGTCAGGGACCCCCCGGGGGTCCGGAGGTCCCCCCCGCACTCGACCGACGGCGCGGCCGCCCGCAGCCCTGGCCGGGAAGGAGGAGGAGGCCGTTGGACAAAATGACTCTGAAGTGAAACCAGTCAAGGTCTGATGTGAAAGTGGCCGAGATAAAAGGGCTGAGGCAGAACCGGGGAGGTTTGGGGTAAAAACGTGGGAGGTTGGAGGGGAAAGTGCCCCAGAGTCGGTGTCACTGGGTGGGGTTTGGTCTCTGGTTTCCGCTGGAAACCCGTGAGGTTCGGGGCAAAGAGTCGACGTTGGGGGCGAACAGTCGAGGTTTGGGTCGAGCGGGTGAGTCTCGGGCACCACCAATGGCACCACCGTGTCCCACCGTGTCCTTCCTTCGGTCGAGTGCGGGGGGGACCTCCGGACCCCCGGGGGGTCCCCGACCCTCCGCTGCGACGCCTCCGGCTTCACCTTCAGCAGCTTCGCCATGAACTGGGTCCGTCAGGCCCCAGGGAAGGGGCTCGAGTGGGTCGCGGGCATTGAAGATGGTGGCACCAGGACCACCTACGCGCCATCGGTGAGGGGTCGCTTCACGCTCTCAAGGGACGACGCGCAGAGCTCGGTGACGCTGCAGATGAGCGGCCTCGAGCCCGACAACTCGGCCACCTACTACTGCGCCAAAAGCTACAGCAGTTACTATGGTTACGGTGTTTATGGTGGCCCCGACCCCCCGAGCTGTGGCCCCAGGTCCCCCCAGATCCCTCCCACCCGCCCACACTCCCGCACCCGACGCAGATCCTCGCCCTGACCCTCAGTGCTCGGCCCAGACGTCGCCCGTTTGCCCCAAATCCCGACCGATTCCCTCAAGCCTCGACCAGTTTTGGCCACAAAGCTCAACCTCGTGCCACAAACCTCGACCGTTTCCCCCCAAACTCGACCATTTCCCCCAAAGCTCGAGTGGTTTTTGCTGCAAGTCTCGACCGTCTTCACCTCAAACGTCCGATATTTTCACCTCAAACATTTTGCCTCCAGCCTTGACCTCTCCTACCCCAAAGCTCCACCACTGTCACCTCAAAGCTCAACAGTTTTTACCCCAAACCCCGACTGTTCTTACCCCAAAGCCTCAACCATCTGCCCCAAACCTTCGTCTTTGAACACAAACCTCGACCCTTTCTGGCGCAAAACTCAACCTTTTGCCTCAAACCTCAACTCTTGGCCCCCAAACCCAACCAAGGAGGCGCCGGCGCTGCAGGAGGTGATGCCCGAGATGTGTGAGAGGAGACTCGGGGCGAGGGTTTGGGGCAGGATCCTGGGGTTTGGGCTCGACAGCGGGTTTGGAGCTCGGGGTCGGGGTCGGGGCTGCCCCAAGGGCTGGGGCTTCGTGCCAGGATCTGGGGACACAGTGTTGGGGCCGGGGCCAGCACCACCAGCATAAGGACCACCATAAACGCTCTTGGCGCAGTAGTAGGTGGCCGAGTCGTCGGGCTCGAGGCCGCTCGTCTGCAGCGTCACCGAGCTCTGCGCGTCGTCCCTCGAGATCGTGAAGCGACCCTCGACCGACGGCGCGTAGTCGGTGTCACCAGCGCTGTTAATCCCTGCGACGAACTCGAGCCCCTTGCCGGGGGCCTGACGGACCCACATCATGGCGAAGCTGCTGAGGGTGAAGCCGGAGGCGTCGCAGCGGAGGGTCAGGGAACCCCCGGGGGTCCGGAGGTCCCCCCCCGCACTCGACTTTGACCCAGAACCAGTCGAGGTTTGGGGTAAAAGGGGTCGAGGTTCGGGTCGAGCGGTCGAGTCCCGGGCAGAGGATCCTTCCTCGGAGCCACTTTGGCCTCGACCCTCCCGACCGTTCCCAACTGCTTTGACTAAACTTTGACCACTTTGGCCCCACCCTCGACTGTTTCCCTCAAACTTTGGCCCTTTTTGGCCCTGAACTCGCTCCATTTTCCCTCCAGTCTTGACCATTTCCCTCCAAACTTGACCGTTTGCCCCAAACCTGGTCGGGTCTTGGCAAATCTTCGGTGTTGGCCCTGAACCTCTCAGGGCTGGATCAAACCTCAGCCCTTGACATCAACTCGTGAGGATTTTATCCTAAACCTCAACCAATTTGACCTCAAAGCTCGACTGGTTTTGGTTCAAAGTGACCTCGTCCCACCGTGTCCTTCCTGTTCCCGGCCAGGGCTGCGGGCGGCCGCGCCGTCGGTCGAGTGCGGGGGGGACCTCCAGACCCCCGGGGGGTCCCTGACCCTCCGCTGCGACGCCTCCGGCACCTCCATCAGTGGCGTTGGCATGATGTGGGTCCGTCAGGCCCCCGGGAAGGCGCTTGAGTGGGTCGCGGGGATTGACAGTGGTGGCAGCACCAGATACGCGTCCTCAGTCAAGGGTCGCTTCACGATCTCGAGGGACGACGCGCAGAGCTCGGTGACGCTGCAGATGAGCGGCCTCGAGCCCGACGACTCGGCCACCTACTACTGCGCCAAACAAGTTGGTAACTGTGGTTACGGTAACTGTGCTGGTGGTCGCCACGTCCCCAAATGCCAGCATGAAGCCCCAGCCCTTGGGGCAGCCCCGACCCCGAGCTCCAAACCCGCCGTCGAGCCCAAACCCCGGGATCCTGCCCCAAACCCTCGCCCCGAGTCTCCTCCCCAACCCCTTGGGTGCCCCGTCCAGCAGCTCCTGCGCCCCCAGTGCTTGAGGATTTGAGCCAAGAGCTGAGGCCCCAGGGAAATTGTTTGAGGTTTGAGGGACAGACGGTCGAGGTCTGAAGTCAAATCCCCACGTGCTGATGTCAGAGGCCGCGATTGGTTCCCTCCGGAGGTTTGGGGCCTGCAGTGGAGATTTGGCGAAACCCAACGAGGTCGAGTTTGGAGGGAAATGGTCAAGACTTGAGGCACAACTGACCAAGATCAGGACCAAAAGAGGCCAAAGATTGAGGCAAAGAGTCGAGGGCTGGGACAGAAATGGTTGATGTTGGTCAAAGAGTTGGGAAAGGTCAAGAGGGTTGAGGCAAAGGCTGGAGGTTTGAGCCCAAACTGGATGAGAGCTGAGGCCGGGGCTTTGTGCCGGGATCTGGGGATGCGGCGTTGGGGCTGGGGCCACCACCAGCAAGAGCACCACCAGCACCACCAGTATAAGTGCTTTTGGCGCAGTAGTAGGTGGCCGAGTCGTCGGGCTCGAGGCCGCTCATCTGCAGCGTCACCGAGCTCTGCGCGTCGTCCCTCGAGAGCGTGAAGCGACCCTTGACCGACGGCGCGTAGTAGGTGTAACCAGCACCAAAACCACCAGCGCTGTCAATCCCCGCGACGAACTCGAGCCCCTTCCCGGGGGCCTGACGGACCCACATCACGGCGTACTCGCTGTATTCGAAGCCGGAGGCGTCGCAGCGGAGGGTCAGGGACCCCCCGGGGGTCCGGAGGTCCCCCCCGCACTCGACCTATTGCGCGGCCGCCCGCAGCCCTGGCCGGGAACAGGAAGGACACGGTGGGACACGGTGGCTTTGAACCAAAAGGGACCGAGCTCAGGGCCAAAAGGGCCAAAGTCTGAGGCAGAGAGTCGAGGGCTGGGACAGAAATGGTCGAGTCTGACCCAACCCGTTGGGAACGGTCGGGAGGGTCGAGGCCAACGCTGGAGGGTCGAGGCCAAACTGGCTCCGAGGAAGGATCCTCTCCCCGGGACTCGACTGCTCGAGTCGAACCCCTGGTGGGTTCCTGGAGGGGCTGGAGGTGGCACTTGGGGACAGCTCTGGCCCACGTGGGGCTGTCCGGGCAGGGCTGGACGGTCTCCGAGGCCTTTGCCAGCCCCGACGATTCGGGGACTCAGCGACTCCCCAGCGGGTCTCCCTCACACCAGCCCGGCCACCCTTGTCCTCGGCGTCCTCCCAGGGACATCGCAGCCTCCCTTGCGCCGCCACCATCTTGTCTGACTTCCTCCTTCTTCTTCCTCTTCCTCACAGGGCTGCGGGCGGCCGCGCCGTCGGTCGAGTGCGGGGGGGACCTCCGGACCCCCGGGGGGTCCCTGACCCTCCGCTGCGACGCCTCCGGCTTCTCCTTCACCGCCTACAACATGTTGTGGGTCCGCCAGGCCCCAGGGAAAGCCCTCGAGTGGGTCGCGGAGATTTACGTCGCTGGTGGTGCTTTCACCTGGTACGCGTCCTCAGTCAAGGGTCGCTTCACGCTCTCGAGGGACGACGCGCAGAGCGCGGTGACGCTGCAGATGAGCGGCCTCATCCCCGACGACTCGGCCACCTACTACTGCGCCAAAAGCGTTTATTTTGGTCCTTATGCTGCTGGTGCTGGCCCCGGCCCCAACACTGTGTCCCCAAATCCTGGCACGAAGCCCCAGCCCTTGGGGCAGCCCCGACCCCGACCCCGAGCTCCAAACCCGCTGTCGAGCCCAAACCCCGGGATCCTGCCCCAAACCCTCGCCCCGAGTCTCCTCTCACACATCTCGGGCGTCACCTCCTGCAGCGCCGGCGCCTCCTTGGTTGGGTTTGGGGGCCAAGAGTTGAGGTTTGAGGCAAAAGGTTGAGTTTTGTGCCAGAAAGGGTCGAGGTTTGGGTTCAAAGACGAAGGTTTGGGGCAGATGGTTGAGGCTTTGGCGTAAGAACAGTCGAGGTTTGGGGTAAAAACTGTTGAGGTTTGAGGTGACAGTGGTGGAGCTTTGGGGTAGGAGAGGTCAAGGCTGGAGGCAAAACGGTTGAGGTGAAAATATCGGACGTTTGAGGTGAAGACGGTCGAGACTTGCAGCAAAAACCACTCGAGCTTTGGGGGAAATGGTCGAGTTTGGGGGGAAACGGTCGAGGTTTGTGGCACGAGGTTGAGCTTTGTGGCCAAAACTGGTCGAGGCTTGAGGGAATCGGTCGGGATTTGGGGCAAACGGGCGACGTCTGGGCCGAGCGCTGAGGGTCGGGGCGAGGATCCGCGTCGGGTGCGGGAGTGTGGGCGGGTGGGAGGGATCTGGGGGGATTTGGGGCCACAGCTCGGGGGGATGGGACTCGGGGCCACCACCAGCAACAGCAACACCATAACCAGCACCAGCAGCTTTGGCGCAGTAGTAGGTGGCCGAGTCGTCGGGCTCGAGGCCGCTCATCTGCAGCGTCACCGAGCTCTGCGCGTCGTCCCTCGAGAGCGTGAAGCGACCCTTGACCGACGGCGCGTAGCTGGTGTAGCTGCCACTTTTGCTGATCCCTGCGACGTATTCAAGCCCCTTCCAGGGGGCCTGTCGGACCCAGAACATGTCGTAGCTGCTGAAGGTGAAGCCGGAGGCGTCGCAGCGGAGGGTCAGGGACCCCCCGGGGGTCCGGAGGTCCCCCCCGCACTCGACCGACGGCGCGGCCGCCCGCAGCCCTGGCCGGGAACAGGAAGGACACGGTGGGACACGGTGGCTTTGAAGGAAACATGGCTGAGCTTTGAGGTCAAACTGTTTGAGGTTTGAGGTAAAATCCTCATGAACTGATGTCAAGGGCTGAGGTTTGTTTCAGCCTCTGGGGGTTCGGGGCCAACAGTGAAGGTTTGAGGAGACCCGACAAGATTCAGGGTGAACAGTTTGAGTTTGAGGGAAATGGTCAAGATTGGAAGGAAAACGGAGCAAGTTCAGGGCAAAAACAGTGCTCGGGTCCTGCTGCTGCTGGGGGTGGCCCCGGCCCCAACCCCGTGTCCCCAGAGCCCGGCACCAACCCCAGGTCTCACCCTCAAACCTCGACCAGTTTGGCCTCAAACCTCCAGCGTTGGCCTCAACCCTCGACCGTTCCCAACACCTTTGACCAAACTTCGACCACTTTGGCCCCAGCCCTCGACCCTTTCCCTCAAACTTTGCCCTTTTTGCCCCAAACTTGCTCCGTTTTCCCTCCAACCTTGACCATTTCCCCCAAAACTTGACCAGGCAGAACCTGGTTGTCCTGGAACCTCCAAAGGCCAGAACAAACCTCGACCCTTGGCACCAGTCCTTGAGAATCTTGACCTCAAACCTCAAACAATTTGGCCTCAACCCTCCACCCCTTTTCCCTCAAACCTCCACAGCTTTGGCCTCAAAGCTCCGGCACTTTTACCCCAACACTCAAAGGTTTTTACCCCAAAGCTCGACCATCTTGGCCTCAAACTCGATCGTTTTCCGGGAACAGGAAGGACACGGCTCAGTCCCTCCCTCCTGGGGCAGCCAGTTGGGATTTGGGCAAATGGTCGACGTCGGGGTCAAGCGGTTGAGTCCCGGGGAAGGGTCTCGGCCTTGTCCTTCCTCCCTCTATTTTGGGCACCACCAATGACACTGTCATGGCCAACGGCCTCCTCCTCCTTCCCGGCCAGGGCTGCGGGCGGCCGCGCCGTTGGTCGAGTGCGGGGGGGACCTCCGGACCCCCGGGGGGTCCCTGACCCTCCGCTGCGACGCCTCCGGCTTCACCCTCAGTGATTTTGCCCTGGGCTGGATGCGACAGAGCCCTGGGAAGGCCCTCGAGTGGGTCGCGGGGATTAAGAGTGACGGTTACACCAAATACGCGCCGTCGGTCAAGGGTCGCTTCACGCTCTCGAGGGACGACGCGCAGAGCTCGGTGACGCTGCAGATGAGCGGCCTCGAGCCCGACGACTCGGTCACCTACTACTGCGTCAGGGCTGCTGGTGGTTGTAGTTATTCACCTTGTGTTGCTGGTGCTGCTGGTGATGGCCCCGTCCTCAAATCCACGTCCCCAAATCCGCACGTGAAACCCCAGCCCTTGGGGCAGCCCCGACCCCGACCCCGAGCTCCAAACCCGCTGTCGAGCCCAAACCCCGGGATCCTGCCCCAAACCCTCGCCCTGAGTCTCCTCCCCAAGGTCTCAGACGTCACCTCTGGCACCTTCGGCACCTCCTTGGTTGGGTTTGGGGGCCAAGAGTTGAGGTTTGAGGCAAAAGGTTGAGTTTTGTGCCAGAAAGGGTCGAGGTTTGTGTTCAAAGACGAAGGTTTGGGGCAGATGGTTGAGGCTTTGGGGTAAGAACAGTCGGGGTTTGGGGTAAAAACTGTTGAGCTTTGAGGTGACAGTGGTGGAGCTTTGGGGTAGGAGAGGTCAAGGCTGGAGGCAAAATGGTTGAGGTGAAAATATGGGATGTTTGAGGTGAAGACGGTCGAGACTTGCAGCAAAAACCGCTCGAGCTTTGGGGGAAATGGTCGAGTTTGGGGGGAAACGGTCGAGGTTTGTGGCACGAGGTTGAGCTTTGTGGCCAAAACTGGTCGAGGCTTGAGGGAATCGGTCGGGATTTGGGGCAAACGGGCGACGTCTGGGCCGAGCACTGAGGGTCAGGGCGAGGATCTGCGTCGGGTGCGGGAGTGTGGGCGGGTGGGAGGGATCTGGGGGGACCTGGGGCCACAGTTCGGAGGGATCGGACTCGGGGCCACCACCAGCAACAGCAGCATCAGCACCGTAACCAGCACCAGCACTTTTGGCGCAGTAGTAGGTGGCCGAGTCGTCGGGCTCGAGGCCGCTCATCCTCAGCGTCACCGAGCTCTGCGCGTTGTCCCTCGAGAGCGTGAAGCGACCCTCGACCGACGGCGCGTAGCTGGTGCTGGTGCCACCATCTTCAATGCCCGCGACCCACTCGAACCCCTTCCCTGGGGCCTGACGGACCCACATCATGGCGAAGCTGCTGATGGTGAAGCCGGAGGCGTCGCAGCGGAGGGTCAGGGACCCCCCGGGGGTCCAGAGGTCCCCCCCCGCACTCGACCGAAGGAAGGACACGGTGGGACACGGTGGCTTTGAACCAAAAGGGACCGAGCTCAGGGCCAAAAGGGCCCAAGTCTGAGGCAGAGAGTCGAGGGCTGGGACAGAAATGGTCGAGTCTGGCCCAACCCGTTGGGAACGGTCGGGAGGGTCGAGGCCAACGCTGGAGGGTCGAGGCCAAACTGGCTCCGAGGAAGGATCCTCTCCCCGGGACTCGACCGCTCGACCCGAACCTCGACCCCTTTTACCCCAAACCTCGACCGGTTTTGGGTCAAAGTCGAGTGCGGGGGGGGACCTCCGGACCCCCGGGGGGTCCCTGACCCTCCGCTGCGACGCCTCCGGCTTCACCCTCAGCAGCTTCGGCATGTTCTGGGTCCGTCAGGCCCCCGGGAAGGCCCTTGAGTGGGTCGCGGGGATTAACAGCGCTGGTGCTGGTGGCAGCACCTACTACGCGCCATCAGTCAAGGGTCGCTTCACGATCTTGAGGGACAACGCGCAGAGCTCGGTGACGCTGCAGATGAGCGGCCTCGAGCCCGACGACTCGGCCACCTACTACTGCGCCAAACAAGTTGGTAACTGTGGTTACGGTCACTGTGCTGGTGGTCGCCTCGGCCCCAAATGCCAGCATGAAGCCCCAGCCCTTGGGGCAGCCCCGACCCCGAGCTCCAAACCCGCTGTCAAGCCCAAACCCCGGGATCCTGCCCCAAACCCTCGCCCCGAGTCTCCTCCCCAACCCCTTGGGTGCCCCGTCCAGCAGCTCCTGCGCCCCCAGTGCTTGAGGATTTGAGCCAAGAGCTGAGGCCCCAGGGAAATTGTTTGAGGTTTGAGGGACAAACGGTCGAGGTCCGAAGTCAAATCCCCACGTGCTGATGTCAGAGGCTGCGATTGGTTCCCTCCGGAGGTTTGGGGCCTGCAGTGGAGATTTGGCGAAACCCAACGAGGTCGAGTTTGGAGGGAAATGGTCAAGACTTGAGGCACAACTGACCAAGATCAGGACCAAAAGAGGCCAAAGATTGAGGCAAAGAGTCGAGGGCTGGGACAGAAATGGTTGATGTTGGTCAAAGAGTTGGGAAAGGTCAAGAGGGTTGAGGCAAAGGCTGGAGGTTCGAGCCCAAACTGGATGAGAGCTGAGGCCGGGGCTTCGTGCCGGGATCTGGGGATGCGGCGTTGGGGCTGGGGCCACCACCAGCAAGAGCACCACCAGCACCACCATAAGCGCTTTTGGCGCAGTAGTAGGTGGCCGAGTCGTCGGGGATGAGGCCGCTCGTCTGCAGCGTCACCGAGCTCTGCGCGTTGTCCCTCGAGAGCGTGAAGCGACCCTTGACCGACGGCGCGTAGTAGGTGCTGCCACCACTACTGATACTCGCGACGTACTCGAGGGCCTTCCCGGGGCTCTGTCGCATCCAGCCCATGGCGAAGCTGCTGAAGGAGAAGCCGGAGGCGTCGCAGCGGAGGGTCAGGGACCCCCCCGGGGGTCCGGAGTTCCCCCCCCGCACTCGACCGACGGCGCGGCCGCCCGCAGCCCTGGCCGGGAACAGGAAGGACACGGTGGGACACGGTGGCTTTGAAGGAGAAATGGTCGAGCTTTGAGGTCAAACTGTTTGAGGTTTGAGGTCAAATCCTCACAAATGCAAGTCAAGGGCTGAGGTTTGATCCAGCCTCTGGGGGTTCGGGGCCAACAGTGAAGGTTTGAGGAGACCCGACCAGGTTTGGGGCGAACGGTCAAGTTTGGAGGGAAATGGTCAAGGCTGGAGGGAAAACGGAGCAAGTTGAGGCCAACGAGGCCCTGAACCTCCCACGTTTTTACCCCAAACCTCCCCCGTTCTGCCTCAGCCGTTGTTGCCTCACGCAGCGACTGTCAGACCCTGCCTGTTGTACCCGGAGCCTCAACCAGTTCTGCCTCAGCCAGTTCTGCCCCAAGGCTGGGCCAGTTTGACCCCAAACCTCAACTGGTTTTGGTTCAAAGCCACCGTGTCCCATCGTGTCCTTCCTGTTCCCGGCCAGGGCTGCGGGCGGCCGCGCCGTCGGTCGAGTGCGGGGGGGACCTCCGGACCCCCGGGGGGTCCCTGACCCTCCGCTGCGACGCCTCCGGCTTCACCCTCAGCGACTACGAGATGGGCTGGGTCCGACAGGCCCCTGGGAAGGGGCTCGAGTACGTCGCAGGGATCACCAAAAGTGGCAACTACATCTACTACGCACCGTCGGTCAAGGGTCGCTTCACGCTCTCGAGGGACGACGCACAGAGCTCGGTGACGCTGAGGATGAGCGGCCTCGAGCCCGACGACTCGGCCACCTACTACTGCGCCAAAAGCGCTTACGGTTGTTGTGCTGCTGCTGCTGGTGGCTCCAATGTCACTCCAACTGCCCAACCCCCCGAGCTGTGGCTCCAGATCCCCCCAGATCCCTCCCACCCGCCCACACTCCCGCACCCGACGCGGATCCTCGCCCCGACCCTCAGCGCTCGGCCCAGGCGTCGCCCGTTTGCCCCAAATCCCGACCGATTCCCTCAAGCCTCGACCAGTTTTGGCCACAAAGCTCAACCTCGTGCCACAAACCTCGACCGTTTCCACCCAAACTCGACCGTTTCCCCCAAGTCTTGGCCCGTCCAGCCCCGACTCGGCCGTTTGCACCGAACCCCGACGGCTCTCGCCAAGCGCCCCCACGGGTTTGGCCCCAGACGGGATCTCTGTGCCCCGAGCCCCCGGGGGCCGGAACGAACCTCAGCCCCTTCCCTCGGCTCTGGGGGATCCAACCTCCAGCCCCGACCCCTTTCGCCTCCAGGCTCCGGCACTTTGGCCTCGGGACTCAACAGTTTTTCCCTCAGAGCCTCAAGCGCTGGCCCCAAACCTGCATCATTGCACCCGGAGCCAAGGGCTCGGGCTCGGGGCTGCCCCAAGGGCTGGGGCTGCAGGTTGAGAGTTTGGGGAAACACCGGGATTTGGGGCTGGGGCCACCACCAGCAACAGCATAACCAGCACCCCAACCAGTATAAGCATGTTTGGCGCAGTAGTAGGTGGCCGAGTCGTTGGGCTCGAGGCCGCTCATCTGCAGCGTCACCGAGCTCTGCGCGTCGTCCCTCGAGATTGTGAAGCGACCCTTGACCGACGGCGCGTAGCTGGTGCTGCCACCACCAGTGCTGATCCCTGCGACCCACTCGAGGGCCTTCCCAGGGCTCTGTCGCATCCAGCCCATTCCGAAGCTGCTGAAGGTGAAGCCGGAGGCGTCACAGCGGAGGGTCAGGGACCCCCCGGGGGTCCGGAGGTCCCCCCACACTCGACTTTGACCCAGAACCAGTCGAGGTTTGGGGTAAAAGGGGTCGAGGTTCGGGTCGAGCGGTCGAGTCCCGGGGAGAGGATCCTTCCTCGGAGCCAGTTTGGCCTCGACCCTCCAGCGTTGGCCTCGACCCTCCCGACCGTTCCCAACGGGTTGGGCCAGACTCGACCATTTCTGTCCCAGCCCTCGACTCTCTGCCTCAGACTTGGGCCCTTTTGGCCCTGAGCTCGGTCCCTTTTGCCTCGAGCCACCTTGTCCAGCCGTGTCCAACCAAATCCCTCGGACCTCGACCTTTTTCACCTCAAAACTCAACAGTTTTTCCCTCTAAACTCGATCATTTTGTCCTCGAACGTTTTTGCCTCAAACCTTCCCCACTTTGACCTCAACCCTGAACTGGTTTTGACACAAAACTCAACGGGTTTTCCCTAAAACCTCGACCCTTTGCCCCAAACCCTGACCGCAGGCTCCAGCCCTGACTGGTTTTGTCTCAGATCTCGTCTGTTTTTACCTCAAACAATTTTCCCTGAAGCCTCGAAGATTCTTCCCTCAAACCTTGATCTTTTTTACCTCAAATCTTGACAGTTTTTTGTCAAAGCTCAACTCTTTTTTCCCTCAAACCCCGACTGCTTTTGCCTCAAAGCCTCAACCCCTTGCCCCAAAGTTTGATCATTTCACCCAAACCTTGACTCTTTCTGGCACAAAACTCAACCCGTTGCCCCAAACCTTCATCGTTCCACCCAAAAGTCGACAGGTTTTGGCACAAAACTCTTCCTTTCGCCTCAAACCTCAACTCTTGGCCCCCAAACCCAACCAAGGAGGCGCCGGCGCTGCAGGAGGTGACGCCCGAGATGTGTGAGAGGAGACTCGGGGCGAGGGTTTGGGGCAGGATCCCGGGGTTTGGGCTCGACAGCGGGTTTGGAGCTCGGGGTCGGGGTCGGGGCTGCCCCAAGGGCTGGGGCTGCAGGTTGAGAGTTTGGGGCAACACCGGGATTTGGGGAATCTGCTGTTGGGGCCAGGGACACGATCAACATCCTCACCCCAAGTACTAGGATCAGCGCTTTTGGCGCAGTAGTAGGTGGCCGAGTCGTCGGGCCCGAGGCCGCTCATCTGCAGCGTCACCGAGCTCTGCGCGTCGTCCCTCGAGAGCGTGAAGCGACCCTTGACCGACGGCGCGTAGTAGGTGCTGCCACCATCGTTCCTAATCCCTGCGACGTATTTAAGGGCCTTCCCAGGGGCCTGACGGACCCACAACATGGGGTAGTTGCTGAGGGTGAAGCCGGAGGCGTCGCAGCGGAGGGTCAGGGACCCCCCGGGGGTCCGGAGGTCCCCCCCGCACTCGACTTTGACCCAGAACCAGTCGAGGTTTGGGGTAAAAGGGGTCGAGGTTCGGGTCGAGCGGTCGAGTCCCGGGGAGAGGATCCTTCCTCGGAGCCAGTTTGGCCTCGACCCTCCAGCGTTGGCCTCGACCCTCCCGACCGTTCCCAACGGGTTGGGCCAGACTCGACCATTTCTGTCCCAGCCCTCGACTCTCTGCCTCAGACTTGGGCCCTTTTGGCCCTGAGCTCGGTCCCTTTTGCCTCGAGCCACCTTGTCCAGCCGTGTCCAACCAAATCCCTCAGACCTCGACCTTTTTCACCTCAAAACTCAACAGTTTTTCCCTCTAAACTCGATCATTTTGTCCTTGACCGTTCTTGCCTCAAACCTTCCCCACTTTGACCTCAACCCTGAACTGGTTTTGACACAAAACTCAACGGGTTTTCCCTAAAACCTCGACCCTTTGCCCCAAACCCTGACCGCAGGCTCCAGCCCTGACTGGTTTTGTCTCAGATCTCGTCTGTTTTTACCTCAAACAGTTTTCCCTGAAGCCTCGAAGATTCTTCCCTCAAACCTTGATCTTTTTTACCTCAAATCTTGACCATTTTTCGTCAAAGCTCAACTCTTTTTTCCCTCAAACCCCGACTGCTTTTGCCTCAAAGCCTCAACCTCTTGTCCCAAAGTTTGATCATTTCACCCAAACCTTGACTCTTTCTGGCACAAAACTCAACCCGTTGCCCCAAACCTTCATCGTTCCACCCAAAAGTCGACAGGTTTTGGCACAAAACTCATCCTTTCGCCTCAAACCTCAACTCTTGGCCCCCAAACCCAACCAAGGAGGCGCCGGCGCTGCTGGAGGTGACGCCCGAGATGTGTGAGAGGAGACTCGGGGCGAGGGTTTGGGGCAGGATCCCGGGGTTTGGGCTCGACAGCGGGTTTGGAGCTCGGGGTCGGGGTCGGGGCTGCCCCAAGGGCTGGGGCTGCAGGTTGAGAGTTTGGGGCAACACCGGGATTTGGGGCTGGGGCCACCACCAGCAACAGCACCAGCAGCCCAACCAGCACCAGCACCTTTGGCGCAGTAGTAGGTGGCCGAGTCGTCGGGCTCGAGGCCGCTCATCTGCAGCGTCACCGAGCTCTGCGCGTTGTCCCTCGAGATTGTGAAGCGACCCTTGACCGACGGCGCGTACCAGGTGCTGGTGCCACCACTGCTAATATCTGTGACCCACTCGAGCCCCTTCCCGGGGCTCTGTCGCATCCAGCCCATGCCGTAGTTGCTGAATTCGAAGCCGGAGGCGTCGCAGCGGAGGGTCAGGGACCCCCCCGGGGGTCCGGAGGTCCCCCCCGCACTCGACCGACGGCGCGGCCGCCCGCAGCCCTGGCCGGGAACAGGAAGGACACGGTGGGACAAGGTCACTTTGAACCAAAACCAGTTGAGGTTTGGGGTCAAACTGGCCCAGCCTTGGGGCAGAACTGGCTGAGGCAGAACTGGTTGAGGCTCCGGGTACAACAGGCAGGGTCTGACAGTCGCTGCGTGAGGCAACAACGGCTGAGGCAGAACGGGGGAGGTTTGGGGTAAAACGTGGGAGGTTCAGGGCCTCGTTGGCCTCAACTTGCTCCGTTTTCCCTCCAGCCTTGACCATTTCCCTCCAAACTCAACTGTTGAGGTCAAACCTGGTCGGGTCTCCTCAAACCTTCACTGTTGGCCCCGAACCCCAGAGGCTGGAACAAACCTCAGCCCTTGACTTGCATTTGTGAGGATTTGACCTCAAACCTCAAACAGTTTGACCTCAAAGCTCGACCATTTCTGCTTCAAAGCCACCTTGTCCCACCGTGTCCTTCCTGTTCCCGGCCAGGGCTGCGGGCGGCCGCGCCGTCGGTCGAGTGCGGGGCGGACCTCCGGACCCCCGGGGGGTCCCTGACCCTCTGCTGCGACGCCTCCGGCTTCACCCTCAGCAGCTTCAGCATGTTCTGGGTCCGTCAGGCCCCCGGGAAGGGGCTTGAATACGTCGCGAGTATCAATAGTGGTGGCACCAGCACCTACTACGCGCCGTCGGTCAAGGGTCGCTTCACGCTCTCGAGGGACAACGCGCAGAGCTCGGTGACGCTGCAGATGAGCGGCCTCGAGCCCGACGACTCGGCCACCTACTACTGCGCCAGAGCTGCTGGTGGTTGGGCTGGTGCTGTTGGTGTCCCCGTCCTTAAATCCACGTCCCCAAATCCCGGCGCGAAGCCTCAAACTCTCAACCTGCAGCCCCAGCCCTTGGGGCAGCCCCGACCTCGACCCCGAGCTCCAAACCCGCTGTCGAGCCCAAACCCCGGGATCCTGCCCAAACCCTCGCCCCGAGTCTCCTCTCACACATCTCGGGCGTCACCTCCTGCAGCGCCGGCGCCTCCTTGGTTGGGTTTGGGGGCCAAGAGTTGAGGTTTGAGGCAAAAGGTTGAGTTTTGTGCCAGAAAGGGTCGAGGTTTTTGTTCAAAGATGAAGGTTTGGGGCAGATGGTTGAGGTTTTGGGGTAAGAACAGTCGGGGTTTGGGGTAAAAACTGTTGAGCTTTGAGGTGACAGTGGTGGAGCTTTGGGGTAGGAGAGGTCAAGGCTGGAGGCAAAACGTTTGAGGTGAAAATATCGGACGTTTGAGGTGAAGATGGTCGAGACTTGCAGCAAAAAACCACTCGAGCTTTGGGGAAAATGGTCGAGTTTGGGTGGAAACGGTCGAGGTTTGTGGCACGAGGTTGAGCTTTGTGGCCAAAACTGGTCGAGGCTTGAGGGAATCGGTCGGGATTTGGGGCAAACGGGCGACGTCTGGGCCGAGCGCTGAGGGTCGGGGCGAGGATCCGCGTCGGGTGCGGGAGTGTGGGCGGGTGGGAGGGATCTGGGGGGATTTGGGGCCACAGCTCGGGGGGATGGGACTCGGGGCCACCACCAGCAACAGCAACACCATAACCAGCACCAGCAGTTTTGGCGCAGTAGTAGGTGGCTGAGTCGTCGGGCTCGAGGCCGCTCATCTGCAGCGTCACCGAGCTCTGCGCGTCGTCCCTCGAGAGCGTGAAGCGACCCTTGACCGACGGCGCGTAGCTGGTGCTGCCACCACCTTTGTTAATACTCGCCACGAACTCAGGGGCCTTCCCGGGGGTCTGACGGAGCCAGAACAGGCCGTAGTCGCTGACGGTGAAGCCGGAGGCGTCGCAGCGGAGGGTCAGGGACCCCCCGGGGGTCCGGAGGTCCCCCCCCCGCACTCGACTTTGACCCAAAATCAGTCGAGTTTTTGGGTAAAAGGGGTCGAGGTTCGGGTCGAGCGGTCGAGTCCCGGGGAGAGGATCCTTCCTCGGAGCCAGTTCCGCCTCGACCCTCCAGCGTTGGCCTCGACCCTCCCGACCGTTCCCAACGGGTTGGGCCAGACTCGACCATTTCTGTCCCAGCCCTCGACTCTCTGCCTCAGACTTTGGCCCTTTTGGCCCTGAGCTCGGTCCCTTTTGGGTCAAAGCCACCGTGTCCCACCGTGTCCTTCCTGTTCCCGGCCAGGGCTGCGGGCGGCCGCGCCGTCGGTCGAGTGCGGGGGGGACCTCCGGACCCCCAGGGGGTCCCTGACCCTCCGCTGCGACACCTCCGGCTTCACCCTCAGCAACTACCCCATGTTGTGGGTCCGTCAGGCCCCTGGGAAGGCCCTTAAATACGTCGCAGGGATTAGGAACGATGGTGGCAGCACCTACTACGCGCCGTCGGTCGAGGGTCGCTTCACGATCTCGAGGGACAACGTGCAGAGCTCGGTGACGCTGCAGATGAGCGGCCTCGAGCCCGACGACTCGGCCACCTACTACTGCGCCAAAAATGATGATCCTAGTACTTGGGGTGAGGATGTTGATCATGTCCCCGGCCCCAACAGCAGATTCCCCAAATCCCGGTGTTGCCCCAAACTCTCCACCTGCAGCCCCAGCCCTTGGGGCAGCCCCGACCCCGACCCCGAGCTCCAAACCCGCTGTCGAGCCCAAACCCCGGGATCCTGCCCCAAACCCTCGCCCCGAGTCTCCTCTCACACATCTCGGGCGTCACCTCCTGCAGCGCCGGCGCCTCCTTGGTTGGGTTTGGGGGCCAAGAGTTGAGGTTTGAGGCAGAAACTTGAGATTTCTGCCAAAATGAGTTGAGTTCGTGTGAAATGATGGAAGTTTGGGGTAACACCTGAGAGTTGAGGGAAAAACGGTTGAGGATTAACGTGAAAATCGCCGAGAGTTGAGGTGAATCTTGTCAGGGCCTGAGGTAAATGTCGTCGGGCTCTGAGATAAACATCGTTGGGCTTTGAGGCAAATCCTGTCAGTGTTTGCCGTAAAAACGCTCAAGACTCGATGAAGTCGTTGGGGTTTGTGGCCATTGGTGCATTTCTGGAGGGAACAGCCAAGGTTTGGGGGGGAACGTTCGATGTTTGAGGGAAACTACGAAGACTCGAGGGCAAAGGGATGGAGCGAGGGGTAAAACCCGTCAGAGCTGGGGCCAAACAGTTGAGAAAGGTCCGTTCTGGAGGGAAAGGGCCGAGGTGTGTGGTCAGACTGGTCGGGGTTTCAGGGTAAATTGTCGGGGTTTGGGGCAAAAGGGCTCCAGACCTGAGGTGAACGGTCGAGATTTGGGTCCAGGCGGGTCCTCTGCAGCGCAGGGCGGGTTTTGGGGTCGGGGTCGGGGCTGCCCCGAGGGCTGGGGCTTCGCGCTGGGACTTTGGGGGGACGCCGGGATTTGGGGACGTGGCGTTGGGGCCGGGGACACCAGCAGCATCAGCGTAACCAGCAGCACTTTTGGCGCAGTAGTAGGTGGCCGAGTCGTCGGGCTCGAGGCCGCTCATCCTCAGCGTCACCGAGCTCTGCGCGTTGTCCCTCGAGAGCGTGAAGCGACCCTTGACCGACGGCGCGTAGAAGGTGCTGCCACCAGCACCAGCGCTGTTAAATCCCCGCGACCCACTCGAGGGCCTTCCCCAGGGGCCTGTCGGACCCAGAACATGCCGAAGCTGCTGAGGGTGAAGCCGGAGGCGTCGCAGCGGAGGGTCAGGGACCCCCCGGGGGTCCGGAGGTCCCCCCCGCACTCGACTTTGACGCAAAACCGGTCGAGGTTTGGGGTAAAAGGGGTCGAGGTTCGGGTCGAGCAGTCGAGTCCCGGGGAGAGGATCCTTCCTCGGAGCCAGTTTGGCCTCGACCCTCCAGCGTTGGCCTCGACCCTCCCGACCGTTCCCAACGGGTTGGGTCAGACTCGACCATTTCTGTCCCAGCCCTCGACTCTCTGCCTCAGACTTGGGCCCTTTTGGCCCTGAGCTCGGTCCCTTTTGGTTCAAAGCCACCGTGTCCCACCGTGTCCTTCCTGTTCCCGGCCAGGGCTGCGGGCGGTCGCGCAATAGGTCGAGTGCGGGGGGGGACCTCCGGACCCCCGGGGGGTCCCTGACCCTCCGCTGCGACGCCTCCGGCTTCGAATACAGCGAGTACGCCGTGATGTGGGTCCGTCAGGCCCCCGGGAAGGGGCTCGAGTTCGTCGCGGGGATTGACAGCGCTGGTGGTTTTGGTGCTGGTTACACCTACTACGCGCCGTCGGTCAAGGGTCGCTTCACAATCTCGAGGGACGACGCGCAGAGCTCGGTGACGCTGCAGATGAGCGGCCTCGAGCCCGACGACTCGGCCACCTACTACTGCGCCAAATGTGCTTATACTGGTGGTGCTGGTGGTGCTCTTGCTGGTGGTGGCCCCGTCCCCAACGCCACGTCCCCAAATCCCGGCACAAAGCCCCGGCCTCAGCTCTCATCCAGTTTGGGCTCAAACCTCCAGCCTTTGCCTCAACCCTCTTGACCTTTCCCAACTCTTTGACCAACATCAACCATTTCTGTCCCAGCCCTCGACTCTTTGCCTCAATCTTTGGCCTCTTTTGGTCCTGATCTTGGTCAGTTGTGCCTCAAGTCTTGACCATTTCCCTCCAAACTCGACCTCGTTGGGTTTCGCCAAATCTCCACTGCAGGCCCCAAACCTCCGGAGGGAACCAATCGCAGCCTCTGACATCAGCACGTGGGGATTTGACTTCAGACCTCGACCGTTTGTCCCTCAAACCTCAAACAATTTCCCTGGGGTTTCAGCTCTTGGCTCAAATCCTCAAGCACTGGGGGCGCAGGAGCTGCTGGACGGGGCACCCAAGGGGTTGGGGAGGAGACTCGGGGCGAGGGTTTGGGGCAGGATCCCGGGGTTTGGGCTCGACAGCGGGTTTGGAGCTCGGGGTCGGGGCTGCCCCAAGGGCTGGGGCTTCGCGCCGGGATTTGGGGACGTGGCGACCACCAGCACAGTGACCGTAACCACAGTTACCAACTTGTTTGGCGCAGTAGTAGGTGGTCGAGTCGTCGGGCTCGAGGCCGCTCATCTGCAGCGTCACCGAGCTCTGCGCGTTGTCCCTCGAGAGCGTGAAGCGACCCCTGACTGAGGACGCGTATCTGGTGCCGCCACCACTGTCAATCCCCGCGACCCACTCAAGCGCCTTCCCGGAGGCCTGACGGACCCACATCATGCCAACGCCACTGATAGAGGTGCCGGAGGCGTCGCAGCGGAGGGTCAGGGACCCCCCGGGGGTCCGGAGGTCCCCCCCGCACTCGACCGACGGCGCGGCCGCCCGCAGCCCTGGCCGGGAACAGGAAGGACACGGTGGGACACGGTGGCTTTGAACCAAAAGGGACCGAGCTCAGGCCAAAAGGGCCAAAGTCTGAGGCAGAGAGTCGAGGGCTGGGACAGAAATGGTCGAGTCTGGCCCAACCCGTTGGGAACGGTCGGGAGGGTCGAGGCCAACGCTGGAGGGTCGAGGCCAAACTGGCTCCGAGGAAGGATCCTCTCCCCGGGACTCGACCGCTCGACCCGAACCTCGACCCCTTTTACCCCAAACCTCGACTGGTTCTGGGTCAAAGTCAAGTGCGGGGGGGACCTCCGGACCCCCGGGGGGTCCCTGACCCTCCGCTGCGACGCCTCCGGCTTCACCTTCAGCAGCTTCGGAATGGGCTGGATGCGACAGAGCCCTGGGAAGGCCCTCGAGTGGGTCGCAGGGATCAGCACTGGTGGTGGCAGCACCAGCTACGCGCCGTCGGTCAAGGGTCGCTTCACAATCTCGAGGGACGACGCGCAGAGCTCGGTGACGCTGCGGATGAGCGGCCTCGAGCCCGACGACTCGGCCACCTACTACTTGCGCCAAAGGTGCTGGTGCTGGTTGGGTTGCTGGTTATGCTGTTGCTGGTGGTGGCCCCAGCCCCAAATCCCGGTGTTTCCCCAAACTCTCAACCTGCAGCCCCAGCCCTTGGGGCAGCCCCGAGCCCGAGCCCTTGGCTCTGGGTGCAATGATGCAGGTTTGGGGCCAGCGCTTGAGGCTCTGAGGGAAAAACTGTTGAGTCCCGAGGCCAAAGTGCCGGAGCCTGGAGGCGAAAGGGGTCGGGGCTGGAGGTCGGATCCCCCAGAGCCGAGGGAAGGGGCTGAGGTTCGTTCCGGCCCCCGGGGGCTCGGGGCACAGAGATCCCGTCTGGGGCCAAACCCGTGGGGGCGCTTGGCGAGAGCCGTCGGGGTTCGGTGCAAACGGCCGAGTCGGGGCTGGACGGACCAAGACTTGGGCGATGGAAACCTTTGTGGTTGGGGGCACGATGGCTAAAATACAGGTGTGGGGCGCCCTGGCAGGGGGATCACATCACACTTCCTCTAACTCGCTCGGTGCTCACTGTGGTGGAAGCAGCCACGGGATGGTTGGGAACACATCCCTCAGTGCCTCACGCCACGGCCCGAAACACCACCTTGGGCCTGGAAAATCAGATCTCGTGGCGACACGGCACTGCAGGAAGAATTGAACCAGGTGATGGGACTCATCTCCAAAACAATCTTACAGAGAATTGGGCTAAAGAACATGGCGTTGAACGGGTGTATCATATCCCTTATCATGCACCAGCCTCTGGGAAAATGGAACGAGACAACGGACTGTTAAAAACTACCCTGGAAGCAACGGGAGGTGGAACTTTTAAAAACCGGGACGAGCATTTGGCACAAGCCGCCTGGTTAGTGAACACCAGAGGGTCCACCAGTCGTGCCGGTCCTGCTCCTCCAGAGCCTTTACACGCAGTAGAGGGAGATAAAGTCCCTGTGGGGTCTGGAAGGGATTTGTTGGCCAAGACTGTCTGGGTATTTCCTGCTTCGGGCAACGGCAAACCCATTCGTGGGGTCGCTTTCGCTCAAGGCCCTGGAACCACTTGGTGGGTGATGATGGAAGATGGTGAAGCTCAACGTGTACCTCAAGGAAATTTAACTCTGGGTGAGAATATTCGATTTAATCCTGTCGTTACGTAACACTGACAGTGCTCAATAAGTGTTTTTCGGAGTAATAAACCAGTGATGGCCAGAGCCGGCCTCATCGAGTGACATCCAGCAGCTGAGCCGGCCTCATCGAGTGACGCCCAGGGACTTCTTCGGAGCGAACCTACACCCTGGGGACACGAACCGTAACGAATCCCACGTGGACTGTGCTGCCCTGAGAGACTGCTCTGAGGGATGGAACCCGCGATTCTGAACTTCCTGAACCTTTCCTGCAAGTGGATCGTTCGCTCGTGATCGCTGTGACGTAAACGGGACGGAATAAGGGGTGGAGTGCCCTGGGTTTAGCTACAAACCCAGTCCCGTTCAGTGGTTTTTACTTTCCAGTTCAGTCTCTTCTAAAATTCTGCACGTTCTGCAGTCGGCAGCGTGTTCCTGCAGACAGGGTGTGCTGCTGGCAGGGACAACCCCTGATGTCACCGTCGCTGCCTGGGGCTGGGGTGCAGAAAGGCTCCGGCTGATGCTGATTCCTGCAGTGCCCAAGGCCACTGGTGGCTCCTGTGTGCCACGCTGGGGGTGCTGGGT
This sequence comes from Trogon surrucura, assembly GCA_020746105.1. Taxonomy (NCBI): domain Eukaryota; kingdom Metazoa; phylum Chordata; class Aves; order Trogoniformes; family Trogonidae; genus Trogon; species Trogon surrucura. The sequence goes on from CM036649.1 coordinate 84,940, forward strand.
AGTGAGAGGGGGCACAAGGAAGTCAAAGGTGGCACCTCCGGGGGGTGACAGACACGACAGGTGACCAACGAGAGGATTCCATCCCACAGACGTCGTATCTGGTATAAATGGAGCGATCACGGGAGTTTCGTCCCTTTTTGTTCGTCGAGTCTTTGTGCCAAAGGCGCCGAGGCCGGAGCCTGTGGCCAAGGGGTGGGACCCCCAGGCAGGGCTGGAGGGGAAACTGGTCGAGGGTTGAGGGGAAACTGGTCGAGGGTTGGGGGGAAACTGGTCGAGGGTCGATGTAGATGATCCAGGTTTGGTCCAAGGTGGGCTCTGGACACCCCAGGGCGCGTTTGGATCTCGGGGTCGGGGTCGAGGCTGCGGCTTCACGCCGGGATTTGGGGGCACGGAGTTGGGGCCGAGCCACAACCAGCAACAGCCCGACCATTATTGCGACCATCTTTGGCGCAGTAGTAGGTGGCCGAGTCGTCGGGGATGAGGCCGCTCATCCTCAGCGTCACCGAGCTCTGCGCGTCGTCCCTCGAGAGCGTGAAGCGACCCTTGACCGACGGCGCGTAGTAGGTGAAAGCACCACCACTGCTAATGTCTGCGACCCACTCGAGGCCCTTCCCGGGGCTCTGTCGCATCCAGCCCATGCCGTAGTCGCTGAAGGTGAAGCCGGAGGCGTCGCAGCGGAGGGTCAGGGACCCCCCGGGGGTCCGGAGGTCCCCCCCGCACTCGACCGACGGCGCGGCCGCCCGCAGCCCTGGCCGGGAACAGGAAGGACACGGTGGGACAAGGTGGTTTTGAACCAAAACCAGTTGAGCTTTGAGGTCAAATTGGTTGAGGTTTGGGATAAAATCCTCACGAACTGATGTCAAGGGCTGAGGTTTGTTCCAGCCTCTGGGGGTTCGGGGCCAACAGTGAAGGTTTGATGAGACCCGACCAGGTTTGGGGCAAACGGTCAAGTTTGGAGGGAAATGGTCAAGACTGGAGGGAAAATGGAGCAAGTTCAGGGCCAAAAAGGGCCAAAGTTTGAGGGAAACAGTCGAGGGCTGGGGCCAAAGTGGTCAAAGTTTAGTCAAAGCTGTTGGGAACGGTCGGGAGGGTCAAGGCCAAACTGGCTCCGAGGAAGGATCCTCTGCCCGGGACTCGACCGCTCGACCCGAACCTCGACCCCTTTTACCCCAAACCTCGACTGGTTCTGGGTCAAAGTCGAGTGCGGGGGGGACCTCCGGACCCCCGGGGGGTCCCTGACCCTCCGCTGCGACGCCTCCGGCTTCACCCTCAGCAGCTTCGCCATGATGTGGGTCCGTCAGGCCCCCGGGAAGGGGCTCGAGTTCGTCGCAGGGATTAACAGCGCTGGTGACACCGACTACGCGCCGTCGGTCGAGGGTCGCTTCACGATCTCGAGGGACGACGCGCAGAGCTCGGTGACGCTGGCGATGAGCGGTCTCGAGCCCGACGACTCGGCCACCTACTACTGCGCCAAGAGCGTTTATGGTGGTCCTTATGCTGGTGGTGCTGGCCCCGGCCCCAACACTGTGTCCCCAGATCCTGGCACGAAGCCCCAGCCCTTGGGGCAACCCCAACCCAAGCTCCAAACCCGCCGTCGAGCCCAAACCCCGGGATCCTGCCCCAAACCCTCGCCCTCCAGCCCCATCGCAGGTCTCTGCTGCCACCCCCAGCACCACCGGAGGGTTCCGACGCATCGAGGGTCGGGGAAGCTGCGGCTGAAGGTTTGGGGGGGGAACGGTCGAGATTTGATGGAAATGACCAAGATCCGAGGACAAACCGGTCACGGGCAGAAGCCCTCGGTGGATCTTTGGGTCCTGTGGCCAAGATTTGGGGCAAAAGGTTGAGATTTGGGGCCAAAGGGGACGTCTGGAGAGAATAAAGAAATCTTGGGGTGAATGGTCGGGCTTTGAGGGAAATGGTCAAGGCTGGAGGGAAAACGGAGCAAGTTCAGGGCCACAAAGGGCAAAGTTTGGTGCAAAGGGTTGAGCTCTGGGGCAAAAATGGTCCAAGTTTGGTCAAAGCAGCTGAGAAAGTTCCAGGGTTGAGGCAAATGCTCGAGGTTTGAGGCCGAAGGCGTTGAGAGCTGAGGCCTGGGGCTTCGTGCTGGGATTTGGGGACGTGGCGTTGGGGCCGGGGCCACCACCAGCAGCAGCAGCAGCAAAACCACCAAAACCAGCCCAACCACCATCGCTCTTGGCGCAGTAGTAGGTGACTGAGTCGTCGGGCTCGAGGCCACTCATCCTCAGCGTCACCGAGCTCTGCGCGTCGTCCCTCGAGAGCGTGAAGCCACCCTCGACCGACGGCGCGTAGAAGGTTCTACCACCACCAACAGCAGCAGCGCTGTTAATCCCCACGACCCACTCGAGCCCCTTCCCGGGGGCCTGACGGAGCCAGAACAGGCCGTAGTCGCTGAAGTCGAAGCTGGAGGCGTCGCAGCGGAGGGTCAGGAACCCCCGGGGGTCCGGAGTTCCCCCCCGCACTCGACCGACGGCGCGGCCGCCCGCAGCCCTGGCCGGGAACAGGAAGGACACGGTGGGACACGGTGGCCTTGAACCAAAAGGGACCGAGCTCAGGGCCAAAAGGGCCCAAGTCTGAGGCAGAGAGTCGAGGGCTGGGACAGAAATGGTCGAGTCTGGCCCAACCCGTTGGGAACGGTCGGGAGGGTCGAGGCCAACGCTGGAGGGTCGAGGCCAAACTGGCTCCGAGGAAGGATCCTCTCCCCGGGACTCGACCGCTCGACCCGAACCTCGACCCCTTTTACCCCAAACCTCGACTGGTTCTGGGTCAAAGTCGAGTGCGGGGGGGACCTCCGGACCCCCGGGGGGTCCCTGACCCTCCGCTGCGACGCCTCCGGCTTCACCCTCAGTGGTTACACCATGTTCTGGGTCCGACAGGCCCCCGGGAAGGCCCCCGAGTGGGTCGCGGGGATTAACAGCGCTGGTGCTGGTGGTGGTAGAACCTACTACGCGCCGTCGGTCAAGGGTCGCTTCACGCTCTCGAGGGACGACGCGCAGAGCTCGGTGACGCTGCAGATGAGCGGCCTCGAGCCCGACGACTCGGCCACCTACTACTGCGCCAAATGTTACACTGGTGCTGCTGGTTGGGGTGCTGGTGCTGGTGCTGGCCTGACACCCCAAACCCCCACAGATCTGGCCTGAATCCCTTCCTCCCCTCCCAGACCCAGCCCCCGGCCCAGATCCTGCCCCGACCCCCCTCACTTGCCTCAAAGCTCCGTCTTTTGCCCCGAACCTCGGCCGTTCCCTCCATTTCCCAGGAGTTTGGCTCAACCCTCGACCCCTTCTGGCCCAGGCAGGGCCTGTTTGCCCCAACCCTCGGGCATTGCCCTCCAGCCTTGGCCGTTTCCCTCCCGACTCGAGCCTCCAGCCCAAAAAGTTGTTGGTTTCCTCCCGACCCACCCTCTGGCCCCAAACCTCGGGAGGCCCCAACAAATCTCGGCCACCGACACCGATTCTTCAGCCCTTTCACCTCACGGCTCGGCCGTCTCTGCCTCAAACCTCGGTCGCTCTGACCTCAGCCGAGTTTTACCTCGAGTCTCAACGGCTTTGACCTCAGACACCAACTGGTTTGACCTCAGACACCAACTGGTTTGGCCTCAGTCACCAACTGGTTTGGCCTCAGACACCAACTGGTTTGGCCTCAAACCTCCTGCGTTTGTGTCTCAAACCTCTCCCGTTCGACCTCAACCGTTATTGCCTCAAACCCCCGAAACTTTTACCCCAAAACTCAACAGTTTTTCCCTCAGAGCCTCAAGCGCTGGCCCCAAACCTGCATCATTGCACCCGGAGCCAAGGGCTCGGGGTCGGGGTCGGGGCTGCACCAAGGGCTGGGGCTTCGCCTTGAGAGTTTGAGGCTTCGCACTGGGATTTGGGAGAGACGCCGGGATATGGGGACGTGGCGTTGGGGCTGGGGACACCATCAGCACCCGCACCAGCATCAGCGCTTTTGGCGCAGTAGTAGGTGGCCGAGTCGTCGGGCTCGAGGCCGCTCATCTGCAGCGTCACCGAGCTCTGCGCGTCGTCCCTCGAGAGCGTGAAGCGACCCTTGACCGAGGACGTGTACCAGGTGGTGCCACCACCTTTGTTAATACTCGCCACGAACTCAGGGGCCTTCCCGGGGGCCTGACGGAGCCAGAACAGGCCGTAGTCGCTGAGGGTGAAGCCGGAGGCGTCGCAGCGGAGGGTCAGGGACCCCCCGGGGGTCCGGAGGTCCCCCCCGCACTCGACTTTGACCCAGAACCAGTCGAGGTTTGGGGGTAAAAGGGGTCGAGGTTCGGGTCGAGCGGTCGAGTCCCCGGGAGAGGATCCTTCCTCGGAGCCAGTTTGGCCTCGACCCTCCAGCGTTGGCCTCAACCCTCCCAACCGTTCCCAACGGGTTGGGCCAGACTCGACCATTTCTGTCCCAGCCCTCGACTCTCTGCCTCAGACTTTGGCCCTTTTGGCCCTGAGCTCGGTCCCTTTTGGTTCAAAGCCACCGTGTCCCACCGTGTCCTTCCTGTTCCCGGCCAGGGCTGCGGGCGGCCGCGCCGTCGGTCGAGTGCGGGGGGGACCTCCGGACCCCCGGGGGGTCCCTGACCCTCCGCTGCGACGCCTCCGGCTTCTCCTTCAGCAACTACCCCATGTTGTGGGTCCGTCAGGCCCCTGGGAAGGCCCTTAAATACGTCGCAGGGATTAGGAACGATGGTGGCAGCACCTACTACGCGCCGTCGGTCGAGGGTCGCTTCACGATCTCAAGGGACGACGCGCAGAGCTCGGTGACGCTGCAGATGAGCGGTCTCGAGCCCGACGACTCGGCCACCTACTACTGCGCCAAAAATGATGATCCTAGTAATTGGGGTGAGGATGTTGATCGTGTCCCCGGCCCCAACAGCAGATTCCCCAAATCCCGGTGTTGCCCCAAACTCTCAACCTGCAGCCCCAGCCCTTGGGGCAGCCCCGACCCCGACCCCGAGCTCCAAACCCGCTGTCGAGCCCAAACCCCGGGATCCTGCCCCAAACCCTCGCCCCGAGTCTCCTCCCCAACCCCTTGGGTGCCCCGTCCAGCAGCTCCTGCGCCCCCAGTGCTTGAGGATTTGAGCCAAGAGCTGAGGCCCCAGGGAAATTGTTTGAGGTTTGAGGGACAGACGGTCGAGGTCTGAAGTCAAATCCCCACGTGCTGATGTCAGAGGCCGCGATTGGTTCCCTCCGGAGGTTTGGGGCCTGCAGTGGAGATTTGGCGAAACCCAACGAGGTCGAGTTTGGAGGGAAATGGTCAAGACTTGAGGCACAACTGACCAAGATCAGGACCAAAAGAGGCCAAAGATTGAGGCAAAGAGTCGAGGGCTGGGACAGAAATGGTTGATGTTGGTCAAAGAGTTGGGAAAGGTCAAGAGGGTTGAGGCAAAGGCTGGAGGTTTGAGCCCAAACTGGATGAGAGCTGAGGCCGGGGCTTTGTGCCGGGATCTGGGGATGCGGCGTTGGGGCTGGGGCCACCACCAGCAAGAGCACCACCAGCACCACCAGTATAAGTGCTTTTGGCGCAGTAGTAGGTGGCCGAGTCGTCAGGCTCGAGGCCGCTCATCTGCAGCGTCACCGAGCTCTGCGCGTCGTCCCTCGAGAGCGTGAAGCGACCCTTGACCGACGGCGCGTAGTAGGTGTAACCAGCACCAAAACCACCAGCGCTGTCAATCCCCGCGACGAACTCGAGCCCCTTCCCGGGGGCCTGACGGACCCACATCACGGCGTACTCGCTGTATTCGAAGCCGGAGGCGTCGCAGCGGAGGGTCAGGGACCCCCCGGGGGTCCGGAGGTCCCCCCCGCACTCGACCTATTGCGCGGCCGCCCGCAGCCCTGGCCGGGAACAGGAAGGACACGGTGGGACACGGTGGCTTTGAACCAAAAGGGACCGAGCTCAGGGCCAAAAGGGCCAAAGTCTGAGGCAGAGAGTCGAGGGCTGGGACAGAAATGGTCGAGTCTGACCCAACCCGTTGGGAACGGTCGGGAGGGTCGAGGCCAACGCTGGAGGGTCGAGGCCAAACTGGCTCCGAGGAAGGATCCTCTCCCCGGGACTCGACTGCTCGAGTCGAACCCCTGGTGGGTTCCTGGAGGGGCTGGAGGTGGCACTTGGGGACAGCTCTGGCCCACGTGGGGCTGTCCGGGCAGGGCTGGACGGTCTCCGAGGCCTTTGCCAGCCCCGACGATTCGGGGACTCAGCGACTCCCCAGCGGGTCTCCCTCACACCAGCCCGGCCACCCTTGTCCTCGGCGTCCTCCCAGGGACATCGCAGCCTCCCTTGCGCCGCCACCATCTTGTCTGACTTCCTCCTTCTTCTTCCTCTTCCTCACAGGGCTGCGGGCGGCCGCGCCGTCGGTCGAGTGCGGGGGGGACCTCCGGACCCCCGGGGGGTCCCTGACCCTCCGCTGCGACGCCTCCGGCTTCTCCTTCACCGCCTACAACATGTTGTGGGTCCGCCAGGCCCCAGGGAAAGCCCTCGAGTGGGTCGCGGAGATTTACGTCGCTGGTGGTGCTTTCACCTGGTACGCGTCCTCAGTCAAGGGTCGCTTCACGCTCTCGAGGGACGACGCGCAGAGCGCGGTGACGCTGCAGATGAGCGGCCTCATCCCCGACGACTCGGCCACCTACTACTGCGCCAAAAGCGTTTATTTTGGTCCTTATGCTGCTGGTGCTGGCCCCGGCCCCAACACTGTGTCCCCAAATCCTGGCACGAAGCCCCAGCCCTTGGGGCAGCCCCGACCCCGACCCCGAGCTCCAAACCCGCTGTCGAGCCCAAACCCCGGGATCCTGCCCCAAACCCTCGCCCCGAGTCTCCTCTCACACATCTCGGGCGTCACCTCCTGCAGCGCCGGCGCCTCCTTGGTTGGGTTTGGGGGCCAAGAGTTGAGGTTTGAGGCAAAAGGTTGAGTTTTGTGCCAGAAAGGGTCGAGGTTTGGGTTCAAAGACGAAGGTTTGGGGCAGATGGTTGAGGCTTTGGCGTAAGAACAGTCGAGGTTTGGGGTAAAAACTGTTGAGGTTTGAGGTGACAGTGGTGGAGCTTTGGGGTAGGAGAGGTCAAGGCTGGAGGCAAAACGGTTGAGGTGAAAATATCGGACGTTTGAGGTGAAGATGGTCGAGACTTGCAGCAAAAACCACTCGAGCTTTGGGGGAAATGGTCGAGTTTGGGGGGAAACGGTCGAGGTTTGTGGCACGAGGTTGAGCTTTGTGGCCAAAACTGGTCGAGGCTTGAGGGAATCGGTCGGGATTTGGGGCAAACGGGCGACGTCTGGGCCGAGCGCTGAGGGTCGGGGCGAGGATCCGCGTCGGGTGCGGGAGTGTGGGCGGGTGGGAGGGATCTGGGGGGATTTGGGGCCACAGCTCGGGGGGATGGGACTCGGGGCCACCACCAGCAACAGCAACACCATAACCAGCACCAGCAGCTTTGGCGCAGTAGTAGGTGGCCGAGTCGTCGGGCTCGAGGCCGCTCATCTGCAGCGTCACCGAGCTCTGCGCGTCGTCCCTCGAGAGCGTGAAGCGACCCTTGACCGACGGCGCGTAGCTGGTGTAGCTGCCACTTTTGCTGATCCCTGCGACGTATTCAAGCCCCTTCCAGGGGGCCTGTCGGACCCAGAACATGTCGTAGCTGCTGAAGGTGAAGCCGGAGGCGTCGCAGCGGAGGGTCAGGGACCCCCCGGGGGTCCGGAGGTCCCCCCCGCACTCGACCGACGGCGCGGCCGCCCGCAGCCCTGGCCGGGAACAGGAAGGACACGGTGGGACACGGTGGCTTTGAAGGAAACATGGTTGAGCTTTGAGGTCAAACTGTTTGAGGTTTGAGGTAAAATCCTCATGAACTGATGTCAAGGGCTGAGGTTTGTTTCAGCCTCTGGGGGTTCGGGGCCAACAGTGAAGGTTTGAGGAGACCCGACAAGATTCAGGGTGAACAGTTTGAGTTTGAGGGAAATGGTCAAGATTGGAAGGAAAACGGAGCAAGTTCAGGGCAAAAACAGTGCTCGGGTCCTGCTGCTGCTGGGGGTGGCCCCGGCCCCAACCCCGTGTCCCCAGAGCCCGGCACCAACCCCAGGTCTCACCCTCAAACCTCGACCAGTTTGGCCTCAAACCTCCAGCGTTGGCCTCAACCCTCGACCGTTCCCAACACCTTTGACCAAACTTCGACCACTTTGGCCCCAGCCCTCGACCCTTTCCCTCAAACTTTGCCCTTTTTGCCCCAAACTTGCTCCGTTTTCCCTCCAACCTTGACCATTTCCCCCAAAACTTGACCAGGCAGAACCTGGTTGTCCTGGAACCTCCAAAGGCCAGAACAAACCTCGACCCTTGGCACCAGTCCTTGAGAATCTTGACCTCAAACCTCAAACAATTTGGCCTCAACCCTCCACCCCTTTTCCCTCAAACCTCCACAGCTTTGGCCTCAAAGCTCCGGCACTTTTACCCCAACACTCAAAGGTTTTTACCCCAAAGCTCGACCATCTTGGCCTCAAACTCGATCGTTTTCCGGGAACAGGAAGGACACGGCTCAGTCCCTCCCTCCTGGGGCAGCCAGTTGGGATTTGGGCAAATGGTCGACGTCGGGGTCAAGCGGTTGAGTCCCGGGGAAGGGTCTCGGCCTTGTCCTTCCTCCCTCTATTTTGGGCACCACCAATGACACTGTCATGGCCAACGGCCTCCTCCTCCTTCCCGGCCAGGGCTGCGGGCGGCCGCGCCGTTGGTCGAGTGCGGGGGGGGACCTCCGGACCCCCGGGGGGTCCCTGACCCTCCGCTGCGACGCCTCCGGCTTCACCCTCAGTGATTTTGCCCTGGGCTGGATGCGACAGAGCCCTGGGAAGGCCCTCGAGTGGGTCGCGGGGATTAAGAGTGACGGTTACACCAAATACGCGCCGTCGGTCAAGGGTCGCTTCACGCTCTCGAGGGACGACGCGCAGAGCTCGGTGACGCTGCAGATGAGCGGCCTCGAGCCCGACGACTCGGTCACCTACTACTGCGTCAGGGCTGCTGGTGGTTGTAGTTATTCACCTTGTGTTGCTGGTGCTGCTGGTGATGGCCCCGTCCTCAAATCCACGTCCCCAAATCCGCACGTGAAAACCCCAGCCCTTGGGGCAGCCCCGACCCCGACCCCCGAGCTCCAAACCCGCTGTCGAGCCCAAACCCCGGGATCCTGCCCCAAACCCTCGCCCTGAGTCTCCTCCCCAAGGTCTCAGACGTCACCTCTGGCACCTTCGGCACCTCCTTGGTTGGGTTTGGGGGCCAAGAGTTGAGGTTTGAGGCAAAAGGTTGAGTTTTGTGCCAGAAAGGGTCGAGGTTTGTGTTCAAAGACGAAGGTTTGGGGCAGATGGTTGAGGCTTTGGGGTAAGAACAGTCGGGGTTTGGGGTAAAAACTGTTGAGCTTTGAGGTGACAGTGGTGGAGCTTTGGGGTAGGAGAGGTCAAGGCTGGAGGCAAAATGGTTGAGGTGAAAATATGGGATGTTTGAGGTGAAGACGGTCGAGACTTGCAGCAAAAACCGCTCGAGCTTTGGGGGAAATGGTCGAGTTTGGGGGGAAACGGTCGAGGTTTGTGGCACGAGGTTGAGCTTTGTGGCCAAAACTGGTCGAGGCTTGAGGGAATCGGTCGGGATTTGGGGCAAACGGGCGACGTCTGGGCCGAGCACTGAGGGTCAGGGCGAGGATCTGCGTCGGGTGCGGGAGTGTGGGCGGGTGGGAGGGATCTGGGGGGACCTGGGGCCACAGTTCGGAGGGATCGGACTCGGGGCCACCACCAGCAACAGCAGCATCAGCACCGTAACCAGCACCAGCACTTTTGGCGCAGTAGTAGGTGGCCGAGTCGTCGGGCTCGAGGCCGCTCATCCTCAGCGTCACCGAGCTCTGCGCGTTGTCCCTCGAGAGCGTGAAGCGACCCTCGACCGACGGCGCGTAGCTGGTGCTGGTGCCACCATCTTCAATGCCCGCGACCCACTCGAACCCCTTCCCTGGGGCCTGACGGACCCACATCATGGCGAAGCTGCTGATGGTGAAGCCGGAGGCGTCGCAGCGGAGGGTCAGGGACCCCCCGGGGGTCCAGAGGTCCCCCCCGCACTCGACCGAAGGAAGGACACGGTGGGACACGGTGGCTTTGAACCAAAAGGGACCGAGCTCAGGGCCAAAAGGGCCCAAGTCTGAGGCAGAGAGTCGAGGGCTGGGACAGAAATGGTCGAGTCTGGCCCAACCCGTTGGGAACGGTCGGGAGGGTCGAGGCCAACGCTGGAGGGTCGAGGCCAAACTGGCTCCGAGGAAGGATCCTCTCCCCGGGACTCGACCGCTCGACCCGAACCTCGACCCCTTTTACCCCAAACCTCGACCGGTTTTGGGTCAAAGTCGAGTGCGGGGGGGACCTCCGGACCCCCGGGGGGTCCCTGACCCTCCGCTGCGACGCCTCCGGCTTCACCCTCAGCAGCTTCAGCATGTTCTGGGTCCGTCAGGCCCCCGGGAAGGCCCTTGAGTGGGTCGCGGGGATTAACAGCGCTGGTGCTGGTGGCAGCACCTACTACGCGCCATCAGTCAAGGGTCGCTTCACGATCTTGAGGGACAACGCGCAGAGCTCGGTGACGCTGCAGATGAGCGGCCTCGAGCCCGACGACTCGGCCACCTACTACTGCGCCAAACAAGTTGGTAACTGTGGTTACGGTCACTGTGCTGGTGGTCGCCTCGGCCCCAAATGCCAGCATGAAGCCCCAGCCCTTGGGGCAGCCCCGACCCCGAGCTCCAAACCCGCCGTCGAGCCCAAACCCCGGGATCCTGCCCCAAACCCTCGCCCCGAGTCTCCTCCCCAACCCCTTGGGTGCCCCGTCCAGCAGCTCCTGCGCCCCCAGTGCTTGAGGATTTGAGCCAAGAGCTGAGGCCCCAGGGAAATTGTTTGAGGTTTGAGGGACAAACGGTCAAGGTCTGAAGTCAAATCCCCACGTGCTGATGTCAGAGGCTGCGATTGGTTCCCTCCGGAGGTTTGGGGCCTGCAGTGGAGATTTGGCGAAACCCAACGAGGTCGAGTTTGGAGGGAAATGGTCAAGACTTGAGGCACAACTGACCAAGATCAGGACCAAAAGAGGCCAAAGATTGAGGCAAAGAGTCGAGGGCTGGGGCAGAAATGGTTGATGTTGGTCAAAACAGTTGGGAAAGGTCAAGAGGGTTGAGGCAAAGGCTGGAGGTTCGAGCCCAAACTGGATGAGAGCTGAGGCCGGGGCTTTGTGCCGGGATTTGGGGACGTGGCGTTGGGGACGGGGCCACCACCAGCAAGAGCACCACCAGCACCACCAGTATAAGCACATTTGGCGCAGTAGTAGGTGGCCGAGTCGTCGGGCTCGAGGCCGCTCATCTGCAGCGTCACCGAGCTCTGCGCGTCGTCCCTCGAGATCGTGAAGTGACCCTTGACCGACGGCGCGTACCCGGTGCTGGTGCCACTTTTGCTAATTGCTGCGACCCACTCGAGGGCCTTCCCAGGGGCCTGTCGCACCCACTCCATCTGGAAGCTGCTGAATTCGAAGCCGGAGGCGTCGCAGCGGAGGGTCAGGGACCCCCCCGGGGGTCCGGAGGTCCCCCCCCGCACTCGACTTTGACCCAGAACCAGTCGAGGTTTGGGGTAAAAGGGGTCGAGGTTCGGGTCGAGCGGTCGAGTCCCGGGGAGAGGATCCTTCCTCGGAGCCAGTTTGGCCTCGACCCTCCAGCGTTGGCCTCGACCCTCCCGACCGTTCCCAACGGGTTGGGCCAGACTCGACCATTTCTGTCCCAGCCCTCGACTCTCTGCCTCAGACTTTGGCCCTTTTGGCCCTGAGCTCGGTCCCTTTTGGGTCAAAGCCACCGTGTCCCACCGTGTCCTTCCTGTTCCCGGCCAGGGCTGCGGGCGGCCGCGCCGTCGGTCAAGTGCGGGGGGGACCTCCGGACCCCCGGGTGGTCCCTGACCCTCCGCTGCGACGCCTCCGGCTTCACCCTCAGCGACTACGGCCTGTTCTGGCTCCGTCAGGCCCCCGGGAAGGCCCCTGAGTTCGTGGCGAGTATTAACAAAGGTGGTGGCACCACCTGGTACACGTCCTCGGTCAAGGGTCGCTTCACGCTCTCGAGGGACGACGCGCAGAGCTCGGTGACGCTGCAGATGAGCGGCCTCGAGCCCGACGACTCGGCCACCTACTACTGCGCCAAAAGCGCTGATGCTGGTACGGGTGCTGATGGTGTCCCCGGCCCCAACGCCACGTCCCCAAATCCTTGCGTGTCCCCAAATCCCGGCGTGAAGCCCCAGCCCTTGGGGCAGCCCCGACCCCGAGCCTGAGCCCTTGGCTCCGGGTGCAATGATGCAGGTTTGGGGCCAGCACTTGAGGCTCTCAGGGAAAAACTGTTGAGTCCCGAGGCCAAAGTGCCGGAGCCTGGAGGCGAAAGGGGTCGGGGCTGGAGGTCGGATCCCCCAGAGCCGAGGGAAGGGGCTGAGGTTCGTTCCCGCCCCCGGGGGCTCGGGGCACAGAGATCCCGTCTGGGGCCAAACCCGTGGGGGCGCTTGGCGAGAGCCGTCGGGGTTCGGTGCAAACGGCCGAGTCGGGGCTGGACGGGCCAAGACTTGGGGGAAACGGTCGAGTTTGGGTGGAAACGGTCGAGGTTTGTGGCACGAGGTTGAGCTTTGTGACCAAAACTGGTCGAGGCTTGAGGGAATCGGTCGGGATTTGGGGCAAACGGGCGACGTCTGGGCCGAGCGCTGAGGGTCGGGGCGAGGATCCGCGTCGGGTGCGGGAGTTTGGGCGGGTGGGAGGGATCTGGGGGAATCTGGGGCCACAGCTCGGGGGGATGGGACTCGGGGCCACCACCAGCAACAGCAGCACCATAACCAGCACCAGCAGCTTTGGCGCAGTAGTAGGTGGCCGAGTTGTTGGGCTCGAGGCCGCTCATCTGCAGCGTCACCGAGCTCTGCGCGTCGTCCCTCGAGAGTGTGAAGCGACCCTTGACCGATGACGTGTACCAGGTGGTGCCATCGCCGTGAATACTCGCCACGAACTCAGGGGCCTTCCCGGGGGCCTGACAGAGCCAGAACAGGCCGTAGTCACTGAGGGTGAAGCCGGAGGCGTCGCAGTGGAGGGTCAGGGACCACCCGGGGGTCCGGAGGTCCCCCCCGCACTCGACCGACGGCGCGGCCGCCTGCAGCCCTGGCCGGGAACAGGAAGGACACGGTGGGACACGGTGGCTTTGAACCAAAAGGGACCGAGCTCAGGGCCAAAAGGGCCAAAGTCTGAGGCAGAGAGTCGAGGGCTGGGACAGAAATGGTCGAGTCTGGCCCAACCCGTTGGGAATGGTCGGGAGGGTCGAGGCCAACGCTGGAGGGTCGAGGCCAAACTGGCTCCGAGGAAGGATCCTCTCCCCGGGACTCGACCGCTCGACCCGAACCTCGACCCCTTTTACCCCAAACCTCGACTGGTTCTGGGTCAAAGTCGAGTGCGGGGGGGACCTCCGGACCCCCGGGGGGTCCCTGACCCTCCGCTGCGACGCCTCCGGCTTCACCTTCAGCAGCTTCGGAATGGGCTGGATGCGACAGAGCCCTGGGAAGGCCCTCGAGTGGGTCGCAGACATTAGCACTGGTGGTGGCAGCACCAGATACGCGCCGTCGGTCAAGGGTCGCTTCACAATCTCGAGGGACAACGCGCAGAGCTCGGTGACGCTGCAGATGAGCGGCCTCGAGCCCGACGACTCGGCCACCTACTACTGCGCCAAAAATGATGATCCTAGTACTTGGGGTGAGGATGTTGATCGTGTCCCCGGCCCCAACAGCAGATTCCCCAAATCCCGGTGTTGCCCCAAACTCTCAACCTGCAGCCCCAGCCCTTGGGGCAGCCCCGACCCCGACCCCGAGCTCCAAACCCGCTGTCGAGCCCAAACCCCGGGATCCTGCCCCAAACCCTCGCCCCGAGTCTCCTCTCACACATCTCGGGCGTCACCTCCTGCAGCGCCGGCGCCTCCTTGGTTGGGTTTGGGGGCCAAGAGTTGAGGTTTGAGGCGAAAGGTTGAGTTTTGTGCCAGAAAGGGTCGAGGTTTGTGTTCAAAGACGAAGGTTTGGGGCAGATGGTTGAGGCTTTGGGGTAAGAACAGTCGGGGTTTGGGGTAAAAACTGTTGAGCTTTGAGGTGACAGTGGTGGAGCTTTGGGGTAGGAGAGGTCAAGGCTGGAGGCAAAATGGTTGAGGTGAAAATATCGGACGTTTGAGGTGAAGACGGTCGAGACTTGCAGCAAAAACCACTCGAGCTTTGGGGGAAATGGTCGAGTTTGGGGGGAAACGGTCGAGGTTTGTGGCACGAGGTTGAGCTTTGTGGCCAAAACTGGTCGAGGCTTGAGGGAATCGGTCGGGATTTGGGGCAAACGGGCGACGTCTGGGCCGAGCGCTGAGGGTCGGGGCGAGGATCCGCGTCGGGTGCGGGAGTGTGGGCGGGTGGGAGGGATCTGGGGGGATTTGGGGCCACAGCTCGGGGGGATGGGACTCGGGGCCACCACCAGCAACAGCAGCACCATAACCAGCAGCACTTTTGGCGCAGTAGTAGGTGGCCGAGTCGTCGGGCTCGAGGCCGCTCATCTGCAGCGTCACCGAGCTCTGCGCGTCGTCCCTCGAGAGCGTGAAGCGACCCTCGACCGATGGTGCGTATCTGGTGTAGGTGCCACTTTTGCTGATCCCTGCAATATACTCGAGCCCCTTCCCGGGGCTCTGTCGCATCCAGCCCATTCCGAAGCTGCTGAAGGTGAAGCCGGAGGCGTCGCAGGGGAGGGTCAGGGACCCCCCGGGGGTCCGGAGGTCCCCCCCGCACTCGACCGACGGCGCGGCCGCCCGCAGCCCTGGCCGGGAACAGGAAGGACACGGTGGGACAAGGTCACTTTGAACCAAAACCAGTTGAGCTTTGGGGTCAAATTGGTTGAGGTTTGAGGTCAAATCCTCACAAATGCACGTGAAGGGTTGAGGCTTGTTCTGGCCTTGAGAGGTTCGGGGTCAACAGTGAAGGTTTGATGAGACCCGACCAGGTTTGGGGCGAACGGTCGAGTTTGGAGGGAAATGGTCAAGACTGGAGGGAAAACGGAGCAAGTTCAGGGCCAAAAAGGGCCAAAGTTTGAGGGAAACAGTCGAGGGCTGGGGCCAACGTGGTCAAAGTTTAGTCAAAGCTGTTGGGAACGGTCGGGAGGGTCGAGGCCAAACTGGCTCCGAGGAAGGATCCTCTCCCCGGGACTCGACCGCTCGACCCGAACCTCGACCCCTTTTACCCCAAACCTCGACTGGTTCTGGGTCAAAGTCGAGTGCGGGGGGGACCTCCGGACCCCCGGGGGGTCCCTGACCCTCCGCTGCGACGCCTCCGGCTTCGAATTCAGCAGCTTCCAGATGGAGTGGGTCCGACAGGCCCCTGGGAAGGCCCTCGAGTGGGTCGCAGCAATTAGCAAAAGTGGCACCAGCACCTGGTACGCGCCGTCGGTCAAGGGTCGCTTCACGCTCTCGAGGGACGACGCGCAGAGCTCGGTGACGCTGCAGATGAGCGGCCTCGAGCCCGACGACTCGGCCACCTACTACTGCGCCAAAAGTGCTGGTGCTGGTGCTGGTTATGCTGGTGGTGTCCCCGGCCCCAACGCCACGTCCCCAAATCCCAGCACAAAGCCCCAGCCCTTGGGGCAGCCCCGACCCCGAGCCCGAGCCCTTGGCTCCAGGTGCAATGATGCAGGTTTGGGGGCAGCGCTTGAGGCTCTGAGGGAAAAACTGTTGAGTTTTGGGGTAAAAGTTTTGGGGGTTTGAGGCAATAACGGTCGAGGTCGAACGGGAGAGGTTTGAGACACAAACGCAGGAGGTTTGAGGCCAAACCAGTTGGTGTCTGAGGCCAAACCAGTTGGTGTCTGAGGTCAAACCAGTTGGTGTCTGAGGCCAAACCAGTTGGTGTCTGAGGCCAAACCAGTTGGTGTCTGAGGTCAACCCAGTTGGTGTCTGAGGTCAACCCAGTTGGTGTCTGAGGTCAACCCAGTTGGTGTCTGAGGTCAACCCAGTTGGTGTCTGAGGTCAACCCAGTTGGTGTCTGAGGTCAAACCAGTTGGTGTCTGAGGTCAAAGCCGTTGAGACTCGAGGTAAAACTCGGCTGAGGTCAGAGCGACCGAGGTTTGAGGCAGAGACGGCCGAGCCGTGAGGTGAAAGGGCTGAAGAATCGGTGTCGGTGGCCGAGATTTGTTGGGGCCTCCCGAGGTTTGGGGCCAGAGGGTGGGTCGGGAGGAAACCAACAACTTTTTGGGCTGGAGGCTCGAGTCGGGAGGGAAACGGCCAAGGCTGGAGGGCAATGCCCGAGGGTTGGGGCAAACAGGCCCTGCCTGGGCCAGAAGGGGTCGAGGGTTGAGCCAAACTCCTGGGAAATGGAGGGAACGGCCGAGGTTCGGGGCAAAAGACGGAGCTTTGAGGCAAGTGAGGGGGGTCGGGGCAGGATCTGGGCCGGGGGCTGGGTCTGGGAGGGGAGGAAGGGATTGGGGCCGGATCTGTGGGGAGTGTGGGGTGTCAGGCCAGCACCAGCACCAGCACCCCAACCAGCACCACCAGTATAAGCACATTTGGCGCAGTAGTAGGTGGCCGAGTCGTCGGGCTTGAGGCCGCTCATCCTCAGCGTCACCGAGCTCTGCGCGTCGTCCCTCGAGAGCGTGAAGCGACCCTTGACCGACGGCGCGTAGTAGCTGTAACCAGCACCAAAACCACCAGCGCTGTTAATCCCTGCGACGAACTCGAGCCCCTTCCCGGGGGTCTGACGGACCCACATCACAGCGAAGCTGCTGAAGGTGAAACCGGAGGCGTCGCAGTGGAGGGTCAGGGACCCCCCGGGGGTCCGGAGGTCCCCCCCGCACTCGACCGACGGCACGGTCGCCCGCAGCCCTGGGAGGAAGAGGAAGAAGAAGGAGGAAGTCAGACAAGATGGTGGCGGCGCAAGGGAGGCTGCGATGTCCCTGGGAGGACGCCGAGGCCAAGGGTGGCCGGGCTGGTGTGAGGGAGACCCGCTGGGGAGTCGCAGAGTCCCCGAATCGTCGGGGCTGGCAAAGGCCTTGGAGACCGTCCAGCCCCGCCCCGACAGCCCCACGTGGGCCAGAGCTGTCCCCAAGTGCCACCTCCAGCCCCTCCAGGAACCCACCAGGGGTTCGACTCGAGCAGTCGAGTCCCGGGGAGAGGATCCTTCCTCGGAGCCAGTTTGGCCTCGACCCTCCAGCGTTGGCCTCGACCCTCCCGACCGTTCCCAACGGGTTGGGCCAGACTCGACCATTTCTGTCCCAGCCCTCGACTCTCTGCCTCAGACTTGGGCCCTTTTGGCCCTGAGCTCGGTCCCTTTTGGGTCAAAGCCACCGTGTCCCACCGTGTCCTTCCTTCGGTTGAGTGCGGGGGGGACCTCTGGACCCCCGGGGGGTCCCTGACCCTCCGCTGCGACGCCTCCGGCTTCACCTTCAGCAGCTTCGCCCTGGGCTGGATGCGACAGAGCCCTGGGAAGGGGCTCGAGTACGTCGCGAGTATTAAGAGTGACGGTTACACCAAATACGCGCCGTCGGTCGAGGGTCGCTTCACGCTCTCGAGGGACGACGCGCAGAGCTCGGTGACGCTGCAGATGAGCGGCCTCATCCCCGACGACTCGGCCACCTACTACTGCGCCAAAAATTATGGTGCTTATAGTGCTCATGGTGGTGGTGTCCCCAGGCCCAATGCCCCGTCCCCAAATCCCACTGTGAAGCCTCAAACTCTCAAGGCGAAGCCCCAGCCCTTGGGGCAGCCCCGACCCCGAGCCCGAGCCCTTGGCTCCGGGTGCAATGATGCAGGTTTGGGGCCAGCGCTTGAGGCTCTCAGGGAAAAACTGTTGAGTCCCGAGGCCAAAGTGCCGGAGCCTGGAGGCGAAAGGGGTCGGGGTTGGAGGTCGGATCCCCCAGAGCCGAGGGAAGGGGCTGAGGTTCGTTCCGGCCCCCGGGGGCTCGGGGCACAGAGATCCCGTCTGGGGCCAAACCCGTGGGGGCGCTTGGCGAGAGCCGTCGGGGTTCGGTGCCAACGGCCGAGTCGGGGCTGGACGGGCCAAGACTTGGGGGAAACGGTCGAGTTTGGGGGGAAACGGTCGAGGTTTGTGGCACGAGGTTGAGCTTTGTGGCCAAGGGGTGGGACCCCCAGGCAGGGCTGGAGGGGAAACTGGTCGAGGGATGGGGGGAAACTGGTCGAGGGTTGATGTAGATGATCCAGGTTTGGTCCAAGGTGGGCTCTGGACACCCCAGGGCGCGTTTGGATCTCGGGGTCGGGGTCGAGGCTGCGGCTTCACGCCGGGATTTGGGGGCACGGAGTTGGGGCTGAGCCACCACCAGCAACAGCCCGACCATTATTGCGACCATCTTTGGCGCAGTAGTAGGTGGCCGAGTCGTCGGGCTCGAGGCCGCTCATCTGCAGCGTCACCGAGCTCTGCGCGTTGTCCCTCGAGATCGTGAAGCGACCCTTGACCGACGGCGCGTATCTGGTGCTGGTGCCACCACTACTGATACTCGCGACGTACTCGAGGCTCTTCCCGGGGCTCTGTCGCATCCAGCCCATTCCGAAGCTGCTGAGGGTGAAGCCGGAGGCGTCGCAGCGGAGGGTCAGGGACCCCCCGGGGGTCCGGAGGTCCCCCCCGCACTCGACCGACGGCGCGGCCGCCCGCAGCCCTGGCCGGGAACAGGAAGGACACGGTGGGACACGGTGGCTTTGAAGGAGAAATGGTTGAGCTTTGAGGTCAAACTGTTTGAGGTTTGAGGTCAAATCCTCACAAATGCACGTCAAGGGTTGAGGTTTGTTCTGGCCTTGAGAGGTTCAGGGCCAACAGTGAAGGTTTGAGGAGACCTGACCAGGTTTGGGGCGAACGGTCGAGTTTGGAGGGAAATGGTCAAGGCTGGAGGGAAAACGGAGCATGTTGAGGCCAACGAGGCCCTGAACCTCCCACGTTTTTACCCCAAACCTCCCCCGTTCTGCCTCAGCCGTTGTTGCCTCACGCAGCGACTGTCAGACCCTGCCTGTTGTACCCGGAGCCTCAACCAGTTCTGCCTCAGCCAGTTCTGCCCCAAGGCTGGGCCAGTTTGACCCCAAAGCTCAACTGGTTTTGGTTCAAAGCCACCGTGTCCCACCGTGTCCTTCCTGTTCCCGGCCAGGGCTGCGGGCGGCCGCGCCGTCGGTCGAGTGCGGGGGGGACCTCCGGACCCCCGGGGGGTCCCTGACCCTCCGCTGCGACGCCTCCGGCTTCACCTTCAGCAGCTTCGGCATGTTCTGGGTCCGTCAGGCCCCCGGGAAGGCCCTCGAGTACGTCGCGGGGATCAGCAGAAGTGGCAGCACCTTCTACGCGCCGTCGGTCAAGGGTCGCTTCACGCTCTCGAGGGACGACGCGCAGAGCTCGGTGACGCTGCAGATGAGCGGCCTCATCCCCGACGACTCGGCCACCTACTACTGCGCCAAAAGTGCTTATACTGGTGGTGCTGGTTGGGGTGCTGGTGCTGGTGCTGGCCTGACACCCCAAACCCCCCACAGATCTGACCCCAATCCCTTCCTCCCCTCCCAGACCCAGCCCCCGGCCCAGATCCTGCCCCGACCCCCCTCACTTGCCTCAAACCTCCGTCTTTTGCCCCGAACCTCGGCCGTTCCCTCCATTTCCCAGGAGTTTGGCTCAACCCTCGACCCCTTCTGGCCCAGGCAGGGCCTGTTTGCCCCAACCCTCGGGCATTGCCCTCCAGCCTTGGCCGTTCCCCTCCCGACTCGAGCCTCCAGCCCAAACCTTGTTGGTTTCCTCCCGACCCACCCTCTGGCCCCAAACCTCGGGAGGCCCCAACAAATCTCGGCCACCGACACCGATTCTTCAGCCCTTTCACCTCACGGCTCGGCCGTCTCTGCCTCAAACCTCGGTCGCTCTGACCTCAGCCGAGTTTTACCTCGAGTCTCAACGGCTTTGACCTCAGACACCAACTGGTTTGACCTCAGACACCAACTGGGTTGACCTCAGACACCAACTGGGTTGACCTCAGACACCAACTGGGTTGACCTCAGACACCAACTGGGTTGACCTCAGACACCAACTGGGTTGACCTCAGACACCAACTGGTTTGGCCTCAGACACCAACTGGTTTGGCCTCAGACACCAACTGGTTTGACCTCAGACACCAACTGGGTTGACCTCAGACACCAACTGGTTTGGCCTCAGACACCAACTGGTTTGACCTCAGACACCAACTGGGTTGACCTCAGACACCAACTGGTTTGGCCTCAGACACCAACTGGTTTGACCTCAGACACCAACTGGGTTGACCTCAAACCTCCCTCATTCGTGTCTCAGACCTCTCCTGTTCGACCTCGACCGTTATTGCCTCAAACCCCAGAAACTTTTACCCCAAAACTCAACAGTTTTTCCCTCAGAGCCTCAAGCGCTGCCCCCAAACCTGCATCATTGCACCCGGAGCCAAGGGCTCGGGCTCGGGGTCGGGGCTGCCCCAAGGGCTGGGGCTTCGCCTTGAGAGTTTGAGGCTTCGCGACGGGATTTGGGGACACAGGGTTGGGGCTGGGGACACCATCAGCACCCGTACCAGCATCAGCGCTCTTGGCGCAGTAGTAGGTGGCCGAGTCGTCGGGCTCGAGGCCGCTCATCCTCAGCGTCACCGAGCTCTGCGCGTTGTCCCTCGAGAGCGTGAAGCGACCCTTGACTGAGGACGTGTACCAGGTGCTGCCACCACCTTTGTTAATACTCGCCACGAACTCAGGGGCCTTCCCGGGGGCCTGACGGAGCCAGAACAGGCCGTAGTCACTGAGGGTGAAGCCGGAGGCGTCGCAGCGGAGGGTCAGGGACCCCCCGGGGGTCCGGAGGTCCCCCCCGCACTCGACTTTGACCCAAAATCAGTTGAGTTTTTGGGTAAAAGGGGTCGAGGTTCGGGTCGAGCGGTCGAGTCCCGGGGAGAGGATCCTCCCTCGGAGCCAGTTTGGCCTCGACCCTCCCGACCGTTCCCAACGGGTTGGGCCAGACTCGACCATTTCTGTCCCAGCCCTCGACTCTCTGCCTCAGACTTGGGTCCTTTTGGCCCTGAGCTCGGTCCCTTTTGGGTCAAAGCCACCGTGTCCAGCCGTGTCCTTCCTGTTCCCGGCCAGGGCTGTGTGGTCGGACTGATGGTGCTGCTGGTGGTGTCCCCGGTCCCAACATCGTGTCCCCAAATCCCGGCGTGAAGCCCCAGCCCTTGGGGCAGCCCCGACCCCGAGCTCCAAACCCGCTGTCGAGCCCAAACCCCGGGATCCTGCCCCAAACCCTCGCCCCGAGTCTCCTCCCCGGGGTCTCCGGCGTCACCTCCGGAACCTTCTCCGCACTCAACGTTTGGGCCAAAGGGTTGAGATTTGAGGGACAAGGTCGGATTTAGCGCCAAAACCCACCGAGGTTGGTGCAAAACCATCAAGACTCCGGCAAAAATGGTCGAGTTTGAGGCCAAGATGGTCGAGTTTTGGGGTAAAAGCGTTGAGTTTTGGGGTAAAAGCGTTGAGTTTTGGGGTAAAAACGTTGAGCTTTGGGGTAAAACCGTTGAGTTTTGGGGTAAAAGCGTTGAGTTTTGGGGTAAAAGCGTTGAGTTTTGGGGTAAAACCGTTGAGTTTCGGGGTAAAAGCGTTGAGTTTCGGGGTAAAAGCGTTGAGTTTCGGGGTAAAAGCGTTGAGCTTTGGGGTAAAACCGTTGAGCTTTGGGGTAAAAGCGTTGAGCTTTGGGGTAAAAGCGTTGAGCTTTGGGGTAAAACCGTTGAGTTTCGGGGTAAAAGCGTTGAGTTTGGGGGTAAAAGCGTTGAGTTTGGGGGTAAAAGCGTTGAGTTTCGGGGTAAAACCGTTGAGTTTCGGGGTAAAAGCATTGAGTTTCGGGGTAAAACCGTTGAGTTTCGGGGTAAAAGCGTTGAGTTTCGGGGTAAAACCGTTGAGTTTCGGGGTAAAACTGTTGAGTTTTGGGGTAAAACCGTTGAGTTTTGGGGTAAAAGCGTTGAGTTTCGGGGTAAAAGCGTTGAGTTTCGGGGTAAAAGCGTTGAGCTTTGGGGTAAAACCGTTGAGCTTTGGGGTAAAAGCGTTGAGCTTTGGGGTAAAACCGTTGAGCTTTGGGGTAAAACCGTTGAGCTTTGGGGTAAAACCGTTGAGTTTCGGGGTAAAAGCGTTGAGTTTTGGGGTAAAAGCGTTGAGTTTCGGGGTAAAAGCGTTGAGTTTCGGGGTAAAAGCGTTGAGTTTCGGGGTAAAACCGTGGAGTTTCGGGGTAAAACCGTGGAGTTTCGGGGTAAAACCGTGGAGTTTCGGGGTAAAACCGTTGAGTTTCGGGGTAAAACTGTTGAGTTTTGGGGTAAAAGTGTTGAGTTTCGGGGTAAAAGCGTTGAGTTTCGGGGTAAAACCGTTGAGTTTCGGGGCAAAAGCATTGAGTTTTGGGGTAAAAGCGTTGAGTTTTGGGGCAAAAGCGTTGAGTTTCAGGCTAAAAGCGTTGAGCTTTGGGGTAAAACCGTTGAGTTTTGGGGCAAAAGCGTTGAGTTTCAGGCTAAAACCGTTGAGTTTTGGGGTAAAACCGTGGAGTTTCGGGGTAAAACCGTGGAGTTTCGGGGTAAAACCGTGGAGTTTTGGGGTAAAACCGTTGAGTTTCGGGGTAAAAGCGTTGAGTTTTGGGGTAAAACTGTTGAGTTTTGGGGTAAAACCGTTGAGTTTTGGGGTAAAATTCCAGAACTTTGAGGCCAAAGCTGTGGAGGTTTGGGGGAAAAGGGATTGAGGTCGAATTGTTGGAGGTTTGGGGTCAAATTATTTGAGGTTTGGGGTCAAATTATTTGAGGTTTGGGGTCAAGATCCTCCAGAATTGGTGTCGAGGGTTGAGGTTTGTTCCGGCCTCGGGAGGTTCGGCCTCAACGGTCGAGTTTTTGGGGGGAAACGGTCAAGGCTGGAGGGAAAACGAAGCAAGTTTGGGGCAAAAAAAAAAGGGTAAAGTTTGAGGGTGACGTCACCTTGTCGCGCCGCCCTAATAAACTCATTTATTGGTCCTAATAAACTCATTTATTGGCCCTAATAAACTCATTTATTGGCCCTAATAAACTCATTTATTAGGCAGAATAAACTCATTTATTAGGCAGAATAAACTCATTTATTAGGCAGAATAAACTCAATTACCAGGCAGAATAAGCTCCATTATTAGGCAGAATAAACTCAATTATCAGACCCAATAAACTCCATTATCAGCCCTAATAAACTCCATTATCAGCCCTAATAAACTCCATTATCAGCCCTAATAAACTCCATTATTAGGTAGAATAAACTCAATTATCAGGTGTAACAAACCCCATTATCAGCCCTAATAAACTCAATTATTAGCTGTAATAAACTCCATTATCAGGCAGAATAAACTCATTTATTAGGCAGAATAAACTCATTTATTAGCCCTAATAAACTCAATTATTAGGCAGAATAAACTCAATTATCAGCCCTAATAAACTCAATTATCAGGCAAAATAAACTCAATTATCAGGCAGAATAAATTCAATTATCAGGCAGAATAAACTCAATTATCAAGCAGAATAAACTCCATTATCAGCCCTAATAAATTCAATTATCAGGCAGAATAAACTCAATTATCAGGCAGAATAAACTCAATTATCAGGCAGAATAAACTCAATTATTAGCTCTAATAAACTCAATTATCAGCCCTAATAAACTCAATTATCAGCCCTAATAAACTCAATTATCAGGCAAAATAAAATCCATTATCAGGCAGAATAAACTCCATTATCAGGCAGAATAAACTCAATTATCAGGCAAAATAAACTCAATTATCAGCCCTAATAAACTCAATTATCAGCCCTAATAAATTCAATTATCAGGCAGAATAAACTCCATTATCAGCCCTAATAAACTCAATTATCAGGCAGAACAAACTCAATTATCAGGCAGAACAAACCCAACTATCAGCTCTAATAAATTCAATTATCAGCATTAATAAACTCAATTATCGGGCAAAATAAACTCCATTATTAGCCCTAATAAACTCAATCATTACCCCTAATAAACTCAATTATCAGGCAGAATAAACTCAATTATCAGCCCTAATAAACTCAATTATCAGGCAAAATAAACTCAATTATCAGGCAGAATAAACTCAATTATCAGGCAGAATAAACTCAATTATCAGCCCTAATAAACCCAATTATCAGCCCTAATAAACTCAATTATCAGGCAAAATAAAATCCATTATCAGGCAGAATAAACTCATTTATTAGGCAGAATAAACTCAATTATCAGGCAAAATAAACTCAATTATCAGCCCTAATAAACTCAATTATCAGCCCTAATAAATTCAATTATCAGGCAGAATAAACTCCATTATCAGCCCTAATAAACTCAATTATCTGGTAGAATAAACTCAATTATCAGGCAGAATAAACCCAATTATTATCCCTAATAAACTCGATTATCAGTCCCAATAAACTCAATTATCACGTGTAATAAACTCAATTATTAGATGGAATAAACTCAATTATCAGACAGAACAAACTCATTTATTAGGCAGAATAAACTCAATTTATTAGACAGAAGAAGCTCATTTATTAGGCAGAATAAACTCATTTATCAGCCCTAATAAATTCAATTATTGGGCAAAATAAATTCAATTATCAGCCCTAATAAACTCCATTATCAGCACTAATAAACTCAATTATCAGCCCTAATAAACTCCATTATCAGGCAGAATAAACTCAATTATCAGCCCTAATAAACTCATTTATCAGGCAGAATAAACTCATTTATCAGCCCAAATAAACTCAATTATCAGGCAGAATAAACTCAATTATCAGCCCTAATAAACTCCGTTATTAGACAGAATAAACTCAATTTATTAGACACAATAAGCTCATTTATTAGGCAGAATAAACTCATTTATCAGCCCTAATAAATTCAATTATTAGGCAAAATAAATTCAATTATCAGCCCTAATAAACTCAATTATCAGCACTAATAAACTCAATTATCAGGCAGAATAAACTCATTTATTAGCTCTAATAAACTCAATTATCAGCCAGAATAAACTCATTTATTAGCTCTAATAAACCCAATTATCAGCCCTAATAAACTCAATTATCAGCCCGAATAAACTCATCAGGCAGAATAAACTCAATTATTAGCTCTAATAAACCCAATTATTACCCCTAATAAACTCCATTATCAGGCAGCATAAACTTAATTATCAGCCCTAATAAAGCCAATTATCAGCCCTAATAAACTCCATTATCAGCCCTAATAAACCCCATTATCAGCCCTAATAAACCCCATTATCAGCCCTAATAAACCCAATTATCAGCCCTAATAAATCCAATTATCAGTCCTAATAAACTCAATTATCAGCCCTAATAAACCCAATTATCAGCCCCAATGAGCCCCGTTAGGGCGGCGCTGCCAATTAAACTTTCACCCCTTAACGAGCGCGTCCGAAAGCTCCATTTTCGGCCCCAGAAGCGGAACCAAAATCTGATTTTTGGCCCCAGAGGCAGGTGCCGAGAGCGGCCCCGGAAGCGGCGGCTGGGGGGTATTTTGGGAACCGGGGGGAGCGTTAATTAGTGGGGGTTGATTAATTAATTGGGGGAGGAAAGGAGGGAGCGGGGAAGGGACGGGTGGGGGGGAATCGCGGAATTCGTTAGTTACACGGAGTAAAGGAAATTAATTACAGGGAATAAAGGAAATTAAAGGGAAGAAATTGATTAAAGGGAAGAAATTAATTAAAAAGAATAAAAGAAATTAATTAGAGGGAATAAATTAATTAGAGGGAATAAAAGAAATTAATTAGAGGGAATAAAAGAAATTAAAGGGAATAAATTAATTAAAGGGAATAAATTAATTAAAGGGAATAAATTAATTAAAGGGAATAAATTAATTAAAGGGAAGAAATTAATTAAAAAGAATAAAAGAAATTAATTAGAGAGAATAAAAGAAATTAATTAGAGAGAATAAAAGAAATTAATTAGAGGGAATAAAAGCAATTAAAGGGAATAAATTAATTAAAGGGAATAAATTAATTAAAGGGAATAAAAGAAATTAATTAGAGGGAATAAAAGAAATTAATTAGAGGGAATAAAAGAAATTAAAGGCAAGAAATTAATTAAAGGCAAGAAATTAATTAAAAATAATAAAAGAAATTAATTAAAGGGAAGAAATTAATTAGAGGGAATAAATTAATTAAAGGGAATAAAAGAAATTAATTAAAGGAATAAAAGAAATTAATTAAAAAAATTAATTAAAGGGAGAAATTTATTAAAGGGAATAAAAGACATTAAAGGGATAAATTAATTAAAGAGATAAATTAATTAAATGGATAAATTAATTAAAGGGAATAAAAGAAATTAATTAAAGGAAATAAAAGAAATTAAAGGAATAAATTAATTAAATGAATAAATTAAAGGAATAAAATAAACTAAAGGAGATTAATTAATTAAAGGAATAAAATAAATTAAGGAGAATAAAAGAAACTAATTAAAGGGAATAAAAGAAATTAAAGGAATAAATTAATTAAAGGAATAAATTAATTTAAATAATAAAAAAATTAAAGAGATAAAAGAAATTAAAGCAAATAAAAAATCAAGTTGAAAAATATTAATTACAGGAAATAAAAGAAATTTAAGAGAAAAAATTAATTAAAGGGAAAAAATAATTCAAGGCAATAAATAAATTAATTAAAAGGATAAAACAAATTAAAGGAATAAAATAAAGGGGAACGAAAATTAAAGGAATAAACTAAAAGAATAAATTAAATAAAGGAATAAATTGAAGGAATAAATTAATTGAAGGAATAAATTAATTAAAGGAATAAATTAATTAATTAAAAGAATAGAAGAAATTAATTGAAGGAATAAAAGAAATTAATTGAAGGGAATCAACTAATTAAAGTTAATAAAAGAAATTAAAGTGAATAAAAGAATAATTAAAGGGAATAAAAAAAATAAAGGAAATAAAAGAAATTAAAGGAAATAAAAGAAATTAAAGGAAATAAAAAAATTAAAGGGAATAAAAAAATTAAGGGGAATAAAAAAATTAAAGGGAATAAAAAAATTAATTTAAAGGGAAGAAATTAATTAGAGGGAACAAAAGAAATTGAAGGGGTAAAAAAATCAAAGTGAATAAGAAATGAATTTAAAGGGAATGAATTAAAGGGAATAAAAGGAATTAATTAAAAGGAATTAATTCAAATGAATAGAAAAATTAATTAAGGGGAATAAAAGAAATAAAGAAATAAAAGGGAATAAAAGGAATTAAAGGGAATAGAACAGAGACTAAAGAGAAAGGGAATAAAAACAAAGTAAAACGAATAAAACCCCCGAAGGGAGGAAAAATTAATGAAAATTAAATGAAAATTAATGAAAAATTAAAGAAATTTGAAAGAAAATTTTTAAAAATTTACAGGAATTACTTCAAAAAATAAAGGGGTTGAAGAATTTAAAGGAAAATAAAAACAGAAATTGAAGAGAAGGAAAAAAATAAAGGGGAAAACTGCGAATAAGGGGGAAAAAGAAATTAAAAAATTGACAAATTCCGATAAAAAAAAATTAAATTAAAGGGGAATAAAATTAAATTAAATAGAAATCCAAAGGGCAGTTGGTGAAATTAAAGGGGGAAAAGCGACGAAATAAAAGCCTGGACCGCGAGAAATCGAAATATGGAGCGAAAGGGAAGAAAAATTAATTAAATTGGTGAAAAAAATTTAATTAAATCGGTGACAAAATTAAAGAAATTAAGGGGAAAAAAAGGGAAATTCAGGGGAAAGAAGCAAATTAAGCTCAAATACCTGGGCCAGCCGCTCAAAAATAAATTAATTCACGCCAAAACACTCGAATTAAACTTAAAACCGCCCGAATAAAGTTTAAAAAAGGAAAAATGAAAATAAAAACACAGGGCGCTGAGGGGAGAGGAAAAAGGCGCCAAAATGGCGGCTTAATCTGCCTAGCAACGCGCGCTGATTGGCTGCGAGGAGGCGCATGCGCAGTTGGAGGGGGAGAACCCGGAAGTGCTTCCCCCCCCCCGGCCCTTAGCAACGGCGCGGTTTTCCTTAGCAACCGCGGTTTTCCTTAGCAACGGCGGTTTATTTTTTGCCGAAAACCGCTTTTTTTGTCCTTAGAAACCGCCGAGTTTTCCTTAGCAACCGCCTCGGGGTGAGTTTTGGGGGGTTTTAGGTGTTGGGGGGGCGGGTCTGGGCATGGGGGGGGGTGTAGGCCTCGGTAGGCCCTGAGGGGTGGGGGGGGGGGGTGGGGGGGGGGCGGTAAAACGCGGTAAAAAATGAATAAATTTCCCGCAAAAAAAACTAAATATAACCTTAAAAAATAAAAATGCGCCCCCGCCAACATCGATATGTACGAGTAGGACCCCTCAGGGTTAAATTTAGAGTCATAAAAATGAGTTTGTAGCAGAAAAAAAGGTGCTCAGAGCACCCAAAAAACCCTAAAACCACCCAAAAAAGTTCCTCAAATCCCTCAGAGAAGCTCAAAACCCCTCAAAAAAAGACTAAAAATCCCTCAAGCCCACCCAAAACCCCTCAAAAAAATCATAAAAAACCCTCAGAGCGCCCCCCAAATCCATAAACCCCCCCCAAAAATCTTCCTCAAACCCCTCAGAGACCCCCAAAATCCATCAAAAAAACCATAAAATCTCCTCAAAATACCCCAAAATCTCCTCGAAAAAACCCAAAATCTCCTTGAAACGCACCAAACCCCCTCGTAGACCCCCCCAAAAAAACCCGAAACCCCTCAGAGACCCCCCCAAAACCCCTCAAAAAAAACTAAAAACACCTCAGAGCCCCCCAAAATCCCTAAAATCCCCCCAAAATCTCCCTCAAACCCCTCAGAGACCCCCCCAAAAACCCCTAAAATCTCCTCAAAACCCCCCAAAACCCCTGAACCCCCCCAAAATCTTCCTCAAACCCCTCAGAGACCCCCAAGAACCCCCCAAAACCCCTCAAAAACCCCCTCAAGCCCCCCCCAAACCCCTCAGAGACCCCCCAAAACCCCTGAAACCCCTCAGAGACCCCCCAAAACCCCTCAAAAAACCCTAAAATCTCCTCAAAACCCCCCAAAAAACCTTCCTCAAACCCCTCAGAGACCCCCCAAAACCACTCAAAAACCCCTAAAATCTCCCCAAAACCCCCTGAAACCCCCCCAAAAAACTTCCTCAAACCCCCCAGAGACCCCCAAGAACCCCCCAAAACCCCTCAAAAACCCCCTCAAGCCCCCCCAAACCCCTGAAACCCCCCAAAAACCTTCCTCAACCCCCTCAGAGACCCCCCAAACCCCCTCAAAAACCCCTAAAATCTCCTCAAAACCCCTGAAACCCCCCAAAAACCTTCCTCAAACCCCTCAGAGACCCCCAAGAACCCCCCAAAACCCCTCGAAAAACCTTAAAACCCCCCTCAAGCCCCCCCCAACCCCTCAGAGCCCCCCCCAAAGCCCCTGAAACCCCTCAAAAACTTCCTCAAACCCCTCAGAGACCCCCAAGAACCCCCCAAAACCCCTCAAAAACCCCCTCAAGCCCCCCCAAACCCTCAGAGACCCCCCAAAACCCCTCAAAAATCCCTAAAATCTCCTCAAAACCCCCCAAAAACCTTCCTCAAACCCCTCAGAGACCCCCCAAACCCCCTCAAAAACCCCTAAAATCTCCCCAACCCCCCTGAAACCCCCCAAAAACCTTCCTCAAACCCCTTAGAGACCCCCAAGAACCCCCCAAAACCCCTTAAAAACCCCGTCAAGCCCCCCCCAAACCCCTTAGAGCCCCCCCAAAACCCCTGAAAAATCCCTAAAATCTTCTCAAAACCCCTAAAACCCCCCAAAAACCTTCCTCAAACCCCTCAGAGCCCCCAAAACCTTCCTCAAACCCCTCAAAAATCCCTAAAATCTCCTCAAAACCTCCCAAAACCCCCTGAACCCCCCCCCAAACCTTCCTTAAACCCCTCAGAGACCCCCCAAAACCCCTCGAAAAAAACCTAAAAACTCCTCAGAGCCCCCCAAAATCCATAAAACCCCCCAAAAATCTTCCTCAAACCCCTCAGAGACCCCCCAAACCCCCTCAAAACCCCCCAAAACCTCCCTCGAACCCCTCAGAGACCCCTCAAAAGCCCTCAAAAATCCCTCAAATCTCCTCAAAACCCCCCAAAAACTTCCTCAAACCCCTCAGAGACTCCCAAGAACCCCCCAAAACCCCTCAAAAACTCCCTCAAGCCCCTCAAGACCTCTCAGAGACCCCCCAAAACCCCTCAAAAAACCCTAAAATGTCCCCCAAGCCCCCTGAAACCCCCCAAAAACTTCCTCAAATCCCTCAGAAACACCCCAAAACCCCTCAAAAATCCCTAAAATCACCTCAAAACCCCCCAAAATCCCTAAATCCCCCCCCAAATCTTCCTCAAACCCCTCAGAGACCCCCAAGAACCCCCGAAAACCCCTCAAAAACCCCCTCAAACCCCTCAGAGACCCCCCAAAACCCCTCAAAAAAACCTAAAAACCCCTCAGAGCTCCCCAAAATCCCTAAAACCCCCCAAAATCCTTCCTCAAGCCGCTCAGAGCCCCCCAAACCTCCCAAAAACCTTCCTCAAGCCCCTCAGAGACCCCCCAAACCCCCTCAAAAATCCCTAAAATCTCCTCAAAACCCCCCAAAACCTTCCTCGAACCCCTCAGAGACCCCCCAAAACCCCTCAAAAACCCCTAAAATCTCCTCAAAACCCCCCCAAAAACTTCCTCAAACTCCTCAAAGACCCCCAAGAACCCCCCAAAAACCCCCTCAAGCCCCCCCCCAAACCCCTCAGAGCCCCCCAAAACCCCTGAAACCCCCCAAAAATCTTCCTCAACCCCCTCAGAGACCCCCCAAAACCCCTCAAAACCCCCTAAAATCTCCTCAAAACCCCCCAAAACCCCTGAACCCCCCCAAATCTTCCTCTAACCCCACAGAGACCCCCAAGACCCCCCGAAAACCCCCTCAAACCCCTCAGAGACCCCCCAAAACCCCTCAAAAAAACCTAAAAACCCCTCAGAGCTCCCCAAAATCCCTAAAACCCCCCAAAATCCTTCCTCAAACCCCTCAGAGCCCCCAAAACCCCCCAAAAACCTTCCTCAAGCCCCTCAGAGACCCCCCAAACCCCCTCAAAAATCCCTTAAATCTCCTCAAAACCCCCCAAAACCTTCCTCGAACCCCTCAGAGACCCCCCAAACCCCCTCAAAAATCCCTTAAATCTCCTCAAAACCCCCCAAAACCTTCCTCGAACCCCTCAGAGACCCCCCAAAACCCCTCAAAAAACCCCTAAAATCTCCTCAAAACCCCCCAAAAAACTTCCTCAACCCCCTCAGAGACCCCCAAGAACCCCCCAAAACCCCTCAAAAACCCCCTCAAGCCCCCCCCCAACCCCTCAGAGCCCCCCGAAAACCCGTGAAACCCCCCAAAAACCTTCCTCAAACTCCTCGAAAAACCCTAAAATCCCCCCTTTTTGGGGCCTTTTTTACGCCACCGTGACGTCACGAAGGGGGGGGCGCCGCATCCGCCTTCGTCCCCTCCTCTTCCTCCTCAGTTTTGGGGGGGGGGGGGACCCCCCTAAACATGGCGGAGCCTGGAGGTGGGTGACGACCCCCCCCCCCCCCCCCAACCGATCATTTCCCCCCCCCCCCCGTTTTCCCGCCATTTTTAATTTGATTTATTTTTGATTTTTTCGGAGGGATTTTGGGGCGAAACGGGCGGATTTTTGAGGGGAAAAAGCGGGATTTTTGGGCAAAAGGGGCGGGTTTTGAGGGGAAAAGTCGGATTTTGGGGCGGTTTTTGAGGGGAAAAGCGGGATTTTGGGGTGATTTTTGAGGGGAAAAGCGGGATTTTGGGGTGATTTTTGAGGGGAAAAGCGGGATTTTGGGGCAAAAGGGGCGGTTTTTGAGGGAAAAATTGGGATTTTGGGGCGATTTTTGAGGGGAAAAGCGGGATTTTGGGGTGATTTTTGAGGGGAAAAGCGGGATTTTGGGGCAAAAGGGGCGGTTTTTGAGGGAAAAATTGGGATTTTGGGGCGATTTTTGAGGGGAAAAGCGGGATTTTGGGGCGATTTTTGAGGGGAAAAGCGGGATTTTTGGGCAAAAGGGGCGGGTTTTGAGGGAAAAATTGGGATTTTGGGGCAAAAGGGGCGGTTTTTGAGGGGAAAAGCGGGATTTGGGGGTAAAATGAGCATTTTTTGAGGGAAAAAGCGGGATTTGGGGGTAAAATGTGCATTTTTTTGAGGGAAGAAGCGGGATTTTGGGGTAAAATGAGCACTTTTTTGAGGGAAAAAGCTCGATTTTGGGGCAAAAGGGGCGTTTTTTGAGGGGAAAAGTGGGATTTTGGGCTAAAAGGAGCATTTTTTGAGGGGAAAAGTGGGATTTGGGGGTAAAAGGAGCAATTTTTTGAGGGAAAAAGTGGGATTTTGTGGGGTCCAAGGGGAATTGGGGGGGGGGGGCGATGCTTTTTGGGGGGGAAAATGTGGATTTTGGGGGAAAAACGGGGGGTTTTGAGGGAAAATGTGGATTTTGAGGGGGAAATGGTTTTATTTTGAGGGGAAATTTGTTCTATTTTGGGGAGAAACCTGC
This sequence comes from Trogon surrucura, assembly GCA_020746105.1. Taxonomy (NCBI): domain Eukaryota; kingdom Metazoa; phylum Chordata; class Aves; order Trogoniformes; family Trogonidae; genus Trogon; species Trogon surrucura. The sequence continues at coordinate 117,519 of CM036649.1, forward strand.
ATTTTGAGGGGAAAAATGTTTTATTTTGGGGAGAAAGATGGATTTTGAGGGGAAAAGTGTTTTATTTTGGGGGGAAACGTGGATTTTGAGGGGAAAAGTGTTTTATTTTGGGGGGAAACGTGGATTTTGAGGGGGAAAAGGTTTTATTTTGAGGGGAAAATTGTTTTATTTTGAGGGGAAACCTGGACTTTGAGGGAAAAACGGTTTTATTTTTGGGGGAAACGTGGATTTTGAGGGGAAAACTCTTTTATTTTAGGCGGAAATGTGGATTTTGAGGGGATAATGCGGGTTTTGGGGGGTGAATTTGGCGGGAAAAGGGATTTGGGGGGCGTTTTTGTGGATTTGGGGGGGATAATTGTGTTTTTTCGGGGGGTTAAGGTGGATTTTGAGGGGTTAATGTTGTTTATTTGGGGGGAAATGGGAGTTTTGGGGGGAAAAGGGGGATTTTGGGGGGGCAGTGGTTAATTTGGGGGTTAATGGTGATTTTTGGGGGTTAAAGATCATTTTGGGGGGATTATTAATTATTTGGAGGGATTGATTGGGGGGGTGACCTTTTGGGGGGGATAAATGTGATTTTTGAGGGGATATCGTCGATTTTTGAGGGGATATCGTTGATTTTTGAGGGGATATCGTCGATTTTTGAGGGGATATTGTTAATTTTGAGGGGATATCCTTGATTTTTGAGGGGATATCATTGATTTTTGAGGGGATATTGTCAAATCTGGGGGAACATCATTAATTTTTGAGGGGATATCCTTGATTTTTGAGGGGATATAATGGGTTTTTGAGGGGATATTGTCAAATTTGGGGGAACATCATTAATTTTTGAGGGGATATTTTGAATTTTTGAGGGGATATCCTTGATTTTTGAGGGGATATAATGGGTTTTTGAGGGGATATTGTCAAATTTGGGGGAACAGCGTTAATTTTTGAGGGGATATCATTGATTTTTGAGAGAATATTGTCAAATTTGAGGGGATATTATTAATTTTTGAGGGGATATCATTGATTTTTCAGGGGATATTGTAAAATTTGAGGGGATATTGGCAAATTTAGGGGAATATTGCTAATTTTTGAGGGGATGTCATTGATTATTGGGGAGATATTGTCAAATCTGGGGGAATATTTTTAATTTTTGAGGGGATATTGCCATTTTGGGGGAATATCATTAATTTTTGAGGGGACATAATTGATTCTTTGAGGAGATATTGTCAAATTTGCGGGGATATCGTTAATTTTTGAGGGGATATTGTCAAATTTTGGGGAAAATCATTAATTTTTGAGGGGATATCGTTGATTTTGGGGGGATACTGTCAAATTTGGGGGAATATTGCTAATTTTTGAGATGATATTGTCAAATTTGGGGGAATGTCTTTCATTTTTGAGGGGATATCACTGATTATTGAGGGGATATTGTCAAATTTGGGGGGAATATCGTTAATTTTTGAGGGGATATCGTCAAATTTGGGGGAATATCATTAATTTTTGAGGGGATATCATTGATTTTTGAGGGGATATTGTCAAATTTGGGGGAATATCGTTAATTTTTGAGGGGATATCATTGATTATTGAGGGGATATTGTCAAATTTGGGGGAATATCGTTAATTTTTGAGGGGATATCGTCAAATTTGAGGGGATATCGTTGATTATTGAGGGGATATTGTCAAATTTGGGGGAATGTCTTTAAAGTTTGAGGGGATATCATTGATTATTGAGGGGATATTGTCAAATTTGGGGAAATATCGTTAATTTTTGAGGGGATATTGTCAAATTTTGGGGGAATATCATTAATTTTTGAGGGGATATCGTGATTTTTGAGGGGATATCATTGATTTTTGAGGGGATATTGTCAAATTTGGGGGGATATCATTAATTTTTGAGGGGATATCGTCAAATTTGAGGGGATATAATTGATTTTTGAGGGGATGTCATTGAATATTGAGGGGATACTGTCAAATTTGGGGGAATATTGCTAATTTCTGAGGGGATATTGTCAAATTTGGGGGAACATCGTTAATTTTTGAGGGGATATCATCAAATTTGAGAGGATATCATTGATTTTTGAGGGGATATTGTCAAATTTGGGGGAATATCATTGATTATTGAGGCGATATTTTCAAATTTGGGGGAATATCAATAATTTTTGAGGGGATATCAAATTTGAGGGGATTTTAATTGATTTTTGAGGGGATATCATTGATTTTTGAGGGGATATTGTCAAATTTGGGGGAATATCAATAATTTTTGAGGGGACATCATTGATTTTTGAGGGGATAGCGTCAAATTTGGGGGAATATCATTGATTATGGAGAATATATTGTCAAATTTGAGGGGATATCATTAATTTTTGAGGGGATATTGTCAAATTTGAGGGGATATCGTTAAATTTTGAGGGGATATTGTCAAATTCGGGGGAATGTCGTTAATTTTTGAGGGGATATCATTGATTTTTGAGGGAATATTGTCAAATTTGGGGGAATATCAATAATTTTTGAGGGGATATCATTGATTTTTGAGGGGATATTGTCAAATTTGGGGGAATATCATTGATTATTGAGAATATATTGTCAAATTTGAGGGGATATCATTAATTTTTGAGGGGATACCATTGGTTTTGGAGGGGATATTGTCAAATTTGCAGAGATATCGTTAATTTTTGAGGGGATATTGTCAAATTTGGGGGAATGTTGTCAATTTTTGAGGGGATATTGTGATTTTTGAGGGGATATCATTGATTTTTGAGGGGATATTGTCAAATTTGGGGGAATATTGTTAATTTTTGAGGGGACATCATTGATTTTTGAGGGGATATTGTTGATTTTGAGGGGATATTATTAATTTTTGAGGTGATATCATCGATTATTGAGGGGATATTGTCAAGTTTGGGCGAATATCGTTAATTTTTGAGGGGATATTGTCAAATTTGAGGGGATATCATTGATTATTGAGATGATAACATTGATTTTTGAGGGGATATTGTCAAATTTGGGAGAATATCGTTAATTTTTGAGGGGATATTGTCAAATTTTGAGGCGATATCATTGATTATTTAGAATATATTGTCAAATTTGACGGGATATCATTTATTTTTGAGGGGATATCATTGATTTTTGAGGGGATATTGTCAAATTTGGGGGAATATCACTGATTATTGAGAATATATTGTCAAATTTGAGGGGATATCATTGATTTTTGAGGGGATACCATTGATTTTGGAGGGGATATTGTCAAATTTGCAGGGATATCGTTAAATTTTGAGGGGATATTGTCAAATTTGGGGGAATGTTGTTAATTTTTGAGGGGATATTGTGATTTTTGAGGGGATATCATTGATTTTTGAGGGGATATTGTCAAATTTGGGGGAATATTGTTAATTTTTGAGGGGACATCATTGATTTTTGAGGGGATATTGTTAATTTTGAGGGGATATTGTTAATTTTTGAGGTGATATCATCGATTATTGAGGGGATATTGTCAAGTTTGGGCGAATATCGTTAATTTTTGAGGGGATATTGTCAAATTTGAGGGGATATAATTGATTATTGAGATGATAACATTGATTTTTGAGGGGATATTGTCAAATTTGGGAGAATATCGTTAATTTTTGAGGGGATATTGTCAAATTTTGAGGCGATATCATTGATTATTTAGAATATATTGTCAAATTTGAGGGGATATCATTTATTTTTGAGGGGATATCATTGATTTTTCAGGTGATATTGTCAAATTTGGGGGAATATCATTGATTATTGAGGGGATATTGACAAATTTGGGGGAATATCGTTAATTTTTGAGGGGATATCATTGATTTTTGAGGGGATATTGCCAAATTTGGGCGAATATCATTAATTTTTGAGGGGATATCATTAATTTTTGAGGGGATATCATTGATTTTTCAGGTGATATCGACAAATTTGAGGGGATATCATTGATTATTGAGGGGATACTGTCAAATTTGGGGGAATACCGTTAATTTTTGAGGGGATACCATTGATTTTTGCGGGGATATCGTCAAATTTGCGGGGCTGTCGTTAATTTTTGAGGGGATATCGTCGATTTTGGGGGCCCCGCCTCACTTTCGGGGGCGGGGGGGGCGGAGTTCTCTCTCTCCCGCAGGCGACACCCCCCGCGCCTCCTCTTCTTCCTCCTCCTCCTCCTCCTCCTCCTCCTCGCCGCCCGCCATGGACGCCGCCGCCGCCGCCGCCGAGCCGCCGCCCCACCCGGCCGCCCTCAACCTCCCGTTGATCCTCGAGGAGCTCCGCGTCCTCCAGCAGCGCCAGCTCCACCAGATGCAGATGACCGAGGAGATCTGCCGGCAGGTCCTCCTCTTGGGGACCCTGGAGCGCGCCAAAACCGCGCCGGCGGGCGCCAAACCCGAGGCGGCCAAACCGCGCTTCTTCCACCTCTTCCCGCCTTTCGGCGTCAAGGGCGACGTCGCCGGCGTCTTCCTCCCGTTGGCGTCGCCGCCGGCGGGGCTCCTGCGGCCCAAAAACGCGCCGGCGGGCTCGGAGGCGGCGGCGTCGGCGGCGTCGGCGCGGCACGAGTGCGGGTTTTGCGGCAAAGCGTTCGGCAGCGAGAGCGCGCGGCAGATCCACCTGCGCTCGCACACGGGCGAGAGGCCCTACAAGTGCAACGTGTGCGGCAACCGGTTCACCACGCGCGGCAACCTGAAGGTGCACTTCCACCGGCACCGCGAGAAGTACCCCCACGTCCAGATGAACCCCGACCCGGTGCCGCAGCACCTCGATTACCTCGTGCCGGCCACGGCGGGAGCCCAGCGGGGCGCGGCGGGCAAGCAGGGAGGCGCGGCGGGCAACCGAGTCGGCGCGGAGGGCAACCGAGTCAACGCGGTGGGCAACCAAGTCAACGCGGGCACTCAACCGGTCAACGGGGCAACCCAACCGGTCAACGCGGTGGCCAACCAGGTCAACGTGGCCACCCAACCAGTCAACGCGGTGGCCAGTCAGGTCAACACGGCAACCCAACAGGTCAACGCAGCGGCCAATCAGGTCAACGCGGCAACCCAACCGGTCAACATGGCCAACCAGGTCAACACGGCAACCCAACTTGTCAATGTGGCCACCCAACCGGTCAGCGCGGTGGCCAGCCAGGTCAACGTGGGCGCCCAACCAATCAACATGGTGGCCAACCAGGTCAACCTGGCCACCCAACCGGTCAACGCGGCCAACCAGGTCAACACAGCAACTCAACCGGTCAACGTGGTGGCCAACCAGGTCAACGTGGCCACCCAACCGGTCAACGTGGCCACCCCACAGGTCAACACGGCAGCCAACCAGGTCAACATGGCCACCCAGCCGGTCAATGCAGTGGCCAACCAGGTCAACGCGGCAACCCAACTGGTCAACACAGCCAACCAGGTCAACATGGCGACCCAACCAGTCAACGCGGTGGCCAACCAGGTCAACGCGGCAACCCAACTGGTCAACACAGCCAACCAGGTCAACATGGCGACCCAACCAGTCAACGCGGTGGCCAACCAGGTCAACGTGGCCACCCAACCAGTCAACGTGGCCACCCAACAGGTCAACGCGGCGGCCAACCAGGTCAAGGCGGGCGCTCAACATCTCAACGGGGCCACCCAACAGGTGGCGGTGGCCAACCAGGTCAACGCGGGGACTCAACCGGTCAACGTGGCCACCCAACAGGTCAACGCGGTGGCCAACCAGGTCAACGTGGGCACTCAACTGGTCAACGCGGCGGCCAACCAGGTCAACGTGGCCACCCAACCGCTCTCGGCGGCCAACCAGCCGGCCGCGGCGGCCAACCAAGTCAACGCGGCCGCCCAGTTGGTCAACGGCGCCGCCCCCCACCACCTCGGCCCCGCCCAACCGCCGGCCGCCTTCGCCAAGCTCCTCCTCCTGAAGGCCGCCGACGAGAACACGCCGCCCGCTTGGGCGCCGGCCCGCGCCAAAACCGCCGCGCCGCGCTTCTCGCCGCCGCCGCCGCCATCTTGCGAGACCTCCAAGCTCCAGCAGCTGGTGGAGAAGATCGAGCCGGCGCCGTCGGCGCCGCCGCCGCCCCCTCCGCGCCACCAGTGCCCCGTTTGCCGACGCGCCTTGAGCTGCCCGCGGGCGCTTCGCCTCCACTTCAGCCAACACGCCGCGGCGCCGGCGGCCATCTTGGCGGCGGCGGCGCCGCCCTTCCGCTGCAAGGTTTGCGGGCGCGGCTCCTCCGCCCGCGGCAACTTGCGGGCGCCGCTGCCGCCGCCCAACCCGTGCCCGCTCTGCCCCAAGAGATTCGCCGACGCCCTCGACCTCCGGCGCCGCGGCCGCCTCCATCTTGGCGCCCCAGAGGACGACGACGACGACGACGACGACGGCGGCGACGCCCCGAAACGCGAGGGCGAGGACCGGCGGGGCGAACCCCGAGACGCCGCGGGGGACCCCGAGACGGAGGCGGGCGTTGGGGAGGAAGGCGAGCAAGATGGCGGCCGGCTCCCCGAGGCGGAAAACTAACAAAAAAACACGGCGCTGGACCCCCAAAATCCCGCTTTTTCGCCCCAAGAGAAGTCTTTTCGGCCCCCAAATCCGCCGTTTGCACCCCAAAATCCGGCATTTGCACCCCAAACCCGACATTTCCACCCCAAAATCTGCCGTTTTCATCCTCAAAATCCACCATTTCCATCTCAAAATCAGCCACTTTCACCCCCAAACCACCGTTTCTACCCCAAAATCTGCCATTTGCACCCCAAAATCTGCCATTTCTACCCCAAACCCACCATGTTCACCCTCAAGACCACCATTTCCACCCAAAATCTGCCATTTTCATCCCCAAATCCACCATTTTCACCCCAAAATCCGCCATTTCTACCCCCAAATCCGCCATTTTCATCCCCCAAACCACCATTTCCACCCCAAAATATGCCATTTTCACCCCAAAATCCACCATTTCTACCCAAAACCTGCCATTTTCACCTTAAAATCGACCATTTCCACCCCGAAATCCACCATTTTCACCCCCAAATCTGCCATTTCTACCCCAAAATCCACCATTTTCATCCCCAAATCCACCATTTCCACCCCAAAATCTGCCATTTTCATCTCTAAATCCGCAATTTCCACCCGAAAATCTGCCATTTTCACCCCAAAATCCACCATTTTCACCCCAAAATCCACCATTTCTACCCCAAAATCCAGCGTTTTCACCCCAAATCCGCCATTTCTACCCCCAAATCCACCATTTTCACCCCCAAATCCACCATTTCCACCCCAAAATCTGCCATTTTCATCCCTAAATCCGCAATTTCCACCCAAAATCCGCCGTTTTCACCTCCAAATCAACCGTTTCCACTCCAAAATCTTCCGTTTTCACCCCAAAAATCAACCATTTCTACCCCAAAATCTGCATTTTCACTCTCAAATCCACCATTTCCACCCCCGAAAAAAAATCTTTTCCACCACTAACGCCCATTTTTCACCCCAAAATCCACCTTTTTTTCACCCCAAACCCCCCTTTTCCCACCTAAAATCACCATTTTTCACCCCAAACCCCCCTTTTCCACCCGAAACCCCCTTTTTTCACCCCCAAATCCCCTTTTTCACCCCAAATCCCCCCTTTTTTTCCCCCCCAAATCCCTTTTTTCACCCCAAATCCTCATTTTTCCCCTCAAATCCTCCCTTTTTCGCCCCAATTTTCCCTTTTTCCCCTCAAACCCTCTTTTTTTTTACCTCAACTCCCCCTTTTTCACCCCAAATCCATTTTCCCCCCTCAAACCCCCCTTTTTCCCCCTCAAACCCCCATTTTTCCCCCCAAACCCCCCTTTTTCCCCCCAAACCCCCCTTTTTTCCCCCCAAACCCCCCTTTTTCCCCCCAAAATCCTCATTTTTCCCCCCAAATCTCCCTTTTTCCCCCCCAAATCCCCCAATTTTTCCCCCCAATCCCCCTTTTTTTTTACCAAAACCCCCCTTTTTTCACCCCCAAATCCCTCTTTTTTCACCCCAAATCCCTCCTCCCGCCCCAAAAATCCTCTTTACCCCCCATAACTCCCCTCAATTTCGATTAAAGCCGTTTCTAACGACCTCCCCCTCCCACGCCCCGCCTCGTGTGTGCGATTTTTTTTCCTTAAAAGGCGCTTTTTTACCTCAAAAAACCGCCGAAAACCGGCAAAAACTAATAAATTTAAACCTCAAAATGGCGGCGGGCGCCCTCTTCCAAGATGGCGGCGGCGGCTTCTCCCTCAGGGAGGCGGCGCCCTCTTCCAAGATGGCGGCGGCGGCTTCTCCCTCAGGGAGGCGGCGCCCTCTTCCAAGATGGCGGCGGGTTGCCATGGATACGTAGACTCGGTGGGTGGGGGAGTTGCCAGTTTCAAAGATGGCGGCGCCCCCCTCGGCGTTAAGGGCGACGCGCCCTTAGTCAAGATGGCGGCGGCTTCTTCAAGGCGCCGCCTTCCCGCCTTTTTTTTTCCCGCTTCCGCCCGCCTCCCCTCAGCGGCCGGAAGTGGGGGAGAGGGGCGAAAAGAAGGGAAGAAAGGGGCAAAAAAAGGGCAAAAAAAGGGGCAAAAAGGGGGAAAAAGAGGCAAAAAGGGGGAAAAAGGACTAAAAAAAGGAGGCGGCGGCCATGTCGGATACGTGGAGCTCGATCCAGGCGCACAAGAAGCAGCTGGACTCGCTGAGGGAGCGGCTGCAGCGGCGGCGGAAGCAGGACCCGCTGGGTGATGGCGGGAACGCGGTTAATTAGGGGTTAATGAGGGGGGGGAGGGGTTAATTAGGGGGTGGGGGTGGTTGATTAGGGGGTGGGGGTGGTTAATTAGGGGGGGTGGGGGGGAATTAGGGGGGAGGAGGGGTTAATATGGGGGGGAAGGAGGGGTAATGGGTTAATTAGGGGTTAATGAGGGGGTAATTAGGGGTTAATGAGGGAGGGGAGGGGTTAATGAGGGGGTTGAGGGGTTAATTAGGGGGTGGGGGTGGTTAATTAGGGGGTGGGGGGTTAATTAGTGGGGGAGGAGGAGTTAAATGGGTGGGGAGGGGGTAATATGGGGGGAAGGAGGAGTAATGGGTTAATTAGGGGTTAATGAGGGGGTAATTAGGGGTTAATGAGGAGGGAAGGGGTTAATTAGGGGGTTGGAGGGGTTAATTAGGGGGTGGGGGAGTTAATTAGGGGGAGAAGGGATTAATATGGGGGAAGGAGGAGTAATGGGTTAATTAGGGGTTAATGAGGGGGTAATTAGGGGTTAATGAGGGGATGGGGGTTAATTAGGGGTGGGGGTTAATTAGGGGCTAATGAAGGGGGATAATTAGGGGGCAATGAGGGACTAATGAGGGGGGAAGGGTTAATGAGGAGATAATTAAGAGCTAATGAGGGGATAATTAAGCAGTGATTAGGGGGAGGGGTTAATTAGGGCCTAGCGAGGGGGGGAGGGGTTAATTAGGGATTAATGAGAGGGGGAATAATGAGGAATTAATGAGGGGAGAGGTTAATTAGGGCTTAATAAAGGGAGGGGGAGGGGTTAATTAGGTGTTAATGAGGGGGAGGGGTTAATTAGGGCTTAATGTAATGAGAGAATAACGAGGGGGAGGCGTTAATTAGGTGTTAATGAGAGGGAGGGGTTTATTAGGCGCTAATAAAGGAGGTTAATTAGTGGTAATTAGGGCCTAATGAGGGGGAAAGGGGCTAATTAAGAGCTAATCAGGGGGTAATCAAGTAGTGATGAGGGGGTAATTAGGGGGGAAGGGTTAATTAGGAACTAATGAGCGGGGGAAAAATGAGGAATTAATGAGGGAAGAAGCTAATTGGGGCCTAATATAATGAGAGGATAAGGAGGGGGAGGGGTTAATTAGGTGTTAATGGGGGAGTAATGAGGGGGAGGGGTTAATTAGGGCTCAATTTAATGAGAGACTAATGAGGGGGAGGCCTTAATTAGGCGTTAATGAGGGGGAGGGATTAATTAGGGCTTAATGTAATGAGGGAATAACGAGGCGGAGGTGTTAATTAGGCGTTAATGAGGGGGAGAGATTAATTAGGGCTTAATGTAATGAGGGAATAACGAGGGGGAGGCGTTAATTAGGTGTTAATGAGGGGGAGGGATTAATTAGGACTTAATGTAATGAGGGAATAACGAGGGGGAGGCGTTAATTAGGTGTTAATGAGGAGGAGGGGTTAATTAGGCGCTAATAAAGGGGGTTAATTAGTGGTAATGAGGGGGAGGGGCTAATTAAGAGCTAATGAGGGGCTAATTAGGGGGGAGGGGCTAATTATAAGACGTTAACGAGGGCGGGGGAGGGGATTCACGACGCTAACGACCTTTCCCCTCCCCCGCAGACCCCCGCCACGCCGACCCCTCCCCCTCCAGCCCGGCCCCTCCCCCCAGCCCCGCCCCCGCCCTGGCTGCCGGCGGCTCCGGATTGGCCGGCGGGGCCGAGGGGGGCGGGGCCGAGGGGCCGGGCGGGGCCAACGACCCGGCGCTGGAGCGGCGCCTCCTGCTCCACTTGGCCGACCTGGCGCTGCCCCTGCCCAGCGACGCCGTCGCCATCTGCCGCGCCCTGGCCACCGTAAGCCCCGCCCCCGCCTCGGGGACCTCCTCCAACCCCCGTCCTCCACCTTCTCGAACCCCCCGGAGATGTTTCCTCAAGGTTTTGGGGCCTTCTTGAACCCCCTCGAGATGGTTCATCAAGATTTTGGGGCCTTCTTGAACCTTCTGAGACGGTTCTTCAAGATTTTTGGATCTTTTTGAACCTCCTGAGATGGTTCCTCAAGGTTTTTGGATCTTCTTGAACCTCTTAAGATGGTTCCTCAAGGTTTTTCGAGCTTTTTGAACCCACCTGAGATGGTTCTTCAAGAGTTTTGGATCTTCTTGAACCCTCTGAGATGGTTGCTCAAGGTTTTTTGAGCTTTTTGAACCTTCTGAGATGGTTCTTCAAGGTTTTTGGATCTTCTCGAACTTGTTGAGGTGGTTCCTCAAGGTTTTTGGATCTTCTTGAACCCCCCCAAGATGGTTCCTCAAAGTTTTGGGACCTTCTCGAACTCTCCTAAGATGGTTCCTCAAGGTTTTGGGGCCTTCTTGAACCCCCCCTCGAGATGGTTCGTCAAGATTTTGGTGCCTTCTTGAACCTTCTGAGACGGTTCCTCAAGGTTTTTTTGAGCTTTTTGAACCCCCCTGAGATGGTTTCTCAAGGTTTTTTGGATTTTCTTGAACCTTCTGAGATGGTTCCTCAAGATTTTTGGAGTTTCTTGAACCTTCTGAGATGGTTCCTCAAGGTTTTTTGAGCTTCTTGAACCCCCTTGAGGTGGTTCTTCAAGAATTTTTGACTTTCTTGAACCCTCTGAGATGTTTCCTCAAGAGTTTTGGATCTTCTTGAACGCTCTGAGATGGTTCCTCAAGATTTTTGAGCTTCTTGAACCCCCCTGAGATGGTTCTTTAAGATTTCTGGATCTTCTTGAACCTTCTGAGATGGTTCCTCAAGGTTTTTTGACCTTTTTGAACCCCCCCCGAGATGGTTCCTCAAAATTTTGGGGCCTTCTTGAACCCCCCTGAGGTGGTTCCTCAAAATTCTTGGACCTTCTTGAAGCTCCTGAGATGGTTCCTAAAGATTTTTGGACCTTCTTGAATCTTCTGAGATGGTTCTTCAAGATTTTTGGATCTTCTTGAACCCCCCTGAGATGGTTCCACAAGATTTTAGGACCTTCTCAAACCTCACACCCACATTTTTTGGACTTTCTTGAACCCCTCGAGGTGGTTCCTCAAGATTTTGGACCTTCTTGAACCTTCTGAGATGGTTCCTCAAGGTTTTTTGAGCTTTTTGAACCCCCCTGAGATGGTTTCTCAAGGTTTTTGGATTTTCTTGAACCTTCTGAGATGGTTCCTCAAGATTTTTGGAGTTTCTTTGAACTCCTTGAGGTGGTTCCTCAAGGTTTTTTTGAGCTTCTTGAACTTCTTTGGACTTTCTGGAACCTCCTGAGATGGTTCTTCAAGATTTTGGGACCTTCTTGAATCCCCCTGAGATGGTTCCTCAAGGTTTTTTGACCTTCTCAAGCCTCCTGAGATGGTTCCTCAAGATTTTGGGATCTTCTCAAACCTCCCACCCCCATTTTTTGGACCTTCTTGAAGCTCCTGAGATGTTTCCTCAAAGATTTTTTTGACCTTCTTGAACCCCCTCCGAGATATTTCCTCAAGCTTTTAAGACTCCCCCCAACCTCCTACCCTCCACCTCCGCCATTTTTTCGACCTTCTCGAACCCCCCCCGAGATATTTCCTCAAGATTCTCGGACCTCCCCATATCTAACCCCGCCCCCTTTTCCAGCCCGAAGCCCCCGTGACCCAACGCGCCGTCGAGAGCCTCCTCCAGAAATTCGCCGCCCAAGAGCTCATCGAGGTGCGGCGAGGCCTTCTCCAAGACGACCCCACCCAACCCACCGTGGTGACCTACGCCGACCACTCCAAGCTGTCGGCCATGACGGGCGGCGCGGCCGGCCCGGCGGGCAAAGAGCGGAAGAGGAGGGCGGAGCAAGATGGCGGCGCGGCCGCGGCGGCGGCCGGCGGCGCCGGCGGAGAGAAGGAGACCTCCAAGAAGTCCCGGAAGCAAGCGTCCGACGTGGACCTGGAGATCGAGAGCTTGTTGAGTCAGCAGTCCACCAAGGAGCAGCAGAGCAAGAAGGTGCGGGCCAAGATGGCCGCCGGCGGGCGGTTTGGAGGTCCTGGGGGGGGGCTGGAGAAGGTCCTTGAGGGGCTTCAGGAGGTCCTTGAGGTGCCACCAGGGTGGTGGGTTGAGGTTCAAGGTGGTGGAGAAGGTCCTTGAGGGGCTTCAGAAGGTCTTGAGGTGCCACCAGGGTGGTGGGTTGAGGTTCAAGGTGGTGGAGAAGATCCTTGAGGGGCTTCAGAAGGTCCTTGAGGTGCCACCAAGGTGGTGGAGAAGGTCCTTGAGGGGCTTCAGAAGGTCCTTGAGGGGCTTCAGAAGGTCTTGAGGTGCCACCAAGGTGGTGGAGAAGGTCCTTGAGGTGCCACCAAGGAGGTTGGTTGACCTTCAACGTGGTGAGAAGGTCCTTGAGGTGCCACCAGGGTGGTTGGTTGACCCTCAGGGTGGTGGAGAAGGTCCTTGAGGGGCTTCAGAAGGTCCTTGAGGTGCCAACAGGGTGGTGGAGAAGGTACTTGAGGGGCTTCAGAAGGTCCTTGTGGTGCCACCAGGGTGGTGGAGAAGGTCCTTGAGGGGCTTCAGGAGGTCCTGAGGTGCCACCAAGGTGGTGGGTTGAGGTTCAAGGTGGTGGAGAAGGTCCTTGAGGTGCTCCTCAAACCCCTTGAGATGCCACCAGGAGGTGAGTTGAACCTTGAAGATGATGGAGAAGGTCCTTGAGGTGCCACCATGAGGTTGGTTGACCCTCGAGGTGGTGAAGAAGGTCCTTGAGGTGCTCCTCAAAGCTCTTGAGATGCCACCAAGGAGGTTGGTTGACCGCCAAGGTGATGGAGAAGGTCCTTGAGGTGCTCCTCAAACCCCTTGAGATGCCACCATGAGTTGAGTTGATCTTCAAGGTGGTGGAGAAGCTCCTTGAGGTGCTCCTCAAACCCCTTGAGATGCCACCACGAGGTGAGTTGAACCTTGAAGATGGTGGAGAAGGTCCTTGAGGTGCTCCTCAAACCCCTTGAGATGCCACCATGAGTTGAGTTGACCTTCAAGGTGGTGGAGAAGCTCCTTGAGGTGCTCCTCAAACCCCTTGAGATGCCACCACGAGGTGAGTTGAACCTTGAAGATGGTCGAGAAGGTCCTTGAGGTGCTCCTCAAACCCCTTGAGATGCCACCACGAGGTGAGTTGAACCTTGAAGATGGTGGAGAAGGTCCTTGAGGTGCTCCTCAAACCCCTTGAGATGCCACCATGAGTTGAGTTGACCTTCAAGGTGGTGGAGAAGCTCCTTGAGGTGCTCCTCAAACCCCTTGAGATGCCACCACGAGGTGAGTTGAACCTTGAAGATGGTCGAGAAGGTCCTTGAGGTGCTCCTCAAACCCCTTGAGATGCCACCACGAGCTCAGTCGACCCTCAAGGTGGTGGAGAAGCTCCTCGAGGTCCTCCTCCAAACCCCCTGAGATGCCACCAAGGCGGAAGAGGGTCCCCGCGTCCCCGCTGACGGGCCCTGTCCCCGCAGGTGAGCCAGGAGATCCTGGAGCTGCTCAACACGACGACGGCCAAGGAGCAGTCCATCGTGGAGAAGTTCCGGTCGCGGGGCCGCGCCCAGGTGCAGGAGTTCTGCGACCACGGCACCAAGGAGGAGTGCGTCAAGGCCAGCGGCGCCGAGCGGCCCTGCCGCCGCCTCCACTTCCGGTGCGGCCCCTCCTCTTCCTCCTCCTCCAGCCAATCGGCTCGCGAGCTGCTTCTCCATCTCCTTCCTCCTCCGTCTTGGTCTTCCTCCATCTTGGTTCTTCTCCGTCTCCTTCCTCCTCCGTCTCCTTCCTCCTCCACCTTCTTCCTCCTCCGTCTCCTTCCTCCTCCGTCTCCTTCCTCCTCCGTCTCCTTCCTCCTCCGTCTCCTTCCTCCTCCGTCTCCTTCCTCCTCCGTCTCCTTCCTCCTCCGTCTCCTTCCTCCTCCATCTCCTTCCTCCTCCGTCTCCTTCCTCCTCCGTCTCGATCTTCCTGCATCTTCTTCCTCCTCCATCTTGGCCCTTCTTCTTGCTCCTTCTCCACCTTCTTTCTCCTCCATCTTCTTTCTCTTCCATCTTCTTTCTCCTCCATCTTCTTTCTCCTCCATCTTCTTTCTCCTCCATCTTCTTCCTCCTCCATCTTCTTCCTCCTCCATCTTCTTCCTCCTCCATCTTCTTCCTCCTCCATCTTCTTCCTCCTCCATCTTCTTCCTCCTCCATCTTGATCTTCCTTCTCCATCTTCTTCCTCCTGCGTCTTCTTCCTCCTGCGTCTTCTTCCTCCTCCACCTTCTTCCTCGTCCGTCTCCTTCCTCCTCCATCTCCTTCCTCCTCCATCTCCTTCCTCCTCCATCTCCTTCCTCCTCCATCTCCTTCCTCCTCCATCTTCTTCCTCCTCCATCTCCTTCCTCCTCCATCTCCTTCCTCCTCCACCTTCTTCCTCCTCCACCTTCTTCCTCCTCCACCTTCTTCCTCCTCCACCTTCTTCCTCCTCCACCTTCTTCCTCCTCCACCTTCTTCCTCCTCCACCTTCTTCCTCCTCCACCTTCTTCCTCCTCCATCTTCTTCCTCCTCCATCTCGTTCCTCCTCCATCTTGATCTTCCTGCATCTTCTTCCTCCTCCATCTTGCTCCTCTTCCATCTTGGCCCTTCTTCTTCTTGCTCCTTCTCCATCTTCTTCTTCCTCCATCTTCTTTCTCCTCCATCTTCTTTCTCCTCCATCTTCTTTCTCCTCCATCTTCTTTCTCCTCCATCTTCTTTCTCCTCCATCTTCTTCTTCCTCCATCTTCTTTCTCCTCCACCTTCTTTCTCCTCCACCTTCTTTCTCCTCCACCTTCTTTCTCCTCCACCTTCTTTCTCCTCCACCTTCTTTCTCCTCCATCTTCTTTCTCCTCCATCTTCTTTCTCCTCCATCTTCTTTCTCCTCCATCTTCTTTCTCCTCCATCTTCTTTCTCCTCCATCTTCTTTCTCCTCCATCTTCTTTCTCCTCCATCTTCTTTCTCCTCCATCTTCTTTCTCCTCCATCTTCTTTCTCCTCCATCTTCTTTCTCCTCCATCTTCTTCCTCCTCCATCTTCTTCCTCCTCCATCTTCTTCCTCCTCCATCTTCTTTCTCCTCCATCTTCTTTCTCCTCCATCTTCTTTCTCCTCCATCTTCTTTCTCCTCCATCTTCTTTCTCCTCCATCTTCTTTCTCCTCCATCTTCTTTCTCCTCCATCTTCTTTCTCCTCCATCTTCTTTCTCCTCCATCTTCTTTCTCCTCCATCTTCTTTCTCCTCCATCTTCTTTCTCCTCCACCTTCTTTCTCCTCCACCTTCTTTCTCCTCCATCTTCTTCTTCCTCCATCTTCTTTTTCCTCCTTCTCATTCCTCTTCCATCTTGTGTCTTCTCCATTTTCTTCCTCCTCCATCTTGTTCCTCCTCCATCTTGGCCCTTCTTCTTCTTGCTCCTTCTCCATCTTGTTCTTCTTCCATCTTCTTCCTCCTCCATCTTGGCCCTTCTTCTTCCTCCTCCTCCATCTTGCTCCTCCTCCATCTCCTCCTCCCTTTCTAACCCCTTTTTTCCCCCCCCTTTTTCCGCAGCCGCATCATCAACAAGCACACGGACGAGTCGCTGGGCGACTGCTCCTTCCTCAACACCTGCTTCCACATGGACACCTGCAAGTACGTCCACTACGAGATCGACGCCCCCCCGGGGACCCCGCCCCGCGGCCGCAGCCCCGCCCCGACCCACCCCCGCGACCGCAGCCCCACCCAGGAGCTGGGCCGGGCGCCCAACGCCGACGCCGGCGCCGACCGCCTCTTCCCGCCGCAGGTAACGGCGACGTCGCGGCGGGTTTCGGCGGGAAACGCGGAAGGAAGCGTCGAGGGCTGAGGGGAATTGCGCCAAAATTTGCAAGTTTTGAGGGAAATTCCGCCAAAATGTTGGGGTTCTGAGGGAAATTCCGCCAAGATATTGGGATTCTGAGGGAAATTCCGCCAAAATATTGGGGTTCTGAGAGAAATTCCGCCAAAATTTGCAAGTTTTGAGGGAAATTCTGCCAAGAGCTTCAAGTTTTGAGGGAAATTCCGCCAAAATATTGGGATTCTGAGGGAAATTCTGCCAAAATTTGCAAGTTTTGAGGGAAATTCCGCCAAGATGTTGGGATTCTGAGGGAAATTCCGCCAAAATATTGAGATTCTGAGGGAAATTCCGCCAAAATATTGGGATTCTGAGGGAAATTCCGCCAAAATTTGCAAGTTTTGAGGGGAATTGCGCCAAAATGTTGGGGTTCTGAGGGAAATTCCGCCAAAATTTGCAAGTTTTGAGGGGAATTGCGCCAAAATGTTGGGGTTCTGAGGGAAATTCCGCCAAAATTTGCAAGTTTTGAGGGGAATTGCGCCAAAATGTTGGGGTTCTGAGGGGAATTGCGCCAAGATGTTGGGGTTCTGAGGGAAATTCCACCAAAATTTGCAAGTTTTGAGGGGAATTGCGCCAAAATGTTGGGGTTCTGAGGAAAATTCCGCCAAAATTTGCAAGTTTTGAGGGAAATTCTGCCAAGAGCTTCGAGTTTTGAGGGAAATTCCTCCAAAATACTTGGATTTTGAGGGAAATTCTGCCAAAATATTGAGATTCTGAGGGAAATTCCGCCAAAATATTGGGGTTCTGAGGGAAATTCCGCCAAAATTTGCAAGTTTTGAGAGAAATTCTGCCAAGAGCTTCGAGTTTTGAGGGAAATTCCTCCAAAATACTTGGATTTTGAGGGAAATTCTGCCAAAATATTGAGATTCTGAGGGAAATTCTGCCAAAATATTGGGATTCTGAGGGAAATTCCGCCAAAATTTGCAAGTTTTGAGGGAAATTCTGCCAGGAGCTTCGAGTTTTGAGGGAAATTCCTCCAAAATACTTGGATTTTGAGGGAAATTCTGCCAAAATATTGAGATTCTGAGGGAAATTCCGCCAAAATATTGGGGTTCTGAGGGAAATTCCGCCAAAATATTGGGGTTCTGAGGGAAATTCCGCCACAATTTGCAAGTTTTGAGGGAAATTCTGCCAAGAGCTTCGAGTTTTGAGGGAAATTCCTCCAAAATACTTGGATTTTGAGGGAAATTCTGCCAAAATATTGAGATTCTGAGGGAAATTCCGCCAAAATATTGGGGTTCTGAGGGAAATTCCGCCAAAATTTGCAAGTTTTGAGGGAAATTCTGCCAGGAGCTTCGAGTTTTGAGGGAAATTCCTCCAAAATACTTGGATTTTGAGGGAAATTCTGCCAAAATATTGAGATTCTGAGGGAAATTCCGCCAAAATATTGGGGTTCTGAGAGAAATTCCGCCAAAATTTGCAAGTTTTGAGGGAAATTCTGCCAAGAGCTTCGAGTTTTGAGGGAAATTCCGCCAAAATATTGGGATTCTGAGGGAAATTCCGCCAAAATATTGAGATTCTGAGGGAAATTCCGCCAAAATATTGAGATTCTGAGGGAAATTCCGCCAAAATATTGAGATTCTGAGGGAAGTTCCGCCAAGATATTGGGGTTTTGAGGGGAATTCCGCCAAGATACTGGGATTTTGAGGGAAATTCTGCCAAAATATTGAGATTCTGAGGGAAATTCCGCCAAGATATTGGGGTTCTGAGGGAAATTCTGCCAAAATACTGGGATTCTGAGCGAAATTCCACCAAAATATTGGGGTTTTGAGGGAAATTCCTTCAAGGTTTTAGAGCTTTGAGGGAAATTCCTTCAAGATTTTCAAGTTTTGAGGGGAATTGCGCCAAGATATTGGATTCTGAGGGAAATTCCGCCAAGATATTGGGATTCTGAGGGAAATTCCTCCAAAATCTTCAAGTTTTGAGGGAAATTCCTTCAAGATCTTCATATTTTGAGGGAAGTTCCTTCAAGGTTTTCAAGTTTTGAGGGAACTTCCTTCAAGATTTTCAAGATTTGAGGGAAATAAATCCAAAATATTTGGATTTTGAGGGAAATTCCTGCAGTTTCTTGAAGTTTTGAGGGAAATTCCTTGAAGATCTTTGAGTTTTGAGGGAAATTCCTTCAAGATCTTTGAGTTTTGAGGGAAATTCCTTCAAGATATTTGGATTTTGAGGGAACTTCCTTCAAGATCTTGAAGTTTTGAGGGAAATTTCTCCATTTTCTTGAAGGAACTTCCTTCAAGATCTTGACGTTTTGAGGGAAATTCCTTCAATATCTTCAAGTTTTGAGGGAAATTCCTTCAAGATTTTGGGATTTTGAGGGAAATTCCACCAAAATTTGCAAGTTTTGAGGGAAATTCCACCAAGATCTTTGAGTTTTGAGGGAAATTCCTCCAAAATACTTGGATTTTGAGGGAAATTCTGCCAAAATATTGGGATTCTGAGGGAAATTCCTTCAAGATCTTCGAGTTTTGAGGGAAATCCCTCAAATATTGCGTTTTTTTCCCCGAAATACTGCAATTTTCCCCCGAAACCTCGCGTTTTTCCCCAAAATATTGCAATTTTCCTCCAAAACCTTGTGTTTTTTCCCCGAAACCTCAGGTTTTTTCCCAAAACCTTGCGATTTTTCCCCAAAACCTTGCGTTTTTTCCCCAAAACCTTGCATTTTTTTCCCAAAATATTGCGTTTTTCCCCAAAATATTGCGATTTTTCCCCAAAATATTGCATTTTTCCCCCAAAACCTTGCATTTTTTCCGCAAAATATTGCATTTTTTCCCCGAAATATTGCGTTTTTTCCCAAAATATTGCGTTTTTTCCCCGAAACCTCACTTGTTTTCCCCGAAATATTGCGATTTTTCTCCGAAATATTGCGTTTTTTCCCAAAATATTGCGTTTTTTCCCCGAAACCTCACTTTTTTCCCCGAAATATTGCGTTTTTTCCCAAAATATTGCGATTTTTCCCCAAAATATTGCATTTTTCCCCCAAAACCTTGCATTTTTTCCGTGAAATATTGCGACTTTTCCCCGAAATATTGCGTTTTTTCCCAAAATATTGTGTTTTTTCCCCGAAACCTCGCGTTTTTTCCCCGAAATATTGCATTTTCCCCCCAAACCTTGCGTTTTTTTCCCCGAAATACTGCGTTTTTTTCCCAAAATACTGCGTTTTTTCCCCGAAACCTCAATTTTTTCCCCGAAATATTGCGTTTTTTCCCAAAATATTCCGATTTTTCCCCGAAATATCGCGTTTTTTTCCCCGAAATATTGCATTTCCCCCCAAAACCTTGCGGTTTTTTTCCTGAAATATTGCAATTTTTCCACGAAACATCAGTTTTTTTCCCAAAATATTGCATTTTTTTCCCAAAATATTGCATTTTTTTCCCGAAATATTGCGTTTTTTCCCAAAATATTGCGTTTTTTCCCAGAAACCTCACTTTTTTTCCCCGAAATATTGCGATTTTTCCCCTAAATATTGCGTTTTTTCCCAAAATATTGCATTTTTTCACCGAAATATTGCGTTTTTTCCCGAAATATTGCGTTTTTTTCCCCGAAATATTGCGTTTTTTCCCAAAATATTGCGTTTTTTCCCCGAAATATTGCGTTTTTTTCCCAAAATATTCCGTTTTTTCCCCAAAACCTCGCGTTTTTTCCCCGAAATATTGCGTTTTTTCCCCGAAATATTCCGATTTTTCCCCAAAACCTCGCGTTTTTTCCCCGAAATATTGCGATTTTTCCCCGAAATATTGCATTTTTTCCCAAAATATTCCGATTTTTCCCCAAAACCTCACGTTTTTCCCCCAAAATATTGCCTTTCCCCCCGCCAACCCTCCCGACTCGGGGTGTTTTTCCGGCCGGCAGTGGATCTGCTGCGACATCCGCTACCTGGACGTGAGCATCCTGGGCAAGTTCGCGGTGGTGATGGCCGACCCGCCCTGGGACATCCACATGGAGCTGCCCTACGGGACGCTCACCGACGACGAGATGCGGCGCCTCAACATCCCCGTCCTGCAGGACGACGGCTTCCTCTTCCTCTGGGTCACCGGCAGGTCAGCCGGGGGGGTAGGGGGGGGGCGTCGGGGGGTCGCCTGGGGACCCACGAGTGACTCTGGGGACCCACGAGTGACTTGTAAATGACTTTTGAGACCCACAAGTGACCTGGGAGTGATTCCAGGGACCCACCAGTGACTCGTGAGTGATTCCAGGGACCCACAAGTGACTCTTGAGACCCACAAGTGACCCACAAGTGACTCTGGGGACACACAAGTGACTCTTGAGACCCACAAGTGACCCACAAGTGACTCTGGGGACCCACAAGTGACCCGTGAGTGACTTTTGAGACCCACAAGTGACTCGTGAGTGATTCCAGGAACCCACAAGTGACTCTTGAGTGACTCTGGGGACCCACGAGTGACCCGGGAGTGACTTTTGAGACCCACAAGTGACTCGTGAGTGACTCTGGGGACACACAAGTGACTCTTGAGCCCCACAAGTGACTCTTGAGAGCCACAAGTGACTTTTAAGTGACTCTGGGGACCCACAAGTGACCTGTGAGTGACTTCTGAGACCCACAAGTGACTCTTGAGTGATTCTTGAGACCCATAAATGACTCTTGAGTGACTCTGGGGACCCATAAGTGACTCTTGAGCCCCACAAGTGACTCTTGAGACCCATAAGTGACCCGTGAGTGACTCTGGGGACCCACAAGTGACTCCGGGGACCAACAAGCGACTCACAGGTGACTCTTGAGACCCACAAGTGACTTTTGAGACCCACAAGTGACCTGTGAGTGATTCCAGGGACCCACAAGTGAGTCTTGAGTGACTCTTGGGACCCACAAGTGACCCATAAGTGACTCTGGGGACCCACAAGTGACTCTTGAGTGACTCTGGGGACCCACAAGTGACCCGTGAGTGATACTGGGGACCCACAAGTGAATCTTGAGACCCACAAGTGACTCATGAGTGATTCTAGGGACCCATAAGTGACCCATAAGTGAGTCTGGGGACCCATAAGTGACCCATGAGTGATTCTTGAGACCCCCAAGTGACTCTTGAGACCCATAAGTGACCTGTGAGTGACTCTGGGGACCCACAAGTGACCCGTGAGTGATTCTGGGGACCCACAAGTGACTCTTGAGACCCACAAGTGACCCATGAGTGATGCTTGAGACCCACAAGTGACCCATGAGTGATGCTTGAGACCCACAAGTGACCCATAAGTGACTCTGGGGACCCACAAGAGACCCATAAGTGACTCTGGGGACCCACAAGAGACCCATAAGTGACTCTGGGGACCCACAAGTGACTCTTGAGACCCACAAGTGACTCGTGATTGATTCTGGGGACCCACAAGTGACTCTGGGGACCCACAAGTGACCCGTAAGTGACTCTTGAGACCCACAAGTGACTCTGGGGACCCATAAGTGACCCATAAGTGATTCTCGGGACCCACAAGTGACTCTGGGGACCCACAAGTGACCTGTAAGTGATTCTGGGGACCCACAAGTGACTCTTGACACCCACAAGGGACCCATAAGTGACTCTGGGGACCCACAAGTGACCCGTGAGTGGCTCTGGGGACCCACAGGTGACCCATAAGTGACTCTTGGGATCCACAAGTGACTCTGGGGACCCACAAGTGACTCTTGAGTGATTCTGGGGACCCACAAGTGACCCGTGAATGATTCCAGGGACCCACAAGTGACTCGTAGGTGATTCTCAGGACCCACAAGTGACTCATGAGAACCACAAGTGACCCATAAGTGATTCTGGGGACCCACAAGTGACCCATAAGTGACTCTGGGGACCCATAAGTGACCCGTGAGTGATTCTTGAGACCCACAAGTGACTCTGGGGACCCACAAGTGACCCCTGAGACCACCAAGTGACCCCTGAGACCCACAAGTGACCCCTGAGACCCACAAGTGACTCTTGAGACCCCCAAGTGATCCCCCAACCCCCTTTTTCCCCCCCCCAGGGCGATGGAGCTGGGCCGCGAGTGCCTCAACCTCTGGGGGTGAGTCCAAAAAACCCCCCAAAAAACCCCTTTTCCCCCCTTTTTTCGCCCCCCAACTCATTAACGGGTTAACGAAGGAACCGTTAATTAAGGTACGAGCGGGTGGACGAGATCATTTGGGTGAAAACGAACCAACTGCAGCGAATCATCCGCACCGGCCGCACCGGCCACTGGCTCAACCACGGCAAAGAGCACTGCTTGGTAAGCCCCGAACCCCGACAAAACGCGAAAATCCGGCGAGAAAACGCGAAAATTTGGCGAGAAAACGCGAAAATCCGGCGAGAAAACGCAAAAATGCGTCGAGAAAACGCGAAAATCCGGCGGAAAAATGCGAAAATCCGGTGGAAAAACGCGAAATTCGGGCGAGCAACACGAAATTTAATCGAAAACCCACAAAATTTGGCAAAAAACGCAAAAATTTGTCCAAAACCCATGAAAATCTGGCGAAAAACGCGAAATTCCAGCGGAAAAACATGAAATTCTGGTGGAGAAACACGAAATTCCGGCGGAAAAATGTGAAAATTTGTCCAAAAACCATGAAAATTTGATGAAAAATGTGAAAATTTGGTGAGAAATTGTGAACATTTGGCAAAATATTGTGAAAATTTGGCAAAATATTGTGAAAATTTGGCAAAATATTGTGAAAATTTGGCAAAATATTGTGAAAATTTGGCAGGAAAACGCGAAAACCCGGCGGAAAAATGCAAAAATCCGGCGGGAAAACCGCAAGATTTGCCAAAAAAAGTGAAAACTTGTCCAAAACCTACAGAAAGTTGGTGAAAAATGTGAAAATTTGCCGAGAAATTGTGAAAATTTGGCAAAAAAAATGCAAAAATCCGTCGGAAAAACGCGAAAATCCGGCAAAAAACTACGAAAATTCGGCAAAACCACGAAAATTCACTGAAAAATGTGACAATCTGGCGAGAAATTGCAAAAATTTGGCAAAAAAGCACAAAAATTTGGTGAAAAAATGTGAAAATCCATTGAAAAACATGAAAATCCAATTAAACAACACGAAAACTCATTGAAAAACGCGACAATTCGACAAAAGAACAAGAAAATCTGTCAAAAAACACGTCAAATTCTGGCGAAAAATGCGAAAATTCATCGAAAACCGCGAAATTTCGGTCAAAAAATGCAAAAATTCAGCAAGAAATCGCGAAAATCCGGCGCGAAAATGTGAAAAATGCAAAATTTCAGCAACGAAATGCCCCAAAATGTGGAATTTTGGCGTTTTCTTGCCTAAAAATAAGGCGTTTTGGGGGAATTTGGGGTTTTTTGGGGTACAGGGGGGGCCCTAAATAGTTTTTTTCGGGTGCGGGGGAGAGTTTTCAATATTTTTTAGGCATTTAAGGAGTTTTTATGAGGAAAAAACACAAAATTTTGGTGAAAAACCACCCAAACGCAGAATTTCAGCGTTTTCCTGCCTAAAAATGAGGCATTTTGGGGCGATTTTGGGGTTTTTTGGGGTGTGGGGTGACCCTAAGTCATTTTTTGGGGGGCATTTGTGCGATTTTGAACATTTTCTGTCTTATTTTCGGAGAAAAAAAACTATGAAATTGCATTTTTTTGAGGAAAAAAATACAAAATTTGGGTGTTTTTTGCGCGAAAACCCACAAAATTTTGATTTTTGGGGCGTTTTTTTCGCGCCGTTTCCACTTTTTTTTTTAATTTTTGGGGCGTTTTTAAGGGTTTTCTTTCTCGCACAAATTTTTGGGGGCGACTTGGGGGTTTTTAACGATTTTATTATCGATTTATTTAATATTTTTTTGGGGTCAGGTGGGCGTCAAGGGCAACCCCCAAGGCTTCAACCGCGGCCTCGACTGCGACGTCATCGTGGCCGAGGTACCAAAAAACCCATTTTTTTCCCTAAAAAAAACTTAAATTTGGGCTTTTACCAAATGGAAAAATTTGAAATTTTTATAAAAATGCCTCAAAAATATCGAAAGGTTCGTTCGACCAGTCACAAACCCGACGAGATTTACGGGATGATCGAGCGCCTCTCGCCGGGAACCCGCAAGATCGAGCTTTTCGGCCGCCCCCACAACGTCCAACCCAACTGGTGAGTCCAAAAAAACCTTCGAAAACATCAATTTTGGGGTCTTTTAAACCTTAAAAATTCGTAAAATTTGGGATTTTCCCCGCCCAGGATCACTCTGGGCAACCAGTTGGACGGGATCCACCTCCTCGACCCGGACGTGGTGGCGCAGTTCAAGCAACATTATCCCGACGGCATCATCTCCAAACCCAAAAATATGTGAAATTTTCGCATTTTGGGGGAAAATCTCGGGGCGCGGGGGCGAGTTTTTGGGGGAATAAAAGTCAAAAATGGTCGTTTTCGGAGCGGGAGGGGTCTCAAAAATCGGTTTTGTGGGGAAAACGAAGGGATTATGTCCTCAAAAAAGCCCCAAAACTTGTTTTTTTGAGGTAAATTTTTTTATAAAAAGGTAATTTTGGGGTGTGGGGGCAAATTTTTGGGGTGCAAGGGCGAGTTTTTTTGGAAAAAAAGGTGAAAAATGGTCATTTTTGGAGCGGGAGATGCCTCAAAATCAGTTTTGGCGGGAAAGAGAGAAGACAGGATCCCACCGTCCAGACAGACCCAAAAATCCCTTTTTTTGAGGTAAATTTTTTAACAAAAAGGTAATTTTGGGGTGTGGGGGTAAATTTTGGGGTGTGGGGGCAAATTTTGGGGATGCAAGGGTGAGTTTTTGGGGAAAAAAAGGTGAAAAATGGTCGTTTTTGGAGCGGGAGGGGCCTCAAAATCGGTTTTGTGGGGAAAACGAAGGGATGACGTCCTCAAAAAAGCCCCAAAACTTGTTTTTTTGAGGTAAATTTTTTATAAAAAGGTAATTTTGGGGTGTGGGGGCAAATTTTGGGGTGCAAGGGCGAGTTTTTTTGGAAAAAAAAAGGTGAAAAATGGTCATTTTTGGAGCGGGAGAGGCCTCGAAATCAGTTTTGGCGGGAAAGAGAGAAGACAGGATCCCACCGTCCAGACAGACCCAAAAATCCCTTTTTTTGAGGTAAATTTTTTAACAAAAAGGTAATTTGGGGGTGTGGGGGTAAATTTTGGGGTGTGGGGGGGCAAATTTCTGGGGTGCAAGGGTGAGTTTTTGGGGAAAAAAGGTGAAAAATGGTCGTTTTTGGAGCGGGAGGGGCCTCAAAATTGGTTTTGTGGGGAAAACAAAGGGATTATGTCCTCAAAAAAGCCCCAAAACTTGTTTTTTTGAGATAAATTTTTTTATAAAAAGGTAATTTTGGGGTGTGGGGGCAAATTTTGGGGTGCAAGGGTGAGTTTTTGGGGAAAAAAAGGTGAAAAATGGTCATTTTTGGAGCGGGAGAGGCCTCGAAATCAGTTTTGGCGGGAAAGTGAGAAGACAGGATCCCACCGTCCAGACAGACCCAAAAATCCCTTTTTTTGAGGTAAATTTTTTAACAAAAAGGTAATTTTGGGGTGTGGGGGTAAATTTTGGGGTGTGGGGGGCAAATTTCTGGGGTGCAAGGGTGAGTTTTTGGGGAAAAAAGGTGAAAAATGGTCGTTTTTGGAGCGGGAGGGGCCTCAAAATCGGTTTTGTGGGGAAAACAAAGGGATTATGTCCTCAAAAAAGCCCCAAAACTTGTTTTTTTGAGATAAATTTTTTTATAAAAAGGTAATTTTGGGGTGTGGGGGCAAATTTTGGGGTGCAAGGGTGAGTTTTTGGGGAAAAAAAAGGTGAAAAATGGTCATTTTTGGAGCGGGAGAGGCCTCGAAATCAGTTTTGGCGGGAAAGAGAGAAGACAGGATCCCACCGTCCAGACAGACCCAAAAATGCCTTTTTTGAGGTAAATTCTTTAACAAAAAGGTAATTTTGGGGTGTGGGGGTAAATTTTGGGGTGTGGGGGCAAATTTTTGGGGTGCAAGGGTGAGTTTTTTGGGAAAAAAGGTGAAAAATGGTCATTTTTGGAGCTGGAGGGGCCTCAAAATCGATTTTGTGGGGAAAACAAGAAGAAACAGACCCAAAAACTGCCGTTTTTTGAGATAAATTTTTTACAATAAAGTGATTTTAGGGTATAAAAGCCAAATTTTGGGGTGCAAAGATGAGTTTTGGGGGTAATAAAGGTGAAAAATCATCGTTTTTGGAGCGTTGAGGCCCGAAATCGTTATTTTTGGGCAGGAAAACACCTCAAACACGTCAAAATTGACCCAAAAAGGAGGTTTTTTTTGGGTTTTTTTCCCAAAATGGGTATTTTTGGTGTCCAGGCACCAATTTTGGGGCGATAAAGGTGAAAAATTGTTATTTTGGCACTGAGGGTCCCCAAAATTGTTAAATTTGGGGTGAGACGCCACCTTAAATCCTGATTTTTCCACTTAAAAATCCACTCGGTTGAACCAGTTTTAATTTTTGAAAGGGAGGGGGGAAAAAAAAAGGGGATTTTTCCCATTTTTGGGGATTTTTTGGGTCCCAAAATGTAGGAATTCTCCCCCCCAAAAGTTTGATTTTGGGCTTATTTGACGAAGACGACGCTGTTGCCGGCGTTGCGGGCGGCGAGCCAGGCCAGGAAGACGTCCCTGAGGAGAGAAATTTGAGGTAAAAAAGTGAGTTTTGAGGAAAATTTGGGGGTTTTGAGTAAAATTTGGGAGACTTGAGGTAAAATTTGGGAGATTTGAGGTAAAATTTGGGAGATTTGAGGTAAAATTTGGGAGATTTTGAGGAAAATTTGGGAGATTTTGAGGAAAATTTGGGGGTTTTGAGGTCAAATTTGGGAGATTTTGAGGAAAATTTGGGGGTTTTGAGGAAAATTTGGGAGATTTTGAGGAAAATTTGGGGGTTTTGAGGGAAAATTTGGGAGATTTGAGGTAAAATTTGGAGGTTTTGAGGAAAATTTGGGGGTTTTGAGGAAAATTTTGGGGGTTTTGGGGAAAATTTGGAGGTTTTGGGGAAATTTGGGAGGTTTTGAAGCAAATTCTGGGGTTTCGAGGGAAAATTTGCAAGTTTTTGAGGTTAACTTGGAGGCTTTTGAGGAAAATCTGCAGGTTTTGAGGTAAAATTTGGGAGTTTTGAGGGAAATTTGGGAGTTTTAAGGAAAATTTGGGAGAATTGGGATAGAATTTGGGAGTTCTGAGGGAAAATTTAAGGGATTTTGAAGCAAATTCCGGGGTTTTGAAGGAAAATTTAAGGGATTTTGAGGTGACATTTGGGGAATTAGAGAAAAATCTGCAGGTTTTGAGGTAAAATTTGGGAGTTTTGAGGTAAAATTTGGAGATCTTGAGGAAAATTTGGGAGTTTTGAGGAAAACATGAGAGATTTGAGGTGAAATTTGGGGGTTTTGAGGTAAAAAGTGGCG
Source organism: Trogon surrucura (assembly GCA_020746105.1). Lineage (NCBI taxonomy): Eukaryota > Metazoa > Chordata > Aves > Trogoniformes > Trogonidae > Trogon > Trogon surrucura. Next base: position 145,332 of record CM036649.1, read on the forward strand.
GTTTTGAGGAAAAATTTCTGAGTTTTGACGTAAAATTTGCAAGTTTTGAGCAGAATAGGCGAGTTTTGAGATAAAATTTAAGAGACTTTTGAGAAAAATCTGAGAATTTTGATGACAATTTGGGGGGTTCGAAATGAAACGCGCCAGTTTTGAGATAAAACTTGGATACTTTGAGGAAAATTTGAGGGTTTGAGAGAAAACTTTGGGGTTTTAAGATAAAATTTGAGACGTTTAGAGGAAAAGTTGCAAGTTTTGAGCGAGAATTTGAGGAAAATGTGGAATTTGAGGCCAAACTCGGCCATTTTGGGGCCAGACTGGGGCGTTTCGGGGCCAGACCGGGGCGTTTCGGGGCCGAAATTGGGCGTTTGGGGCCAAACTTGGGGCGTTTGGGAGCCAAACTGGGGCGTTTGGGGGCCAAACTCGCCCGTTCCGGCGCCAAACTGGGGCATTTTGAGGCGAAACTTGGGCATTTTGGGGCCAAACTTGGGCATTTTGGGGCCAAACTTGGGCATTTTGGGGCCAAACTGGGGGTGTTTTGGGTCAAACTGGGGGTGTTTTGGGTCAAACTGGGGGCGTTTTGGGCCAAACTCGGCCGTTCCGGGGCCAAACTGGGGGCATTTGAGGACAAACTCGGCCGTTTCGGGGCTGAAATTGGGCGTTTGGGGCCAAACTGGGGCGTTTCGGGGCCAAACTGGGGGCATTTGAGGTCAAACTCGGCCGTTTCGGGGCCGAAATTGGGCGTTTGGGGCCAAACTCGGCCGTTTCGGGGCCAAACTCGGCCGTTTCGGGGCCAAACTCGGCCGTTTCGGGGCCAAACTCGGCCGTTTCGGGGCCAAACTCGGCTGTTTCGGGGCCAAACTCGGCCGTTTCGGGGCCAAACTTGGGGCGTTTGAGGCCAAACTCGGCCGTTTCGGGGCCAAACTCGGCCGTTTCGGGGCCAAACTCGGCCGTTTCGGGGCCAAACTCGGCCGTTTCGGGGCCAAACTTGGGGCGTTTGAGGCCAAACTCGGCCGTTTCGGGGCCAAACTCGGCCGTTTCGGGGCCAAACTCGGCCGTTTCGGGGCCAAACTTGGGGCGTTTGAGGCCAAACTTTGTCGTTTCGGGGCCAAACTCGGCCGTTTCGGGGCCAAACTTGGGGCGTTTGAGGCCAAACTCGGCCGTTTCGGGGCCAAACTCGGCCGTTCCGGGGCCAAACTTGGGGCGTTTGAGGCCAAACTCGGCCGTTTCGGGGCCAAACTCGGCCGTTTCGGGGCCAAACTTGGGGCGTTTGAGGACAAACTCGGCCGTTTCGGGGCCAAACTCGGCCGTTTCGGGGCCAAACTTGGGGCGTTTGAGGCCAAACTCGGCCGTTTCGGGGCCAAACTCGGCCGTTTCGGGGCCAAACTCGGCCGTTTCGGGGCCAAACTCGGCCGTTCCGGGGCCAAACTCGGCCGTTTCGGGGCCAAACTCGGCCGTTTCGGGGCCAAACTTTGTCGTTTCGGGGCCAAACTCGGCCGTTCCGGGGCCAAACTCGGCCGTTCCGGGGCCAAACTTGGGGCGTTTGAGGCCAAACTCGGCCGTTTCGGGGCCAAACTCGGCCGTTTCGGGGCCAAACTTGGGGCGTTTGAGGACAAACTCGGCCGTTTCAGGGCCAAGATTGGGCGTTTGGGGCCAAACTTTATCGTTTCGGGGCCAAACTCGGCCGTTTCGGGGCCAAACTCGGCCGTTCCGGGGCCAAACTCGGCCGTTCCGGGGCCAAACTCGGCCGTTCCGGGGCCAAACTCGGCCGTTCCGGGGCCAAACTCGGCCGTTCCGGGGCCAAACTCGGCCGTTCCGGGGCCAAACTCGAGGATTTTTGGGTTAAAATCTGTTTTTTTTCCGTACCGGCAGTGCTTGACGACGCACTCGCTGCTGCAGTACTCCTCGTCCCAGTCGCCGCTGGCCACCGGGGGGTTCCCGCAACCGGCCCGGAGGCAACTTTGGGGGGGCCCCGGGGGGGAATTTTCGCCCCCTCCCCCCGGCGACTCGGCCACCAGCTCCACCGCCACGGCCGGGGGCGACTCCACCTGCCAAAAACGCGGATTTTTTTCACCCCAAATTCCCCGTTTTTGAGGCTAAAACCCCAGAATTGCCCTTTTTAACCCCATTTTCGGGGTGTCCCGCCCTTTAAAACCCCAAAATTCCCGTTTTGAAACCCATTTATTCCCATTTTTAACCCATTTTTGGGGTCTGCTCCCTCTTTACAACCAAAAATTCCCTTTTTAAACCCATTTTTGGGGTCTTTCTCCTTCTAAAACCCCAAAATTGCCTTTTTAAACCCTATTTTTGGTCTCCCTCCCCTATTTAAGAACCCCAGATTCTCTTTTTTTCACCCCCAAACCCCCCGAAATACCCTTTTTTCACCCCAAAATCTCCTTTTTTCATTCTATTTCCGTTATTTCTCTTCCCCCACCCCCCCAAAAAAACCCCAAATCTCCTTTTTTCATCCCAAACTCCCCAAAAATCCCCTTTTTTTGCCCCCAACCTCCCCAAAATCCTTTTTTTTGTCTCCAGACCCCTCAAAATCCCCTTTTTTCACCCCATTTTCATTATTTCCCCTCCCCCACCCCCCCAAAAAAACCCCAAACCCCCTTTTTTCACCCCAGAACCCTCCCAAATCCCATTTTTTTGCCCCCAAACCCCCTTTTTCCACCCCCAAATCCCCTTTTTTCACCCCATTTCTGGTCTCACGCCCCTCCCCCACCCCCCAAAAAAAAACCCCAAACTCCCTTTTTTCACCCCCAAACCCCCCAAATTCCCTTTTTTCACCCCAAACCCCCCAAAATCCCCTTTTTTCACCCCATTTCCGGTCTCGCGCCCCTCCCCCACCCCCCAAAAAAACCCCAAACCCCCTTTTTTCACCCCAGAACCCTCCAAAATCCCCTTTTTTCACCCCAAAACCCCCTTTTTTGACCCCAACCCCCCACAAAACCCCCTTTTTTAACCCCATTTCCGGTCTCACACCCCTCCCCCACCCCCCAAGAAAACCCAAAATCCCCCTTTTTTCACCCCCAACCCCCCCAAAATCCCCCTTTTTCACCCCAAAACCCCCCCAAATCCCCTTTTTTCACCCCATTTCCGGTCTCACGCCCCTCCCCCACCCCCCCCAAAAAAACCCAACCCCCAAAATCAGATTTTTTTTCCCCCCCAAAAAAAATCCTGACCTCGGGCACGACGACGTCGCCGATCTCCACCGTCTCTTGCGCGGGGGGGAGGGGCGGCGAGGGCGGCGGCGGGCGGGGGAGGGGCGGCGGGGTTGGGGGCCACCCCTCCCCCCACGTCCTCCTGGTTGGGGGTGGGCGGTGGGGGGAGGGGCGGGGGCAGGATCTTGATGTGGAGGGGGGGGGGGTTGGGGGAGGGGCCGGTGCTTGGCGGGGGGAGGGGCGGCGTTGGCGGCGGCGGGCGGGGGAGGGGCCTGCTGCATGGCCTGGAGCGGGGGAGGGGCGAGGAGCGGGGGAGGGGCGGCGCCGGGCGGGGGAGGGGCGGCGGGGGGCTGCGGGGGGAGGGGCATCTGCTGGAGGGGAGGGGGCTGGAGGCGGGGGAGGGCGGCGGCGGCCGCCTGCAGGGCGGAGCGGGTCAGGATCTGGGCGGGGGGAGGGGCCAGCGCCGCCCCTCCCCCCCGCGACGTCACCACGGCGGCGGGAATGACCGTCACCACCCCGGCCCCTCCCCCCACGCCGGAAGTCCCGCCCCCTCCTCCTCCTCCTCCGGTGGCGGCGGCGGCGGCCAATGAGGGCGGGAGGAGCTGCTTGGGGATGAGGATCTTGGTGATGGGTGGCGGGGGAGGGGGCGGCGGGGGAGGGGAGGGAGGGGGAGGGGAGGTGGAGGAGGAGGACGGGGGAGGGGCGGGGTCCGGGTCCGGAGGGTCCGCGGAGGTCTGGCGGGGGAAAAAAAAAAAAGAAATTGGTGAAATGTGGAGAAATTTGGAAAGGTTTTGATGGAATTTGAAAATTTTGCGAAATTTGGAAGGAATTCTGAAAGATTTTGAAGAAGTTTTGGGAAGTTGGGAAGAAATTGGGGAAAGTTGGGAAGTTCTGAAAGTTTGAAACCCTGAAATTCTCAAATTTTGAAATTCTGGATTTGGGGAATTTTGAAGTTTTGAAATTCTGGAATTCTAGAATTGTGAAATTCTGAAATTTTGAAATTCTGAAATCTTGAATCTTGGCAATTCTGAAATGCTGGAATTTTGAACTTCTTCAGTTGCAATTTTGGAATTTGAAACTTTTAAGTTCTGAAATATTTAAATTTTGAAATTCTGAAATTCTGAGATTTTTAAAGTTTGAAATTCTGAAATTTTGAAATTCTGAAATTTTGTAGTTTTCAAAACCTGAATTACTGAACTTGTTGAGATTTTAGAATTTGGAACTTCAGGAACTTCAAAGTCCTGAAATAGTGAAAATCCGAAATTTTGAAATTCCGAAATTTTGAAATTCCGAAATTTTGAAATTCTGAAATTGAGTTGAAATTTTGTAATTTTGAAGTTCTGAAATTTTTATATTTTGAAATCATGAAATTCTGAAATTTTCAAATTCAGAAATTCTGAAATTGTGAATTCCCAAATTTTAAAATTGATTTTTGAACTTGTTGAGGTTTGGGAATTTGAAACTTTGAGAGTTTTGAAGTTCTGAAATAGTGAATTATTCAGATTCTGAAATCTTGAAATTCTGAAATCCTGAATTCTGGGAATTTTGAAAATCTGGAATTTTTATACTTGAGAGTTTGGAATTTGGAACTTTGAAGTCCTGAAATGGTGAAATTCCAGAAGTTTGAAATTCTGAAATGTTTACATTCTAAAATTTTGAAATTGTGAATTGTGGTAATTTTGAAATTCTGAAATTCTAAATTCTGGGAATTTTGAAAACCTGAATTTCTACACTTGTTTTTAGAATTTGGAATTTTGAAGTTCTGACAGAGTGAAATCTCAGAAGTTTGAAATGCTGAAATTTTGAAATTCTGAAATCCTGAAATTCTCAAACTTTGAATCTTCAGAACTTTAAATTCCTGGAATTTTTAAACTTGCTGAGATTTTGGAATTTGGAACTTCAGGAACTTTGAAGTCCTGAAATAGTGAAATCCCAGAAGCTTGAAATTCTGAAATTTTGAAATTCTGAAATTTTGAAATTCTGAAATTTTGAAATTCTGAAATTTTGAAATTCTGGGAATCCTGGGGGAGGTGGGGGCCGCACCTGCAGCTCGCGATAGGCCGCCAGCGCCTTCAGATATTCCTTCTTGGCCGCCTCCGTCTTCCGCTTGTACACCTGGGGGAGGGGGGGAGGGGACACAAAGATGGCGGCGCCGGAGGGGGCGGGACCTCCCGGCCTGGCCCCGCCCCCTCATTTCCATATCCCCGCCCCCTTTCACCTCAATTTCCCGCCTCAATTTCATCTTTTTTTCACCAAATTCAAAGCGTTTTCCCCCAAAATTGCGATTTTTTTTAAATTAAATTTGTAGCTTTCTCACCTGATTTTTCATGGTTTTTACCAAATCGGGGAGTTTTTCACCCCTAAATCCAATCCCCATTCTCCATATTTAAGTTCTTTTTGCTCCTTCCCACCATTTCCTCCTCATATTCCTGCCTCAGTTTCACTCTTTTCCCCAATTTGGTCTTTTTTTCATCATATTTTTGACTATTTCCACCAAATTTCCACTTTTTCACCCAAATCCTCACATTTTTTACCATTTTTGGCCTCTTTTCCCTCACAAATCCCGTCCTTACCCTCCATCTCCAACCTTTTCCCTCCTTCCCGCCCTTTTCCCCTCAACCTCCTTTCCCCTCCACCTCCCACCTCCATTTCAGGTCCTTTTTCCTCAAATTTTTCACTATTTTCACCAAATTTACACTTTTCTCACCCAAATCCTCACATTTTTTACCATTTTTGGCCTCTTTCCCCTCACAAATCCCATCCTTACCCTCCATCTCCAACCTTCTTCTTCCTTTTCCCACCCTTTTCCCCTCAACCTCCTTTCCCCTCAAGTTCCCGCCTCCATTTCGGGTCCTTTTTCCTCAAATTTTTCACTATTTTCACCAAATTTCGACTTTTTTTCACCCAAATCCTCACATTTTTTACCATTTTTGGCCTCTTTTCCCTCACAAATCCTGTCCTTACCCTCCATCTCCAACCTTCTTCTTCCTTTTCCCACCCTTTTCCCCTCAACCTCCTTTCCCCTCCACCTCCCGCCTCCATTTCAGGTCCTTTTTCCTCAAATTTTTGCCCATTTTCCCCAAATTTCCACTTTTCTCACCCAAATCCTCACATTTTTTACCATTTTTGGCCTCTTTTTCCCTCACAAATCCCGTCCTTACCCTCCATCTCCAACCTTTTCCTTCCTTTTCCCGCCCTTTTCCCCTCAACCTCCTTTCCCCTCCACCTCCCGCCTCCATTTCAGCCTCTTTCCTCCAATTTTGGGTCCTTTTTCCTCAGATTTTTGGCTATTTTCACCAAATTCTGGCTCTTCCCAGGAAAATTCTTTCCTTTTTTACCAAATTTAGAGTCTTTTCCCTCACAAATCCCATCCTTACCCTCCATCTTTAACCTTTTTCTTCCCCTTTCCCGCCATTTTCCCCTCAACGCCCTTTCCCCTCAACCTCCCGCTTCAATTTCAGCCTCTTTTCCCCCATTTTAGCATTTTTTGGACCAAAAACCTTACTTTTTTTACCATTTTTGGCCTCTTTTCCCTCACAAATCCCGTCCTTACCCTCCATCTCCAACCTTTTTCTCCCTTTTCCCGCCATTTTCCCCTCAACCTCCTTTCCCCTCAAGTTCCCGCCTCAATTTCAGTCTCTTTCCCCCAATTTCGGGTCCTTTTTCATCAAATTTTTGCCCATTTTCCCCAAATTTCGACTTTTTTCACCCAAATTCTCACATTTTTTACCATTTTTGGCCTCTTTTTCCCTCTCAAATCCCATCCTTACCCTCCATCTCCAACCTTTTTCTCCCTTTTCCCGCCATTTTCCCCTCAACTTCCTTTCCCCTCCACCTCCCACCTCAATCCCTGCCATTTTCCCCCCAATTTTTCTCCTTTTCTTCTTCTTTTTTCCCCAATTTTCCCCATTTTCCCCCCGTTTTCTCGCCTCCCCACCTGCTTCTGCTCCTCGCCCAGGCTGTCCCACATGGAGGCGACGATCTTGGAGACCTCGCCGAAGGTGGCGTTGGGGTTCTGCCCCTTGATGGCCGCCTGCGTGTCGCGGAAGAAGAGCGCGTAGGCCGACACGGGCTTCTGCGGCTCGTTGGGGTCCTTCTTCTTCTTCGCCTTCTTGGCCCCTTTCGCCCGGCGCGGACCCTCCCCGCCCGCCGACGCCGAAGGAGGAGGAAGAGGAGGAGGAGGTGGGGCCGGAGGGGTCGGCAGCGGCGGCGGCGGCGGGGAGGGGTTGGCGGCGGCCTGGGGAGGGGGGAAATAGGGGGAAAAAGTGAATTAAATTAAAAAAAAGTGGTGGGGAAAGGGGGGTTGGGTGCGGATTAGCGTCGAGGAAACAGGAATTCGGGCAAGGAAAGAGAAATTCCGTCGAGGAAAGACAAATTTCTCCAAGGAAAGTCAAATTTCTCCAAGGAAAGTCAAATTCGGTCAAGGAAAGTCAAATTTCTCCAGGGAAAGTCAAATTTGGTCAAGGAAAGTCAAATTTCTCCAAGGAAAGTCAAATTCAGTCAAGGAAAGTCAAATTTCTCCAAGGAAATTCAAATTTCTCCAAGGAAAGTCAAATGCGGTCAAGGAAAGTCAAATTTCTCCAAGGAAATTAAAATTCGGTCAAGGAAATTCAAATTTCTCCAAGGAAAGTCAAGTTCGGTCAAGGAAAGTCAAATTTCTCCAAGGAAAGTCAAATTCGGTCAAGGAAATTCAAATTTCTCCAAGGAAAGTCAAATGCGGTCAAGGAAATTCAAATTTCTCCAAGGAAAGTCAAATGCGGTCAAGGAAAGTCAAATTTCTCCAAGGAAAGTCAAATGCGGTCAAGGAAAGTCAAATTTCTCCAAGGAAAGTCAAATTTCTCCAAGGAAAGTCAAATTTCTCCAAGGAAAGTCAAAAAAATTCAAATTTGATCAAGGAAATTCGAACTCTTTCGAAGAAATTCAAAAAAAAAATTCAAATTCGTTCAAGGAAATTCAAGTTCCTTCGAGGGAATCCAAGGAGACGCAAAATTCCGTCAAAGGAATTCAAAGGAATGCAAATTCCTTCAAGGAAATTGAAAGAAATTCAAGTTTCTTCGAGGGAATTCAAATTCGGTCAAGGGAAGTCAAAGGAATTCCAATTCCTCCATGGAAATTCAAAGAAATTCCAATTCCTTCAAGGAAATTCAAAGAAATGCAAGTTCCTTCAAGGAAATTCAAATTCGGTCAAGGAAATTCAAATTCCTTCAAGGAAAGTCAAATTCCTTCAAGGAAATTCAAATTCCTTCAAGGAAATTAGAAAAAATTCAAATTCCTTCAAGGAAATTCAAGGAAATTCAAGGAAATTCAAGGAAATTCAAGGAAATTCCTCTGGGGAAATTCAAGTTCCTCCAAGGAAATTCAAGGAAATGCAAATTCCTTCAAGGAACTTTAAATTCTTTCAAGGAAATGCAAAGGAATTCAAATTCCTTCAAGGAAATGCAAAGAAATAGAAATTCCTTCAAGGAAATTCACATTTGTTTAAAGAAATTCAAATTCTTTCAAGGAAAGTAAAAGAAATGCAACTTCCTTCAAGGGAATGCAGAGAAATCCAAATTCCTTCAAGGAAATGCAAATTCCTTCAAGGAAATTCAAGGAAATGCAAATTCCTTCAAGGAAATGCAAATTCTGTCAGGGAAATTCAAAGAAATGCAAGTTCCTTCAAGGAAAGTCAAATTCGTCCAAGGAAATTAAAAAAAATTCAAATTCCTTCAAGGAAATTCAAGGAAATTCGAGGAAATTCAAGGAAATTCGAGGAAATTCAAGGAAATTCAAATTCGTTCAAGGAAATTCAAATTTGTTGAAGGAAACTCAAATTCCTTCAAGGAAATTTAAAGAAATGCAAATTCCTCCGAGGAAATTCAAATTCCTCCAGGGAATTCAAGTTCCTCCGGGGAAATGCAAAATCGTTCAAAGAAACACAAATTTGATCGGGGAAATTCAAAATCGTTCGGGGAAATTCAAAATCGTTTGGGGAAATTGAAAGAAATGCAAATTCTTTCAAGGAAATTCAAAGAAATGCAAATTCCTTCGAGGAAATTCGAGGAAATGCAAATTCCTTCGAGGAAATTCAAAATCGTTCAAAGAAATGCAAAGAAATGCAAATTCCTTCGAGGAAATGCGAAGAAATTCGAATTCTTCCAAGGAAATCCAATTTCCTTCAGGGAAATTCAAGGAAATGCAAGTTCCTTCAAGGAAATTCAAATTCCTCCAAGGAAATTCAAATTCCTTCAGGGAAATTTAAAGAAATTCAAATTCCTTCAGGGAAATTCAAGGAAATGCAAATTCCTTCAAGGAAATTCAAAGAAATGCAAATTCTTCCAAGGAAAGTCAAAGTCTTTTAAAGAAATGCAAAGAAATTCAAATTCCATCAAAGCAAATGCAGATTCCTTCAAGGAAATTTAAAGAAATTCAAATTCCTTCAAGGAAATGCAAAGAAATGCAAATTCCTTCAAGGAAATGCAAATTCTTCGAAGGAAAGTCAAATTTTATCAAAGAAAATTCCAAAAAATTCAAATTCCTTCAAGGAAATGCAAAGAAATTCAAATTCCTTCGAAGAAAGTCAAAGAAATGCAAATTCCTT